>OX393549.1:129510073-129827573 GCA_947650365.1 Chamaelirium japonicum
TACATCAAGATCGAAGACGCAGACCGCAAGAGGAAGGCAGTGGAAACCAGAGCCCCGCACCAGGGCTACCCCAAGCCAGCTGCCGTGAAGAACGTTAACAAGCAGCAGGGGGAGGCGACGCGGCATGACGCGAAGCGGCAGAGGCAAGACAGGCCCGCGAGGCCACAGTGGAACAGGGAGTTCACAGTACTGAACGCCCCCATAGACCAGATCCTGGAAGCCATCAAGGGCGAACCATACTTCAAGTGGGCGCAACCGCTTGAACCCGGAGAGAGGGGAGCCAGAGATGCATCAAGGTACTGATAGTACCACCAGAGCCAAGGCCACACTACCCTGCAGTGTCGGGCGCTCAAACATCATATCGAGGATCTCATTGAGGCCGGCCATATTGGCTGCTTCATTGACCTCCCTCAACGTAAGGAAACTAAGGCTGTGGGAGAAGTCCAGCGTGGAGCGACGGCACAGCGCTTACCGGGTCCTCCGCCAGAAAGGCGTCAGCTCCGAGAGGTAGATGCAGTCTACGGGTACCATGGCCCGGTACCGTCATCAAATGTCGTCGACCGACAGGTGCGACGTATTGAACAAACAAGGCAAGTCCACCATGTGGTACTCGACCCTGTCATCCGCCCCGAGCCAAGAGTGGAAGCTGCAGTACAGTTTTCGGCGGCTGATCTGGTCGGAATAGAGAGGCCTCACAACCATCCCCTGGTCATACGGCTCCAGATAGCCAATTGTCTTGTGAAGAGAATTCTGGTCGACGCCGGAAGTTCGGTAGATGTGCTCTTCCTCAGCGCCTTCGACGCCATGCAGCTAGATCGCGGACAGATGACCGAGTCGTCGTCGACGATAACGGGCTTCACGGGGGAGGCTGCAAGGGTGGTTGGTGAGATCACCCTCCCGATCACAACAGGGCATCTCACTAATCTTACCCGGTTCATTGCGATCGAAGCTTACTCGGCGTACAACATCATCCTCGGAAGACCGTGGCTCCACCACTTGGATGCGATCCCCTCGTCGGCCCACCAGGTAGTGAAGTTTTGGACCGACAAGGGTGTGATGAGCATTCGAGGTGACCAGTCCTCGGCAGCCAAGTGCGAGCTCAGTGCCATCCATCTGAAGACGACATGCCAAATCGAAGGAGGAGAGTCAGGTGAAGGCGGCACTGAGTTGGGCATCATCAACCTCTGGACTGCGAAGCAGAGTCAAGAAGCACTAACGCTCCAGCACCACGCCCTATCAAGCGCAGGAGCGCGAGGAGGCCAAGCATCTGAGAAGACCGACCTGTCAGTTGAACTTAAAGAACTGACAGTGTCGGGGGACCTACAGAAGACCGACCATTCAGTTGAACGTAAAGAACTGAATGCGTCGAGGAGCTTGAAGAAGGCCGGTCAGTTAGCTGAACTTAAAGAGCTAACTGGTCCGAGCGACCCGATGGAGACTGACCTACCAGCTGAAGGTAAAGAGCTGAGCAGGAGGACGCACCCTCAGAAGACCGACCGACCGGTTGAACCTAAAGAACCGGACGAGTTGGAGAGCCCGAAAACGAAGTGGGAGGAGTCGCCCGCCGTCGAGCCAATTCTGCCCGTGGACTTAGGAGAAGCGGGCCATCCGAGGATAACTTTTCTCGGGTCGCAGCTCCCGAAGCATCATGACGAAGCTATGACGACATTTCTCAAGTCAAACCTGGACGTGTTCGCATGGTCAGTTGAGGATATGCCAGGCATCCACCCCGAGGTAGCCTGTCATCACCTCAACATTCGAGAAGGAGCTGCACCTGTACGTCAGAAGCCCCGGTCGCTAGCACCGGAAAAAGCAGCAGCTGTCAACATGGAGGTAGAGAAGCTGCTACGAGCGGGCATCATCAGAGAGGCTCGGTACCCGAAGTGGATTGCTAACGTGGTCGCCGTCCCCAAGAAGTCAGGAGTCATTCGGGTCTGCATCGACTTTACAAATCTCAACCAGGCATGCCCAAAGGACAGCTACCCGCTACCACGCATCGATACCCTGGTGGATTCCACGGCGGGACACGAGAGGCTCTCGTTCATGGACGGCTACTCGGACTATCACCAGATCCCTATGAATCCGGAAAACCAGGAGCACACGACCTTCGTCACGGGTCGAGGGCTCTTCTGCTACAAGATGATGCCTTTCGGGCTGAAGAACGCGGGAGCAACGTACCAGAGGCTGGTGAACAAGATGTTCGTCGACCAAATCGGAAGGAACGTGGAGGTCTACGTCGACGACTTGCTTGTGAAGAGTCAGGCGGAAGAGGCGCATATGCAAGACCTGGAGGAAACCTTCGCAACCTTGCGGAGGTACAGTATGAAGTTGAACCCGGCCAAGTGCGCCTTCGGCGTGACGTCGGGAAAATTCCTGGGATACTTGGTCACCCGACGGGGGATCGAAGCCAACCCGGAGCAGATTCGTGCTTTGGAGGAGATGCCGTCGCCCAGATCACGAAAGGAAGTCCAGAAGCTGACCGGACGGATCAATGCCCTCAATCGCTTCATTTCCAAATCCTCAGACCGGTGTCGGCCCCTGTTCGAGAGGCTGAGTAAGCTTGCACCTTTCGACTGGGACCGACGCTGTGAAGAAGCGTTTCAGGAACTGAAAACGTATCTTGGCCGACCCCCTATCCTGACGGCCCCTCAGCCAGGTGCAACGCTGGGGGTGTATCTTTCGGTATCAGAGGCAGCAATCAGCGCTGTACTGATATGCGAATGTGAAGGAGCAGAGAGGCCTGTCTACTACGTCAGCCGCATCATGACGTCAGCTGAAACTCGGTACGCGCGGATCGAACAAGTAGCCCTGGCGTTAGTGTACGTGTCAAGGAGGCTTCGCCCGTATTTCGTCGCTCACCCCATCGAAGTCATCACTGAGCACCCCCTGAAGGAAGTACTGGATAACTCTACTCGGGCAGGTCGGCTGAGCAAGTGGGCTGCGGAGCTGCAAGAGTTTGGTCCTCGGTACGTGCCTCGGAAAGCAGTCAAGGGCCAAGCACTTGCGGACTTCCTCAGCGATTTCCCGGCGGAAGACACTGCACCGGTGCCAAAGACGTTAGAAGACCTGTCGGCAGCTGCCGGTCAACCCATGGGAGTCGGTGCGGCAGCAGGACAGGAAGACGAAGGAAAAGGCTGGAGATTGTTCGTGGATGGCTCGTCGTGCGCAGTCGGGAGTGGTGTGGGGGTAGTCCTAGTAACCCCCGATCACACGAAGCTCGAAAAATCAGTGCGGCTACTTTTTCCGACAACGAATAACAAAGCGGAGTACGAGGCGATGCTGACAGGACTGGAGATGGCAACAGCGCTGGGGGTGACCAGCCTGCAGGTCTACGGCGACTCCCAACTGGTAATCAATCAGATTACCGGTAGGTATGAAGCCCGCGACGCAAGGATGCAAGCCTACCTGAAGCTAGCCCGGGAGTTGATCGCCAGGTTCGAGGACATAAGCTTCCATCAGTTCCCCAGAGCGGAAAACAAGCAGGCGGACGCCCTCGCTAATCTAGCATCGGTACTCGGTGAAGACAAAGAGAAAAGGGTTTTCATCGAGGTGCAAGCTGAACCCCGAACTATCGGCCCCGCAGAAGATAGTTGCCTGACGAGGAGAACATAAGCCATTGAGGCGGCCCATACTATTGCGGTTGGGGCTGATTGGGTAGGCAACATGAAAAAGTACCTACTTGATGGGATACTACCGGAGGACGTCGATGATGCCCGAAGAACCAAGGCGCACGCTCCGAGATACACCCTCATCGACGATGAGCTGTACAAGCGTTCGTTTGGCGGACCGTACCTCAAGTGCCTCACGAAGGAACAAGAGGCAGAAATCATGAAGGAGGTACACGAAGGGGGGTGCGGGAACCACTCCGGAGGAAGATCCCTGGCGCGGAAGATAAAGCTGCAAGGCTACTACTGGCCCACCATGGAAGCAGATGCGGGGGGATATGCGAAAAGGTGCTTGCAATGTCAAAAGCATGCTCCCTCCATACATCAACCAGCAGAAGAGCTGCACCCAGTATCCAGCCCTTGGCCCTTCCAACAGTGGAGGTTGGATATTTTGGGCCCTTTCCCGACGTCGCCCAACCGGAGGAAGTTCCTCCTCGTCGCCACCGACTACTTCACCAAGTGGGTGGAGGCAATCCCGTTGCTGAAGATCGGGGAAGTTCAAGTAAGAAAGTTCCTATGGAGCAGCATCATCTGCCGATTCGGACTGCCGAGGGCTTTCGTTGCAGACAACGGGCGACAGTTCGACGCGGAGTCAATCAAGAAGTTCTGCGCCAGTAACAACATCAAGTTATTATTCTCTACACCGCGGTACCCCCAGAGCAACGGGCAGGCAGAGTCGACGAATCGTGCCATTCTCGACATACTGAAGAAGAAGCTGGAGCAGAAGAAGGGATTGTGGGAAGAAGCTCTACCCGGAGTTCTATGGGCATATCGGACGACACCGAAGCGACCAACGGGAGAGTCCCCGTTCAGTCTTACCTACGGCTCTGAAGCAGTCCTGCCAACGGAAACCCTGGTCCCGACACAGAGAACGGTCGTAGCTGCCGACCCGAAACTGAATGACGAACTCCTGCTTGATGGCCTGGACTTGCTGGAAGAGAAGAGGGAGAGAGCGAGGGCGTGCCTAGCTAACTACCATCAGGCCATCAAGAGGGCATATGATCGCAAAGTCAGAAGGCGGGTATTCAAACAAGGGGACCTAGTTATGCGGAAGGTCTTTGACAATACCAAGGAGCTGGGAAGTGGCAAGCTGGGAGCTACTTGGGAAGGACCGTACATCATCGATGGTATGGGGAAAAACGGAGCCTACCGCCTGAAGACTCAAGACGGCGACGCGCTGGCAAGGCCATGGAATGCAGCCAATCTGCGCAAGTTCTACCAGGGTAGTTAAATGGGCAAGACGCATGTAACCGCTTTGTAACTCCGAATCTATTCAATAAAAATGCACTTGCTCAACGTTTTTGTTCATGTGAGTGAATAATGGTTAACCGAGGCAACCTAAACCAAGTGGTATATAACACTCCGAGCGAGTTCTACCACTTGGCCGACCGGTCGACAGGTCCCTGCGAAGGGCGAGACCGGCCGGTGAACAACTGGAAAGATCGGTCGACAGACCCTGTCAGGGTCCGACAGGTCAACCAGCCTAAACCAAGTGGTACATAACACTCCGAGCGAGTTCTACCACTTGGCCGACCGATTGACAGGTCCCTGCGAAGGGCGAGACCGGCCGGTGAACAACTGGAAAGATCGGTCGACAGACCCTGTTAGGGTACGACCGGTCAACCAGCCTAAACCAAGTGGTACATAACACTCCGAGCGAGTTCTACCACTTGGCCGACCGGTCGACAGGTCCCTGCGAAGGGCGAGACCGGCCGGTGAACAACTGGAAAGATCGGTCGACAGACCCTGTCAGGGTACGACCGGTCAACCAGCCTAAACCAAGTGGTACATAACACTCCGAGCGAGTTCTACCACTTTGCCGACCGGTCGACAGGTCCCTGCGAAGGACGAGCCCAGCCGGTGAACAACTGGAAAGATCGGTCGACAGACCCTTCACAGGGTACAACCGGACAACCAGCCTAAACCAAGTGGTATGTGATACTCCGAATGAGTTTTATCACTTGACCGACCGGTCGACAGGACCCTGTGAAGGACGAGACCAGCCGATGAACACTTGGACAAATCGGTCAACAAAACCCGCGGGGGAACGACCGATCGACCGATGCAAACAAGGCAGGGTATATCACCCCATACTAATACAAGGGCCAGGTTTTGGTCGCGCGTCGTCGACGTGTAGTTACGCGTGTCGACGTGTAGTTACGAGCGTCGTCGACGTGTAGTTACGCATGTCGTCGGCGTGCGGTTACGCATGTCGTCGACGTGTAGTCAAGACACAAAATCCGAGTTTTAATAGCAAGACATCGACGTGAACTTGAGATGTAAAGTTGATGAAAAAGACAATGATCATGGCATTCAGATGGAATATCAAGAGATCCCAACACAAACAAGAGTTTTGTTTTATTACATCACGAAACAAAGTAAGGCAGCAAGTAAGATCGGTCAAGCGTCGCCCCCAGCTTTCTACGATCCCGACGGGAGCTTGCCGCGCAGCTTCGCGACCTTCTTGCGCCATTCCGCCGCCTGCTCCGCAAGAAGCGACTTGCAATCCGCGGTGTATTCAGCATGCTGCCTGTCAAGCGCAGCCTTATGCGCTGCTTCGGCCTGGTCAAGGGAGGCCTTCAACGCGGCAATTTCGGCCTCGTAAGCAGCTCGGGCGGTATCGGCCTCTGCACGCTGCTCCCTGATCGTAGCCGCCTGCCTCCTGAACTTCGCCCACAGCTCGTCATTTTCCACCTTAGCAGAATCCAACGCTTCTTGGAGCCCGAAGGAGTCCGAAGCGTTCTCCAGCGCGGCTTCGAGCTGAGCCTGGACTGCAGCAAGCTCTTCGGCGTGAAGCCGTCGAGCTTCCGCCAGCTGAGCGCGTAGCTCTCTCGACTCCTGCCGAGCAGCCTGAAGGGAGGCCTTAAGCCGCGTCATCCTATGAAACCCCCCTCGACAAGTCGACAGCCCGCCTGACAAAGAAGGAAACAACATGTACCACAGAGTTAACGGGAGAAGTTACTACTACGTGAAATCAAAATATGTCGTCGGCGTGTAGTTACGCATATTGTCGGCGTGTAGTCACGCGCGTCGTCGACGTGCAGTCAACTCGTTAACGACTTAGACTTACCTCATGAAAGTCGTCGAGCTGACGCTCCCAGCTAGGACTACCCACACCATCATCTTCCTCCCCCTGACGAGCAGAGAGCCCGGGGGAGCGACGGTGAGATGTAACTTCAGTAGCCTCGAGGGGAGAACGAGGAGGTGGCCCGGCGGCGCCCCCAGAAGCAGAGGATGAAGGCGAAGGCATGAAGTCCTGGACCTCCGCACGATCGAGCCTTCTAGCGGTAGGGGCAGCAGGTGGTGCAATGGGAGGTGCGGCAGCAGGACCGCGAGGTGAAGCTCTCCCACGTGACCCAGCCGAGCCAGACGGCATGGCTCGCTCGCCTCGCCCGAGGGAGAGAGAGGCATTATGACCGGAAGACGTCTCCGAGTCTTCTATCTCCACGTGCTGCTTACCCGTCGACGGCACGTCCTCTACCCAGTCGTCGGGGAGGGAGCGAAGGTCGTCGGCAGCAGCACGTCGCATGGAGCGAGCGGGAGGAGCGCGTCCAGCATCTTCGTCGCTGGAAGACTCGTTCAGCAAAACTCGCCTCCTTGATTTCCCCTTCGGCGCAGCTACGTTACGCGCAGCCGGTCGGCTGCACTCGCCTGCAGCTTTAGTCGACTTCGCGCGCCGCCTGAAGACCACGCAGAGTTTAGATGTAGCGGTGTTTGGGTTGAAGCGTCTGATGGAGCTGACGTACCTGTCAGGGAGCTCAGAAGAGTAAGTAATGGGCTCTTCTCCCCTACCGGACGCCGCAGGCTGTTTGCCTTTCTTTGGAGTGGAGCTGTGGGACCTGACGACCGGTAGCTTTGGAAACAGCTGCCGCCAGTCGTCGTCGTTGTTCGTCACCCGCTTAATAAGTTGGTCAAGCTCCTCCTCAACAGCCTCAGGGCACTGAAGCGGCTTGGAAGGGTAGTAGTCCGAGATGGTCACGGCGAGTTGGGAGATGTGACCGGGAACTTTGAAGCGACCCCTCCAGGGTCCCCCGACCACGATGGGGCATTCTTTCCAAGTCCTCACCGAATCAGCTAAACCCCCAATAGGAGGGCTACTGCCTGCACGCGCCTGCAGGCTGAAGTACGAGAAGACGCTGCCAGGCGTTACCTTGTAATCTTTGATGAAATACTTCTTCAGCAGATACGCGATGCAAAGCTGCTGCCCCGCCAGCACTTCTAACTCTTCCATACAGCGGAGGATCCTCCAGCCGTTGCCAGCTATCTGGCCAGGAGACACGTTCATGTGCTCCAGCAGACGACCAGAGAAGCTCGCCAGGGGAAGCCGCATGCCGCAGCGAAGCTGACCGAGCGTGACGACGGTGCGGTCGTCGTCTGACGGGTCCAGAGGACCGGTAGCGAAAGAAAGCGAAATCACGTCTGGAATACCGTATGCTGCCCGGACCTCCTCCATCAGAGGGAACTGGTTCACCATCGAGAACCAGGTGAAAGACATCTTCGCCGCAAGTCCTCGATGTGTATCCAAACGAGCCGACACGCAGGTACTCGACGTGTATACAAACGAACCGACACGCAGGTCCTCGACGTGTATCCAAGTGAACCGACACGCAGGTCTTCGGCGTGTATTCAAGCGAAACTTCTCCCAAATGAACCTTCAGCCGCAGAGGAAAGATCTGAAGCAGAGGAAAGAAATGAACCATCTGGCTCCTATTTATAGACGAAGTTGGAGCTGGATGGGTTCGAATTTCGAGGAGGCGAGGTGGTGGCGCCCGGCGACGCCATGTGGCGAAAAATCAGAAAAAACCCAGACAGCTGTTTTTGAGTTGCAACAGCCCCGAACTGAGGCGGGCACGCAAACCGAGACGTGCACGCAAACCGGTGCGGGCACGCAAGGCGATGTTAGCGTGCAAGTTGAGGCTGCAAGCAAATCGAGGCGAAGTGATCCTGACCGGGCGGGACCGAAGACCGTCCGGTCAGGAGGGGGTATTGTGTGTACCATTCCCTGTTGGAGCCGGCAACGCAACAGTCGGAGAGAAGGAGGGGGGTTTCGGCCATGCAACAAACACCCCCCCCCCCTCTCTCTCTGGGTCGGCATGTAGCCAGAAAGGGGGGGTCGGTCGGTCACCAAGGAGGCACACCCCCCCCTCTCTCCTGGGTCGGCATGTAGCCAGAGGGGGGGGCCGGTCGGTCGGTCACCAAGAAGGGCAGCAGCCCCCCCCTTTCTTCTCTGGGTCGGCATGTAGCCAGAGAAGGGGGGGTCGGTCGGTCACCAAGGAGGCACACCCCCCCCCCCCTCTCTCCTGGGTCGGCATGTAGCCAAAGGGGAGGGCCGGTCGGTCGGTCACCAAGGAGGCACACCCCCCCCTCTCGATGGGACGTGTAACGAGCCGAGGAGTGAAGAAGCAGTCGAACACGGAGGTCTCGCTGTGCTGACGACGCTCCGCGATTTCCGGGCCAAAGTGACCAGGTGTCAACCGCGCGCCACGTCACCACGGCGGTTGAGCTCATTGCGGGGACACGTCAACCGCCCGATTTTCGCGGAGCTCCGTAACCGTCACCCCGTCACTATAAAAGGGGACCTACCCCTTCAGCGAAGAGAGGAAGAATTCTGGAGGAGACGCTGCCCGTTTTGTCCCGGAATTTGCGGAGCTGCGGAGATCGGTCGGTCTGCACCCAGAGGCTGTCTGCGGAGATCGGTCGGTCTGCACCCAGAGGCTGTCTGCGGAGATCGGTCGGTCGGTCTGCACCCAGAGGCTGTCTGCGGAGGTCGGTCGGTCAGCAGCCAGACACTGTTTGCAAGCGACCTGCAGACAGACGCTGTCTGCAGCGGTCGGTAGTCTGAGTGAAATTGCAGAGGTCGGTAGTTTGGGAGACCGGTCCTCAGGGTATGTAATTGGGGTTAAGGTGAGAGATTGTAACCGAAAGAATAGTCTTAGTGCATTCTCGCCCCACCCGTGGTTTTTTCCCCTTCGTCGTTGAGAATGGGTTTTCCACGTAATTCCCGGTTTGTTTTAATTTGGCTTGTTGGATTGTGCTCGCCACCCGAACCGCCCGGTTCGACTAAAAACCCCCCACAAGTGGGATTCGAACGACAAGAAATTTCCACATTTTGTTTATGGTATTGTTGGCAAAATCTGATTAGCGTGGTTGCCCAATTGATCAGGGGTCTCAATCTGGCTTTGCCTGGTCACTTGAGTGCACTTCCTTGCTAGGACCACAAGGGGGGAAACTTGTCCTATATCATTGGTTCCGTTAGAGTACAAGGTTGTTCAAAGTTTATTGGGCACACGCATATGGCGAGAGTAAAAGAGCAATGTTTGCTCAGACAAACTTGTAACTCGTTCTTGAGGCTATTAGTGCGTCATTGCAGGGAGATTTTTCCGCATTCCTTTTTGGACAGACACAATACATAAAGCAGTGAGGTTTCGATCGTTCATAAAAATTAGTTACATTTTCGAGTAATAAAGTCATTGCCCTTGGTGAAAGAGATTCTAGATTAACAAAAGCATAATGATAGATTTGTGTTTTACTAATAATTAAAATAAATTTAATTAGTAGAACATCCAATTCTCTCAATGTTTCAAGAACCCAGTTATTGTGCTCTCCCAATTCTCAATCAATGAATGTTAAAGACGTAAATGATTACCCATAAATTTCTAACTATCCGACCAAACAGAAGTTCCCTCGAGGTCTGATTAGTCCAAGATTAGTAAAGTAGGCATTGATTAACGATTCGAGCAGGCTTAAACTTCAGATGTTTTGTCGATATGAGGGGGGGCAACAGTCTGCGCGCACAATTTTTGTACTCTCCCAATTCTCAATCAATGAAATGAAAAAGACGTAAATGATTAAATTTCTAATTATCCGACCAAACGGAAGTTCCCTCGAGCAAGATTAGTAAAGTAGGCATTGGGTAACGATTCGAGCTTAAACTTCAGATGTTTTGTCGATATGAAGGGGGGAAACAAAAGTAGTAGACCATGATACACTCAAATGAAAAACTCACCCGGCGATCAAAGAAGCGCACAGCCCTCGCATCCTGCAAAGAAGAAGCCAGCAGATTAGATCCCCATTAGTATCGGCGATATGGATGGGTTTAGGGCTGGGAAGCTTACACGGGGTAGGGTTTTGAAGTAGGAGACAAACCCCTGGGCTTGTTTGGCATCTGAAGAAGCAGAGGCAATCAAAAATGGACAAAATGTATGGACGAAAAAGGAGATCAAGATCAAATTAGGGCGATGTAGGGCTTAGCAAATACCTAATTTGAGCTCGGGGAGTTTGCTGTGGTCCGGTGACAGATCTGCGTCCATCGCTCCTGTGCTCGGCGGAGGGAGAGGATGGGAGTGGGCCTGAAGGGGGAAATCGCTCTTGTGCTCGGCGGAGGGAGAGGATGGGAGTGGGTCTGAAGGGGAAAATCGCTCCTGTGCTCGGCGGAGGGAGAGGAGGGTTCTGGGGGTTTCAGATTCCGATGGGACGAGGATCGAGTGGCGGGAAAAAGGAAGCGGGGAAAAAGTGTGTTGGGTACTGACTACGGACGCATAAGCCGAGGCGGTAGGACTCAACTCTCTACTCCTGCAGCCCTGCTGCGGTTTCTAACATGCATATAGCGCCCAGGCCGTACGATGAAAAAGCAGCGGCTGATGCATCTGATCTTTGATCTGATCATCCTGAAATTGTCAAACAAAAGTATGAATGTACATCATAATCAAACTTGATCTAATGTTGCTTCCTAAACACACATTGTGTTGGTTTAGCAGCCCATGAGTTCAGCCTGACTTTGGCTCAGTCTGTTAGAGTTACTTGGGGAGAAGGCAACCCATGTCTAGATATAAAGGGGGCAAATACAACACCTCAAGAGCTAAGACGGTGTGGTGGTGGATGAAGACCCGGTAGCAGCGTCTAGGATAGGAGGAGGTCGGGACACCTATAGATGCCCGAGAGTAGGCCGCGGTACAGCACCTCCTCCCAAGGTGGTTCGAGTCATTAGAGGAGAAGGTCAAAGGGTAATCCAGTGGCCTTTTGTGATCGCCATGGCCGGGGAGTCCCACCCATGCACGATCGGTGGAGCGATGAAGGACGGGGGACCCACCCCTACCTGCAACCGGAGGCCAGCATGGACGACAAGACCCAGGAGATGGGGCTGGACGATCGAGCGCCCAAGTACCCGGGCAAAATCGCATTCAAAGCCAGGGGGCCTAAGGGACGCTCAAGCGCCCATGTATTTGTTAGGCTGTGCCTGGGCAAAATGGAGCCAGAGGCCCGGGAAAAGGTCGTGGTACAACGCATTCTCCCCATGGGGGGGGGGTTGTCAAAGGAGAGCTCGAGAAAGGAGGATGTGGTACAATGCTTTGTCCTTCAGGACATAACCGAGGAACCTGATGTATCGCAGCGGAGCGCCACGATGGGATGGGCACATGTGGGTGCTGCATCGAGGGGGGGCACCTCGATGGCATAGAAGCACAGTAGATCACACTATGCCGAGTCACCAACTGGCAAATATTTCAACCACCGACAAGCCAACTGATTGGATATCGATAGGTGGCTGGTGGAGGTGTCAACAATCACCGGTGCGGGTCATTGATGAGCAATGTGAGCCTCGATGGGCGATGTAGCGGCAGTCATAGGCGCGAGCACATTTATACTGCAGTAGGGTGATGGAATGTCTACAAACACGGTAACGGCAGACACAATCGTGGCCACGCCACTTGTGGTGCAACAAGGTGCGAGAGCCATCGACAAACGGTGGAAGGTGATGGCGGTCGTAGTGGCAGCAGACACAACCGCAAGCATACCTGCGATGCAGTAGGACGTAGGAGATAGAGTGTTCAATGTTGGTCAACAGGTGATAGCTAGGGTTTAGGGCATAGACAGCGTCGCTGTGCAAAACATTGGCCAAGGATTACGACGGGATCGTCGATGGACGATGGACCGGAGTGCAAGGGCATAGTAGATGGTGGTTAAGCGGACCAGAGCGTCGGACATGGTGTACGATCACCAAAATGAAAATTGTATTTGCGAATGCAGCCCAATCAACGATTGAATCACGTTAAAAGAAACGTATTGGCTATGTTTGTTTCTTTCCTATCATGTTTATTCTGAATCACAGTGTTCACAAAAGTCAGGTTTGACAAATATTCTGCACACCTTAGAGCAGATCTCGTTTGTAACTGTGCTTCTAGAAAGAATATAGAGGCTTGTCACCATTCATAATGATCATATTCCCTCGAGATACCTTTAGGACTCCACCTTGAGTGGTAAATTTGCAACTAATTGAGTCCAAAGTATCAAGAGAGATCATATCTTTTGCAACTCTGAAATGTGCTAAAACTCAGTCAAAATCCTCACAATGTCATCATACATATTGATCTTGACTTCTCCTTTTCTAATCGTCTTACAGGCAATATTGTTGCCAAATACGATTGTACCACCATTCACCTCCTGTTAACGAAGTGAACAAATCCTAATTATGACACATGTGATAGGAGCAACCCAAATCTAGGATCCACTTCTAAATCAGACCCCCAACTATAACTAATAAAATTACATCATATGACAAATCCTTCGCTAGCCACGTCAAACAACGCTTTAGATCGAGTACCCTTTTCTAGACTATTATTAGTCTTTAGTTTGGAAAAATCACTCTTGATATGACCCTTTTTATGATAATAATAGCACTCCACATCTTTCATGACCCTAGACATAGATATAGGTCTTCCCTTTGAAGATCCGTTAATTTTGGTCATGACTCTTTCAACAAACAAGCCAAGAGCTTGAGAATCTAAACCCATAATCTTTTCTCTGAACTAATTGAATATAAGTGTTGAAGTAGTTTCTTTTAATCCAATAGTATCATTCTTATAAAACAAGGGGGTAACCAAGTGCTCAAAATGATCCAGTAAAGTGGCCAAAATAATATTTGTCTAGTATTCGTCTGTAGTCTCTATTTTGATAGTTAATAATTTGGAATTGATTTGACTTCCTTCGTGCAAAACATGCAAAGTTGTTGCTTCAGAAACAACCGATTTGTCAGAGACTTTATCACGTACTGGATTTTATGCTTTGACTAAATCATTGCTATTGATTCTTCATATATGACAGTGTACTTGATCTCAATCGTCAAATACAACTGAATTGCACTGCATACCTGAAGGTCATAATATTCTCAATCCACATTTGAGAAGTTTGTAAGCTTACCCTTTAAACTGATCAAGGCTTTTTTGTAGGCCTTGTTGAAACAATAGATCCCTTATCCTTACTTGCCCTAAGCCAAAATTAGATTTTTCATCAAAGTTATCCATATTGAACTTGACGTTCGACACCTTATAGAGATTGGTTGTTGTTACATCTAGCAAGGTGACATCTTGACTTGTTATTAAGTTTTTACTTCAAAATATTATTATCATCCGGTGTTGTATTTTTCCTTTTTAAGTCTATGTGGGTAGACTTAGAGGGGCCGCTTAGTTTGCTCATTCTCGCACTTGAAGACAAAGCGACTAAAGATTCAATGCCAAAGCTACTAACCCACATGCTGTCAGAAGCTGAGGTATAATGTATAACTATGGGGATTGCATTAGATTATGGATGGAGATTCTAGTCTATGATTTCAAAACCTAGGGTCACGTGCACGCTTTATCGATTTCTGACGTCGATCTTGTACATGAACATATAAAATGTTTATATTAGTAAAACTTGCACATTTACAACGCATGATAATGTGTGTGAGTCCAAAACTTATTTGGTTTTGATCGAAATACATTTGGACCAAGAACCGATTGTACAATACTTATTTGGAGGCATCACGTGCATGATCTGGATGAGGTGTGCACACAATGCACAATGTGCAAACGTGTTGAGACGAAATTGAGATTCTGGATTATATGGATCGTAATTCAACGTCCTGATAGAATCGAATCTGAGATGTCACGTCAACATCGTACGAATGATCTTGATCGTGCGCATGATGATGTAGACATGTGCGCGATCTAGAAGGATTTTTATATAAATGTCTTTCAGACATACGTATGATCACCCCATCGTGTGCACGATGGTTTAACTTTTTTAAACGGTTTCGATTATGTTTGAGCTAGGCTTTGTGGCACTAATCACTAGGTTATATATTTCACTATAAATAAGGCGTCTCCCTATCCATTAAGGCATCATTTGGGGGTCTTCTTAACCTACCTTTTTCCCTCTTAACCTTGAGCTCCCTTCTTCATTTTTTGGCCATAGAGAGGCCATGCCGCAAGAGAGAGTTAGATCTTCGGTGTTAATCTTTTTTCATGAAATCGGTGGCTCTACTCTCTAGTATGGAGAGATATGAGGTCTAATCCATTGATTGTTGAATTCTCTTTGTTTTATATCGACATCCCACACTTATTCATATTGGGATATAAAGGAAAGAGACTCAAGTAATGGATTAAAACTAGTAGGTAATGAGCTTTTATATGCTGATGATATTCTTCATGTTGAGAGCTTAGTCCTAGAGAGAAACCCTAGATCCTATCCAATGAATGCTACACTTGTTAGTTTCTTGATCTAGATTCATGTTGATCTCTTTGATTCAAACCATTGTATAACCCTAATCCTGATCACAATAAGGATAAATTTAGTCCTTTGATAGGTTTAGTAAGTGCAGTTTTACGTTAGAGATCCCGGGTAAAATTACTTCTTTGGCGAGGGATCTAAGGTTGAAACAAGTTGGTGTATGTCCTTTAGCTAAAAATGATCTAAATGCTAACTTTCCAAAGGAAAAAAAAAAGAGTCGAGGAGGGGAGGGGGGGAATTGGTGAAAACCCATTTTTTTCGGTGATGCTTTTAAACATCAACAATGCGAGCTCAAACCCCTCCCGAAAAGACACTTTAACATTAAACGCTTGTTGACTAATCCAACATATTTCAAATGATCAAAATGCCCTTTCAATACCCCTTGGACAACAGAGGATTAATAGTGTTCGTATAGTGACTACTACAATGATTTCACTATAGCAGATATAATGAAATCACCGTAACAAAGTAATAATTAGAGTATCAATTCGGGCAGAGTATTAATTCGGTTGCTACAGTGAAATCATTATAGCTGCTACAATAAAATCACCGTAGCAATCGAATTGATGCTCTGTTGCCCTGAATTATTACTCCATAAATTGTTAATCAACTACAATGATTTTGGAGTATCAATTCGGACAATCCCAAATAGTTACGGAGGTGATTATGGTTTACCGAACTAAATCCATGGGTTTATCAGTAGTTAGAAAGGCCTTAGGCTAACCCACCCATCCACGCACACACAAGAAAGATAGGTCTTAAGTTGTACGAGTGGGTCGAGTGCAACGGATGAACGGTGGGGTCGCTAACACTAAAACATCTGGTGCTCAATTTCCCGTTTAAGATAAAGAACACGTGGATCGATGGCATAGGCGGGCGATGCCCCCCATCTGCATCGAATAGGATGAACTTCCCTTCCCCTCCTGTTGTACTGGCCGGTGGGAGGAGGCCGGCTAGAACCGAAACAGAGCTCTCTGAACTCGAAGGCTCCCTTCTCCCTCCTCTCATGGCCCCTGCACTAACTTCCAATTCCTTTCGCCTCACCACTGGGTCCTACTTGAAGAACAGCTCCAAGCCCCCAAAGCCGACGGCCGTTGTTCATGCCAAGCAGAACCCCTTTGGTCTCGGCAAGCGCAAGGGCGGCTCAGCCGAGGGTGGTGAAGCCGGAGACGAGGGATCCAACAGGGGCAACCGTTTCTTCTTCGATATCGGCAAGATCGCAGATGCCAAGTCCCTCATCCCGGCCGTGACCTCGCCGTCGACATCCCCGTTTGCCAACCGGAGGCGGAAGGATCCCCGGACGGTGTTTGTCGCCGGTGCGTCGGGGCAAGTGGGCGTCCGGATCGCACAGATGCTCCTGCGCAGAGGTTTTGTTGTCAGGGCCGGAGTCCCTGAGCTCGCCTCCGCACAGGAGCTCGCCCGTCTCGCAGCAGCGTACAAGGTGAGCCCCCTGTTCTCGACAGATTGATCTAACTATTAAATCTAGCCCCATGCACGACACATGGATCGATTGGGAGTGGTATTTTTTATGTTCAACCCCCCAAAAGCCTATGTGGGTGAGGGATGGGAGGACCGGTTGGAGATGCTCTAAGACACTACTTCTCAACAAAATTTGAGGGTCGACATTCGGACCACATTATTCACTAAGGGCCACTGCCATCTACTTTCATAAATGCCCCAATATCTCCCATATCAAATTGGAAAGGGTACCACCTCAATGCCTAGATCAGCTCCCCGTTGTCAACAATGTCGGCTACGGCTTTGCCGAGGAGGAGGAGGAGGAGGAGGAGGAGGAGAGAGAGAGAGAGAGAGAGAGAGAGAGAGAGAGAGAGAGAGAGAGAGCCATGTTGAGCTGCTCGACAGTGGATCAGGGTGTGTAGGTTGTCAATGGTGGTGCTTTGGCGGCGGATTTGGGTGTTGAGGTGGTGCCTTTATCACTTTGATATAGAAGACATAGGTGGCATTTATGAAAAATATATGGTGGTGGCCTTTAGTGAATAATGTCGTGCATTTTTTTTGTGAAGGAACCACCATAGTGGTCTGTACATCACCTGTACGCCTACACAAGATAGACCGAGGATCAAAACTCTGACAAGACCGAGAGAAATCCTCTGAATTTTTAATAATCACACAAGTATGAAAGTTCACCACTACAGTGAGAAAGAGACCCACCACTACAGAGTGGGAAGAAATATGTCGTAGCACTTATTCTAACCCTTGACCAAGGTCACGGGTTGCATATGTTTTACCAATCGAGCTATCAGTTGGAGACAATGTCGTGCTAATATTAACACCTAAAAATTTGTTTATATATGTCTATGTCTTGAGAGAAAGAAAAAACATTGGTCCTGGTTCACTCTAATTTAGCAAATTAGATTTTCATATGGATTATATGGAATATTAGGTACAAATTATAAAATAAAGTAGGTTGTGGGGGGATAAAGAACGACTAGGATTGGTTTGTGCATATGTGTGTGTGGTGGTGGTTAGGGTGGAGGTGATAAAGAGTGGCTACGAGTAATTGGGGTTTAGGTTTAGCTTCTTGTACTCTCTCTCTCTCTCTCTCTCTCTCTCTCTCTCTCTCTCTCTCTCTCTCTCTCTCTCTCTCTCTCTCTCTCTCTCTCCATGGCTCTCCAAGCCTCTGCAATTTTCTTCACTAGCTTCAGTTTGAACCATAGACTTACGGTCAACAACTTATCCCCTGCTGTGAGAATCCCCACAAGAGGATTCGTCAGTGCGGTGGCCTCTTCTTCTCCTCCATTGTTCCCCCCGACTCCACAGGGACGTCGATTGTTTGGTTTATATCCATGTCTTGATTCTTTAATTGACTCCTCATTTTCAATGCATGTTGTAGTTTTTTGTATAATTTCATAGTCTTAAAGTTAGGGTATTTTTTTAAAACATCAATTTTTTTTAAAAAAAATACTTTAATGGCCATCTGTCAAAATAATTTCAAAAGTGGTCATTTATCTGTCACTTGGCCACCACTTCACTTCTTTAGTGAATTTTTTATTCAATAAAATTGGTAAGTGGGATACCGACTTTGAAAGTGGTATTGGAAACCAGTATTCCACATACCGATTTTACTGAACATAAAAATTTCAGCACATAACTGACATGGCTGCCACGTGGCGGGTTACTTTTGAAATTATTTTTAACAAGTAGCTATTAAAATAATATTTTTTATAAAAATGCTGTTTTGAAAAAAACCCAAAAATTATACTCACTTTTGAATGCAACCTTGGGTTTAGACTAGTTTACTTTATGCTGGTTAGGGGATCACTCTTTACAATTTCAAATCGCAAGTCCTTGGAAGTAATGAATCCAAATCGTTTACCCCATTGTCTGCACCTAAAATCAAAGTCGTTCGTTGCACCCAAACCGGTTCATTACACTCAGCCCCAATTGCAAAGGGACGGCAGCAAAATCAGGTGGCAAGCTCTACCCAGTGTCGTTAGGCCAATCGCTGCCGTCCCTTTACCTTCCCGTTGGGGCTTAGTACGATGCACTGATCAGGTGTGAGTGCAATGGACGGCTGTAATTCGAGGTGCAGACGATGTTGGGAAGTAACACGTACGGGGGCGCGCGCGCGCGTGGCCGCCGAGAGGGGTTGCCCCCCGCCCTAGGGTCGACATCGAGGTGGCCGTGGCCGGCGAGGCGGCGGCCCGGGAATGATGTATTTTCAGTTATCGTGGTAACCGTCCAATTTTGCTGTGTAGATCATCTCTCCAGAGGAATCCAAGCGGTTGAACGCGGTGGAGTCCACGTTCGGGGACGCGGAGTCCATCGCCAAGGCCATCGGCCCCGCCACCAAGGTGGTGGTGACCATCGGCCCCGGCGAGAACGGGCCCGCCGCTGAGGTGACCACCGACGACGCCCTGCAGGTCGTCCGCGCCGCCCAGCTGGCCGGGGTGGGGCACGTGACGTTGGTGTGCGGTTCCCGGCCGGGGACGTCGGTGGGCGCGTCCACGTACAACGTGCTGGACGGCATAACGTCCTTCTTCTCCAACCTGTTCACCCGGTCACAGCCGCTGACCCTGGGGGAGTTGCTCTCGAAGGTGGTGGAGACCGACGTTAGCTACACCCTCATCAAGGCCGCCCTCATCGACGACTACTCCCCCGAGACCTCCTACGGCCTCGTTGTCTCCCAAGAGGGAACCACCACCGCCATCGCCGGAACACCGAACTACTCCAAGGTACAGACTCCAGTTCAATTAGTGAATTCCTTTGTATTTTTATTATTTCTTTTGCTCGGCGGTGTTACATCTAGGCTTTCTGGTTTTTTTTTTTTCTTTTTCTTTCAGGTCTCTAAATCTCAGATTGCGGCCCTTGTCGCCGATGTTTTCTCCAATACATCGGTCGCAGAAAATAAGGTATGAAGTTACCCTTCATCGAGTTAAACTATATCAGATTGCGGCCCTCGTCACCATTGTGTTGCACAAGTGATGATTGATGATTTGCTTTCTATGTATTAGATTGATCGAACTTAAGCTCGTGTCTCCCTTATGAAGTCTCGTTTTGGACTTGTTCTTAACCATTCAAATAAAGCATTTGTAAATAACATCAGTTCATCCGCCGAGACAAAGATAAAGGGAGCCTTTCCCGACCGACGGTGCAGCCCCGTCTCAATTGTAAGTAGGGCTGGCAATGGGTCCGGTCGTGTCCAGAACCCCTAAACCCAGACCCTAACCATTTAATTAATCGTGTCTAGATCCTAAACTCGTACCCGACCTATTTATAAACAGGTAGACCCGCTTTTACATATCCATTCTTTGTTTTTTTTTTAAATTTATTCTACCTTTCGCTGCAAATCTCCATCCATTGTCCTGATCATAGTCGTCCCTTGCACCCAGCGCAGACCAGTGAATCACATCAAAGCTGGACGGCAAGCTAAATGGCGTCGGAATAGCCATTCGGGCCACCTAGGCAAGTCGTCCGAAATCCGAATGGCTATTCGGACCGCGTTGGCTTCATATTCTAACTAGCTGCGAGATTTGTTTGCATAGTGGGTTGTTCTGGACCGTCGAATGCCATGATCTAGTGGCTGACATTGGAGGACTATATCTAGCTACAAATAACTCAGATTGAGCAACTTAGGGTATGTTTTGTAGAAGAGGGATTTGGGGATTTTATTGGAGAGCTCCCAATTGGGATATCTATGCTTCCCATCTTCTTGGCTGCTCAAAGTGTTAGCGATTCCTTCCTTGATTGAAGCTTGAATTAATCCTTCCATTGGTTTGGAGATTCAATCTATGAGGTCAAGAGATAGCCTTTAAGGGCCTGTTTGGATACGCTCTGATTCTAGGATTCTTGGATTCTAGAAGCCCAGAATCCTAAAAATGACAAAGAGCCTGTTTGGATACAACCCGATCCCAAAAAGTGTTTCTGCGGAGAACCCAAAATGTACTTTTGAGAGCCAATTTTCTGGAGCCCAAAATTGAGGCTCCGGACTCCAAAGCTCTTTTTGGGGATTTTGGGATTCCGGGTTCCTAGAATCCCAGAATCAGAATCCTATCCAAACATGGCCTAATTCGCAAAGCTTTCTTCGTTTTGGCTCTTTTTATTCTCTTGTTGGATGTTTTTCTTCTTGATGTGTCGTTACGTCGATCCAAGAAGACTCCTCTTGGGTACTTTGGTGTGTATTTCGTTGAGGGCAATCGTAGTCGGTGCTCTAATTATTGGCCCCTCTCGGTTGGAACCTTGAGGTCATGCCATGCGTAATATTCATGCGGGACGAAGTTCACTAGGGATCAATTATTGGGTAATATTTGCCATGGAAGAGCAGCAAGGGGTAATGATGTAGTGATCTTGAGGGCATCGGTCTTGACCTAAGGGTTGCATTATGAAATATTGTAAGTTCAAGTCATCGGAGATTGTTGTTGCACCCGAGAGCTTGCTTGGTGAGGTTTTTACTGATTGGGTTTTCTCATAAAAATCTTCATGTGCTTTCTGGAATAGATCATGCAAGGTTAGAGCCTTGTATGTTCACACTCTTTGCCTATTGCATGTAACCTTGAGAGCAAGAGAGTTGAGCAAAAAATTGGGGTGCACGAAGTGCTTGTGTTTGAATTAATTGTTTTAGCTACTTCCGTAATTGTCTGGTAGAGGATTGATCGCTTCCGACCACTACTGATATCTTTGCCGGTAGTGTTATAGTTATGGGGCTCAATACTGGTGTTGTCCTTTGGGATTGTGCAATAATAAACTAGATTCGGAATATAAGTTTTTAGATTGGTTCAGGGAAAATGATTGAGTTTTATTAAACTAAGCAAGGTAAAGCTGCAAGCAATGACAAAACGAGATTAAAGTGGGATGAGATATCAATAGGAGAAGGTCTAGGGTGGCGAATCCACTACTAGTCAAGCAACTAAGTTATTCATGCCAATTTTCGGGTTTAGTTTCTTATATGGATTTTAGTCATTTGTATTAATGAGATGGGCCATCTTTGGTTGGCACGATCTGTCCTCCTGGCTACGGATCGTCTTACCGAGGCATGATCCATCAAAAGATACAATTGAAGAACATCCTATAAGCGCCTCAATGGCATTGACTATCTTCGGTTGGCACGATCTTTCCTCTTGGGCACGGACTGTCTTCCCTAAGCATAATCCATCCAAGGGTATATTATAACATTGCATGATAATCATAGGATATAAGCATGGAAGATGAACTGCGATGAGTATTACAAGTGCATCGATAGTATGGACCATTTTCGGTTGGCACAATCCGTCCTTCTGGGCACGGATCGTCTTTCCTAAGCATGATCCATAAAAAAAAGCACAATCACTTGAATAAAAGTTATAGATCACAATTATAGAAAATACCCCGTGATGCATGTAATCTAGATACAAACAATTGTAGCGAAAGAAAAATAATTCATATCATAGATTAACTAAAACAATCATTGTTCATCACAAACCATGCAACAATCCATAGAAGAAAGATAAAACCCTAAAAAGACACGAAAAACAAAGTTTACTAGGCTAGGGTTTCATCGAAACTCTAGAGGAGGCCTTTAGTCGAGCATGATGACAATTGCAAAGAAGCTCCGTGTCAAAGCCATAGATGCAAACTCCACTTTCCTCCTCTCCGTGACGGCTTCCGGGGTCCAAAAGATGTGTTTTAGGTCACACACACACACACAAACACACACACATACATATATAAATAAATAAATAAATAAATAAATAAATAAATAAATAAATATATATATATATATATATATGGTTGGGGTCGTCCTAGGGTTTCTCCAAAAGAAACCCCATCAAAATCCTCAACCAAACGTGTCTCCTATGCAGTTTCAGCCATGCACGACCGATCGATCGAGCTTCGGGCCCGATTGATCGGTTGTGCACTGTTCACTGATTTCAGCCCTGTGATGCAAACTTGTTTTGACTATAAATCTTTGCTCGGTTGTCGAAATTAGGCATTGTTGGACTCGTTTCGAAGCTCTCGACAAAACCTATCTTTCTATGACATCCTCTCATCCAACCAGAGATCCAAAGGCAACTGCAAAATGACTTTTCTCCCTTTATGTCTTGATAACTTGCTTCGTTTGAACCGTTTTTTCTGCAATGACTTGATTTCCTACAAGTTATACACACACACATAAGAGCACTGATAATGATATGAAAGAGGGCGATAAAGCATAGGTTTAGGGGCATAAATATTGTGTATTTATGCACCAGTCAAGGATCCATCGCGAACCTCGACCTATTAGGGGTTTGTCAAATAAAAGTCACAATCAAGCCGAGTGTCAACAACCACTGCCTGATTATCTAGAAGGTTGAATAGACAGTGATCGTTTAGGAATTGAGAAACTCCCAGGGGCCAGGTCAATCTAAATTCAAAGTCACAGTCGAGGGACCCAAAAGTGTTTCAACTTTTAACCAAAGTTTTAAATTTCGGTTTTGTGTCTAGTTTCGGTCCAAGCAGAAGCCAAAATTTCGACTGAAATGCTGTAAATTTTTTGAAATGATCAAAGAGGGGATTTTTTATGTTTTTTTGTTGAAGTTTTAAATTTAGTCTTGATCCACAGTTGGGAGTCAAGTGGTCAACCTTGCCCTCGACCAGATCTTCGTGACGGGAGGCTTCCCGCCAACGTCTTCTTCCTCCCCGGAGTCTGCTAAGTCGACGACCTCCACCTCATGCTCGAAGGACCCTCGGGCAGAGTACTCCACCCGCTCTGCATTACTTGTCAACCCGCTGCTGCTGGCGACAACCCCTCCTTGATGGCGTCTTCGTCTAGAGCTCTTCCTTCCTTTCGCTATCGGCTCACTATGAAATCCCACGGTCAGGACTGCAATTTCCTCTGGTTGCGCCATTGCGATGACGCTGCCGTCGCCCTCGACGACCGTATCAATGACGGGCTTCTCCGCGATCTCGAATAGAGCACCTCCACCCGCCATTGAAATAATGTCGACGAAAATGGCAGAAACAATGAAAGACAAAGGCGAAGCGCCAATGACCACCCGAGAGCATAAGGAGAAGAGAGGAGATGAAAGAAAGAAAGAAAGGTGATCTCTCCAAAAACGGTTTCGAATAACTTGGCACCACATGGTCCCACGACGCCCGTATGATAGCTTCAACAAGTAATATGACTGTGCCAAGACTATTAATTTCCAGCCCATGACCTCCGAAGAATGTGGCTCCCTACCCTATAGACACATAGCACCTTGGGACAAACCCGCCTTACCGGGACAAACTCCCCCAGGGCAAACCTAGTTCTCGTGTATTGGTGATGTTCACCCAGGAGGCAGCACGCCCGAAGGTGACTTGTTCATCTATGGTGTCCCCACTGTCCCGACCCAACGTGGTGTACTCTGTCAAAGCCTTCATCCAGTTCTCGAGGCAGCCACCGTACGACAAGAGAAAACATTGTGGCAGGATAAAACTCGACATGCCAAAGTCTGGTGGAAGTGATGGCCTGAGGCTCTGAGCAACATGTTGCAAACGTTATCGTTGGAGCGTCACCCTCTCTATGACAGAAACGACCGGATAGTCTGGTGCCGCGGAGCAGTCACCTTGGACATGTGACAACCTAAACCACCCGGAAGGCAACGCATGGACGCCTAAGCTGGCACTCCTCTCGCTCCCACTCCTTAGGTCTCCTATTAAAGAGGACGTTGAGCTTTGTGTAAGGAGTTTGATGATTGATCCACCAATCTCGAAGCTCTCCCCTTGAGTGTATGTGTGCTTGTGCGTGTAACAGGCCACACCCATTTGTGTTTTAGTAGAATTAGCCTCACAACGCTGTGGTTTTTCCCCCCGTTAATGTACAATTTCCATGTACATCCTGGTGTACTGTGTGTGTGTGTGTGTGTGTGTGTCTTGCCCTTCTCTCTCTCTCTCCCCCTCTTTCTTTCACCTTATAACCCCTACGTTGTCCAGTGGCGAGCCTAGACCGATCCTCTCTACCACACGCTTGATTGTTATGCGAGGATCCTGAAAACTCCCTCATAAAAAAGGATTGAGTAGATACTTTGAATGATTGCCAACCTAAGGCCAATCCACCATACAAATTTAGCTTAGAAACTCAGTGTAAGCTTGTCAACAAGTTGGTGGGATACATAGGCCTTCAATAAGCCATAATTAGTTTCACCATCCATAATTAAAGGCTTAAAGTAGAACATGCGGTGGCAATTTCTTGATTTATATTAGGTCAAAATATTCTATCAGACATTGGCATGAAGCAGGTAACATTGTAATGCACTGCTCAACATATTATAAAGGGAAAGAATCTAGTAATCTATTATTCTACAAGGCGTACTACCATCAAGCAAGGTTTGAGAAATCGACTTTGGGTTCAGATTTGAATCGTGCAAAAAAAAAAACCCGAACCAGTTTGAATTCAGGTTTGGTCGGGTTGGCAATTAGGAAAAAAAGTATTAAAAATAATAAAAAACAGGATATTTAAGTCTGATTCTACTAATTCCGGTCGTGTTCTAATGTGTTGGCTATGATTTGGCTAATTTGGGTTTAATTGAGTTCTTATTCGGCTTATTCGATATTGATTCAGCCAAATCAAGTTTGATTGAACCTGTTTAGGATCTGATTCACCCAATTTGGTGGAAGCATATCCATAGTCCATACCAAGGCATATTTCAGGTTTGGAGTGTTTTTTTGTTTCGGGTTGGCCAAAATCTGAACCACCTTTGGTTTGGGAGGATGTTTCGGTTTGAATATTCAAACTGGTTCGAGCTAGCCAGTTTGGGTTTGAATGAACCATCAAATCATGCCAACAAATGTCATTTTATATGTGTGAAATACTACAAGACCGAATAACATTTAAGGAACATATTCACCATGGCACTAAGGGAAGATCGCGATACCTTAGGAAATTGGTTGGAGTTGCAATAAAAGTGCATAATGGGAAGTATTTTCAAAAACTTTAATTTCCATGTGTCCAAATTACTTCACTCCAGGAGGGACCCTAAGTGGGATGTGTTGATGAGTTCCTGATTCTTGATACAAGATACACTAGGTTCACAAAGCACTTTACCATTTATAATCTCTATATGGAACTTTGAATTTTGGAGTTTGGTTATCCATACTCAGTTGCTAATTCTATTTATGAGTTTATTAAGAAATGTAGGTCCACTTGTGCGCAAGAATGGTTGAGGAATAAAATAAGTCGCACTCTTCAGTTACAACAAGGGCTACAACTCGGGCAGGTTGGGTCGGGTTAGAGGGCAACCCAAGCCCAACCTGAGTTGTAAAACCCTCAACCCGTAACCCAACCCAACCCGACCTTCAACTCGTGCTACCCAATCCGAGTCCAACTCGAGAAGAACTTTCCAAGCTCGGGTTAGAGTCGAGTGAACGCAAATTTGTGGGTCGGATCGAGTTGTACGAGTTTAGATAATCTTATTATATTACTTGTACAAAGTTTTGAATTTCTAAGAACAAAATATCAAGGAAAAATATCTAGTTATCCTTTATTCTTACCAATAAGCAGTTTCTTACCTCCATTGTCTGATGGTTTTGTGGATTTTTAGGTTGGGAATAGGATACATGCATGTATAGGAACAAGAATTGTAGGGCCTACAAGTTACATGTTATACTCAACTTGGGTTCGGGTTGGGTTGGGTTGGGTTGCCCGACCCCTTGGCCCAAGCCGAACCCAAATTTATTTTGGGTTGAAGTTTTCCAACTCTCACCCAACCCATCTTTCAATAAAATGAGCCCAAACCTGACCCAGAGTTGAGTTGGGCTCGAGTTGGGTCGGGTTCAACCCGCCCAAGTTGCAGCCCTAGCACAACCCCACCACTCCTTTTATTTTCATCTAATTTCTCTCACCTTGGTCTACTAATCCCATTTTTGTTTGATGAAATACTTTGCATAGCGTATGAAACGAAAGTAATTACACATCTTTGAGAAGAATGAAATATACTACATTCCATATTAATTATCAGCAAAATTTTGACACCTTTTATTTATAAAGGAGCTCACCTTCCCCGCTATTAAATGATACTAAATACTCTTGAGATAACAAAAAAGTTTGGCGTAAACTAATTACTTATAATGCTAAACTGACTAGTATTCTTGACAATACAATGTAAAGAGCTAAACCATATACAGTGGAGAATTAAATCTTCTCACCTAAATACTTGCACGGGTAGTATGGAAATGATCGTGTACAATGTTCCATCAAAATGTAGTAAAGTCTAAACTAAAAATAAGGAAACTATATGGTTATTTAACCCAACCGGAAGGATTGATGGGATGTGTTTTCAAGAAGTTCACTTCCCATATGTGTTCAAAACACCTCTCTCGAGGAGAGAGTCAATTGACCCCAAGTGGGATGTGTTGGAGAGTTCTTGATTCTTGATGTATGATACTCGAGGGTCATGAGGCACCAAGGTTGTTGAATTATGGTCTCTATAAAGAACTTTGAAACAGTGGAGATTGGTTATAAGTACTCAGTTGCTAATTCTGTTTTTGAGTGTATAAAAGAAAGGCAGGTCCACTAGTTTTACACTAGACGGTTGATGAATCAACTAAGTCGAGCTCTTTCACCGCTTCTTTTATTTTGATCTAGTTTCTCCTACTTTGGCCTAGTAATCCCATTTTCGTCTGATATAATATTCACTTGCCTGACGTATGGTTTGACACAAAATCAATCAAACACGTATTTGAAAAGAAAAAAAACGATTTGACGTCCGACTTCCTACACTAAGAGTTTTTCAAGAATATAAAGCAAGAAGTCAAACTTACCTAGCCATTGGAGTTTTACTCTTAGAATATTTTTTTAAAAAATATAGTAAGCTCATCTTTTTCTTGTCCTTCTCCCGACTTCTGATAGATTAGTCATAGATCCCCAAGCTGAAGCTCAAGTTTCATGCATGACTGGACTTGAGTTAGGTAGCCTTCTCTGAGAGGGTCAAGACTTTGAAGGGCAAAGATGATTTGAATGTTATTGATTAACATAAGTTGAAAATTGCCGATCTTGAATAGGCAATTATGTGAATAAAAGAACAAGGTTCAAAGCTTAACCAAAAGCTCAAATGATTTGAACATTTTGCTTAACATGGGAAAGAATATTTGGGACAAACTTGATCTCAGGATACCAAAATGGCAAGGCTACATCTTTCTCATCTAAGGCCAAGTTCGTGCCTGATAGGAACTTTGAACCTAGCATCCCCACACCCCAGGTTTGTCCTGTTTGCCGTAAACTAATTATAATGTTAAACTGCGTAGTATTCTGAATTTCTGATATAATGTAAAGAGCTAAAACATATATGATATGGCATTAAGTCTACTCACTTACATGTGTACGGGAACTCGGTAAGTATGGACATGATCGAGTGTGGTGTTCCTTCAAAATGTGGAAGAATCTAGACTAAAATCTGGTATCAACTGCTTTCCAAAATATAGGGTATCTAGCACTTGATGTGTGTATGATTATTTACACAATACACAAAGGATTGATTATACGGGCTTGTAAATGATCCAGGTGTAAGTAAATAATTGACCCCACCACTTTCACAAACTTCTGTTAGCTAATAATTTTCATTAGGTTCTTTTGTAGAAGAAAAAGTTGGCTAATGTTTTACTTTCGTATGTAAGCATTAGCCCCGCCATAGTGATGTTTGATCATAGGACAGTTTTGAAATCTCAAAATTTGTACCAATAGCATTATCTTAAACTATTAGTTGTCATTGGCCTGATATGGTGATTGACAAAAACCATCTAAAAGTGCAAGAATCAACTAGCTTTTCTTAAATTGGTGCTTGAGCACATACATGGAATTTTGATTTTTCTTTTATTTTCAGGTGGTTGAAGTTTCTACAAGCCCAGCAGCATCTTCGAAACCCGTAGTTGATCTTTTCAGGTGATCAATCAAAGTTTCAATGATTTACCATTTGCAATTTCTTTAGGGGTCTGACTAGGTGCTAATGATGTGGCATTTCACTTTTCATGCTTAGTTGCATGGTAGTTGTCAATCCATCCTCATCAGTCCCCAAATATGTCATTCATAAGCATCCATCTGTTTAAGGTTGGCATTGTAAATCCTATTTTACCATTTTTCACTGCCATGGGATAAATGATCCACCAAATGCAATCTTCCTTAAAACTGTATTTCCCCACTGATCTGTTTTTGTTCCTAGCATCTGCAGATAAACTAAATAGAGTAAAAACATATTTCAATAGAATTGTGTAGCCAAGGGAAGTTGCTTCATGCAAGATCATGGAACTTTTCCATTTTTCCCATCCTTATGAGGAAACCATCTGAAAATTTACGGTATTTGGCATACATATCCTCCTAAAATATCCAATTTGCACGTATGCCCTTATAAATTTGTGAATTTGTATGCATACCCCTAGAAGGCTAGAATCTCTAAAAATATGCAGTTATACCCCTGAGTTTGAAAATTTGCAAATGCATGTATACCCCTGGTAGGGGTATATTTGCGTATTTTTTTGAGTTATTAAGTGATGCAGGACAAGTGAGGAGGCCCCACCAAAACGAAGGGTTCTCGCTCTATGTGAAAGATTAGGGATTTGAGAATGTGCAATTTTTATTCGCAGATAGAAATCTAGTGGTCGGATGAGAATGAAGCTTAGTGGGAGTGTAGATCTAGATGTTAGGAATATATAATTTAAATTTGTGGTCGATTAGACCTCTGAATAAAATATTACGGATGAAACAAGGTGTAGATTTTCAAAACAACAAGCACAAATTTTCTTATTAATGGAGTTTGAAGGTTTTGGTCGATGGTGATGATGGCTTCAGGTCTTAGAGTTAATGGATGCACAATAAATTAATAAATAAAGAGAAAGAGATGAGAGAATATGAGAGAGATATAGGGAGATAAGTAGATCACCAGGTCATCTCACCCTACAGGGCCTCTCACCGTCGTCGATCACTTGCTGGGTACTCCTAGGCCTCTTACCATCAGGGAAGACAAGCCATCTCAAGTCTCTTTAAAGCAAAGAGTTTCATAATAGTTTTCATTCATAAGATAACTGATTACAATGAGGAGGCCTAAAACTTTTATATTGACTTACAAAAGCAAAAATCTACTACTAATGTGTTTAGGACGATGAACACCATCTTCACGAATGCTGCAATGCATGCAGACTAGCTGCTTTTTGGGCTAGAGCCTCAAACGGCGTATAATTTTTTGGGGAGGATTTTTATCTGTTCTAGTCATCTTTTGAATTTATGTGTCTTATTATATTTTTTCTCTATCTCCGGGGATTCATTTGAGTCCCACTTTGTAACCATATTTATGAATTTTTTGTTTATTCTATTTTTAAAATTTTACTCAGTTTTTAAAAATAAAAAGTAATAACAGATTACCAAACATGCTTTCACTTTTCTGTTTTAAAAATAGAAAAACAAAAACAAAAAAAGATACCAAACACACCCTTATAGCTTAATAAATTGGAATTGCTCGTCTGTTGGAAGGTTTGTCATATATTAGATTGCAAATTTATCCAATGTTCTTTGATTTTGGTGTGTGGCTGTAACTACGTCAATACTAACATCTAGCTTCCTGTCATGTTTCGTTTCTTTTATATCTCAAAGAGCGTTAACGATATTAGTACCGGTTTAGTCTTTATTCATCATCCATTCCATTGTCCTTTGTGAAGATAACAGATTAAAAGTTTGGCGGTTGGATCGGTGCCTTCCATGACTTGAATCCACATCCATCATCATTTAGGCGTAGTTGTGCATATTGGTATGAGCTTTCTAAAAAAAGTTTGTGGTTGTACCTCTGAATCCACTGTGAAGATAAACTGATCATTACAGACTTGGATTCAAGTTACTGACGCTGATCGAAATTATTCTCAGTGCCATCCCGGAAGATGGAAGAAAAAAAGCATATGCAGAATCTGTGGCGAAGGCGAAGGCAGAGGAAGAAGCCCTCCAAGCCCGCAAAGCAGCGGAGGCTGCCAAGAAGGTTGAAGTGAAGAAGCTGTCAGAGCAGAAGGTTGAGGCTGCTAGCCTTGCTGAAGAAGCCCAAGTGAGAGCAGCAGCAGCAGCGTCTTCACTCGAGAGCTTCATAAGTAGCGCGAAGGATTTCAGTGGAGGATTCTCCTGGGGAAGCCTGAGCTCACAGGCTGCAGCCATAGTTCCGCAGAAAGCTAACGTTGAAGCATGGAAACAGGTCGTTACCATTAGGGGGCAGGCGAAGGCTCGGAATTTGTCCCCCAAGAAAGCAGTCGTAAAACAAGCTGCAGCCAGGACGAAATCCAAGCAGCCGGAGGTGAAACCGGAGGTGCGGCCGGTGTTGGGCGGTCTTTTTAAGCAGGAAACAATCTACATAGACGACGATTGATTACCGTTTTGTCTGCTCGATAGCTTTGTAATTTTCCAGCTCATGATTTGCATGGCTGTTTGAAGAGTCCTCAAGGCTCCCACAGCCACAGGGAATTATTTGAAGCTTCTAAGCAAACTTATTAGATTGAAGCTCTATCATTTAATGGTTTCAAGCAACTAGTCACCCTTCCAAATACCACTCTCCTCCAGAGGGTAGTTCTCATAGCCACAGTATGTGAAGCAGTTCAATGCCATACAGCCGGGCCAAATGCCCGTTTTATCCTTATGGATAAATTACTATTTTGTCCTTGCATAATTTTGATGCAATAGTTATTTATCTTGCTTCGTCTTTATATTTTATCTTTCCAATGCCTGTCTCCATGGTCCGATCTGACACCTGGAAGGCCTTTATGTCCGCCACACTGTAGTTTGCGATACAAAATACTGCTTTTGCCTTTCTGATCTTATTGCTCTCTCTATTATCTAGCCATATGTGGATTGCATTCTTACTTCGATCTCGCTTCGGTGTTTTGCTTTTGGGTTAGTTTTGCCTTGAGGTGAGGAATCGGCCTCCCATGGGTTTTCAATGCTGCATGCATCCATTGGTTCTCTCTATCTTAATTTTCAGTGTGGGATGGTTGCTCTCTATTATTTTTTGGTGCAGTCGTTCCTCTTAGTGGGGTGGGAGGTGGTGGCCCGAAGGCGGGAGGCCTGCTTGAGTTTCCGATTGCAAGAGCGAAATCAGAATATCTCTCTCATCAATCCTAATATCCTTGGTAACAACAAGATCATAAGGCCTGCTTGAGTTTCCGATTGCAAGAGCGAAATTAAAAGCAATTTCCTTCTTTGGAGTGGACACACCAGGCATCAGCACACTGGTAGATGGTTGTGGCAAATCAGCAAGCACCTGCTATGCACTCGTCTCTCCTACATCCAAAACCACCTAGTGCTTAACCCTGTAGGTGTAAAAAATGGCTAAGACATTTATCCAGACCATAGGCCCGCAGCCCATCAAGGAGCCGGCCAGCAGAGCCCACATCTTCAGAGACCCACGTAGATAGCTCGTGGCCCGCCAGCAGACCAGCAGATGCATGTACCGCAGGAGGCCCATGAGGGTAGCTCATGGCCCACGTGAAGACCAGCCAGCAGGCTAGCAGCGGCCCATACGTGGACAAGTCATAGGCACTGGCGGAGCCAACTAAGGCCCAGTGGGAGCAAGTGCCCCCACTGAGATTTCAAATAGAGAAATTACACTTGCCCCCATAAACTTTAGCTCAAAAACAGTTAAACCCCCCTATAGTTAAAGAACCACATATTGCCCCCTTCAATTTTGTTTTGATCAGATAAAAATCACCAAATGAGGTAATTAAGTAGTTGACAAAAGGGGGTATTGTGCTAACATTTCAAAATTTAGGGAGCGATTTGGAACAAAAAAAACTTAGGGGGGTTTAAGTGTTTTTGAGCTAAACTTCAGGGGGGCAAAGTGTAATTTAACCAAAAAAAAAAAAGATTCATCTCGTTCAATTCATCCCACCTCTGCACCTCATAGACTTGCAGTGCTTGTAGATCGTAGTCCCGCACACGGGCTACACCGTACGGGCTGTACGGCCATTCTCGGATACTTGGACCTTCGTCAGGAATCATTATCTCCTCTGCCCGAAACTTGCGATCGAAGATGGTGGCCTGTTCCTTACCCCAGGCCAGCTGGTGACCAGAGTCCCTCCTCCTCATCCCCCACACCCCCCCCCCTCCAAAAAAAAGGTGTATGCCAAAACCCTATTATCTCTATATCTCTCTCTCTATCTTAGAATTTATGCCCCCACTAAAGTGAATTTCTAGCTCAACCACTGGTCACAGGTCACCACGTGGACCAATCATAGACTGCCACATTAGCTCCAACGGTTATGGAAGGACAACAACTATAAATACATCTCAAGATAATAGCATAATGACATTTTGCCGGTTCAAGTACCTTCAGCCTTGCGTGGAGTAGTAGAGCTCTGCGTCTAGGTTGGTCCGATGTGAGACCACGTCTCATTCCCTGACCTTCTACAGTTCTACTCCTCTCCCCCCTCTCTCTCAGATCTACTGTACAAGCCTCCCTCGACCTGTCGAGGGATAACTCATTATTTCTAAGAGTGGTTTAAGTTTGCGACTTACTGCACGGAGACGTAGGCTACAAACGTACTTTGACAACAAATCTGTGTTGGCTCTCTATTTTCTCCATTCTCAATCTACAGTTATTTAACTCTCATAAACTTAATAGATTGATTGTTGGAGGGATCAAGTGACGATAAAAATCTCCCACAATGGCGTCGTCTGTGGGAAGAACCAGATGCCTCCTCCATTCTCCCTACGAAGTTGATCGGCTGAGCAGAAGCAGCGGATTGGCTCTCACCTCTCAAATTAGTTAAGCAGAAGTAATTGACTGGCTTCCACTCTGTATTCTATGCGCATAGGCTTGCTCCACATGTAGAATTGTTCTTCACCGAACCCATCACCTAGAGCTATCCTCACCGCTACTTGTGCAAGCCTCCACTCAGACTCCTTTCAAGATAGCAAAAGTGTCATCCAAAGCCTTTTAGGGAACCACCTAAACTGGTGATCACATACTTAAGATATATAATATAATATGAAAAGAAAGATTTAGATTGCCTCACAAACCCGGAATATGGCGAACGTCCATGAGTGTCAGAGCTGCACCATCTGACATTCTCAAGTAGGGATGGTAGCAATGCAGTTTAAAACCGAAAACTATGGTAAACCACACCTCATGGTACGGTTTTGGTTTGCCAAAATATAAACCTTTGCGGTGCGGTTTCGGTTTTGACCAAAATTGCACAGTTTAGGCCATTATAACGATAAACAGCGATTGTGCGGTTTCGGTTTTATATTATGGTACACAGTCGCGGTGCAGTGCGGTTTTGGTGTGGTGGTTTGGTGTTGCGGTGTGGTTTCGCTTTTGCCCAAAACCGCACCGTTGCCATCCTTATTCTCAAGCGACTATTTTTGGCTTCCTTATTAAGTATCCGGGAGCCATCATCGATCATCATATTGCCACCCACACACCCTGCATAGTTGCTGAACTATGCCCTGTGTGAGCAAACATGATATGTGATGCCACTATAAAGTACACTGTCTTGCCCTGATCTCTTTTCATTAGTGGCCGCTAAGACATTCCATCATCAGAATGATATAACATGATTAGCATAAGACTCGGCCTCGGCAAAATCCTAGCCTTTGGCCTTTTGGAGCCCTTTCCAAAACTTACTCCGCCTTTCCGTCTGCACTCATGTGCTCTGGCTTCGAACCCATCGTGACCTTCTCCTCGAAGACCACTGTTGAGGTTAGAGAAAGACGTCGATCACAAAGCTAGTGATTTCCTGTCGAGTATCATCCAATCCTTCTTGGACATCTTCTCCAGCTTGCCCACCAATTCACTCATAGGCAAATAAAGATCCTTTTTACATAGGAACTCCTCTAACTGTATCTTCTAGAATCTGAAGTTTGTACCATATATTGAATCTCTCGATTCTTAACCTTATCGTTCGCCATTGCCCCACCCACCTCGAATCATCGCACCAAACCTTATGCTTAGCCACCACTTGTTCCCTGAACAAGAACTCGAAGCTTTGATACCAATTATTAGGGACCATAACCAAGAACCTGGCTCCGAAACCAATAGTTGTGAGCCATATAACCAAGAACCTGGCTCAAATACCACAATTGCGAAAACCCAGCAAGGTCGCTCGGACCTACGGATCGATGATCAGAGCCCTATGGAAATCATGCCCAACAACACATAAAATTTGAAGCAACCACCAATAGTACAAACAACAGGATATCACCGGCAAACAAGGATATGGATTATCACTATCAATATATTATACATGTGGTGGGCCACCGTCGGATCCCCACAAACCCTTTCGTTGATCCTCTCAGAACACCGCACACACAAAGTAGAGATTCACGTACCTTAGAGATACAGATACCGGAGAATCAATCAAGAGATGAAAGCACCCACCGAAGTAGATGCGCCGAGAAACCCGGAGGATAATCAGAGGATGATTGAAGCAAGATTGCCGGAGACGAACCACTATTCTCTCTTCTCTTCTTTCCTCTCCTTCTTCCTTCTATTCTCTCTTCTCTTTCTCTCTTACTTGTGTTCGTTGTGGCAGTTGGCCACCTAGATCGATAGTGGCGACGTCGGTGACAATCCTAGCAATAACGACCAATTATGACGATGATGGTATTGGCTATAGCGGTGGTAAGTGATCGTGGAAGTCGATCATAATGTTTGTAGAAACGGGTCACCAACAACGATGCCGCAGCCTAGCCCTTGCCCCGATTTCACACTAGTATCTTGCATGAGCCTGCATTGCCTCGCGTACCTCCAGCACTGGCCGATCGTGCACCTCGACATCAAGTCCTCCAACCTTATAAGGGGCGTTGTCTTATAATATAACTAATGTTAAACCCCGACTTTGCTCGGAAACGGTGAAAGAGGGGTTTGAAAAAGAGAAAAAGGGAAATACAAACGCTCTCATCAGACAACTATATTGTAACTGTTCTTATTAGGGTTTTTTTCTTCAAATTGAACTATAACAACACACGTGTGGCAAGAAGCAAGCGGGGCGTGTGGCATATTTTTAAGCAAAAGGACTTGAGGCTACTACTTTAATCATATAATATAGATAATTTTTCTTTTGTGGATTTTATCAGTGCACCATGCATTCACGGCTAGCTAGTTCTTCGTGAGAGAGAGAGAGAGAGAGAGAGAGAGAGAGAGAGAGAGAGAGAGAGAGAGAGAGAGAGAGAGAGAGAGAGAGAGAGAGAGAGAGAGAGAGAGAGAGAGAGAGAGAGAGAGAGAGAGAGATTTTCAGCACATCCTGCGTACGCTACAACAGTGTGCAGCACATGTGGGTAGTGGCTCCCAGCACTTGAGCGTGCTAATAGGCTCTAGACAACAGTTATAGAGTGTGATGGTGCAAAACAATATATCACTGGCTTGTCGACCACATGGCAACAGCAGAGGAGGACATGGCGAGATAACAGAAGTTTTCCCCCGGATGGGCTCGAGGTTCGAGGCCAAACCTAATTTTGGCTCATACAAGAAAGAGGCCACCTGTGGCTGGCGCTCACAGCTCGCCCAGAGCTTACCCTGACCACATGCAATTAGCTCGCACGCGGAAGAGGTCCCCCGTGGCTAGCGCTCACAGCTCGCCTATAGCTTACCCTGACCGTATGCGATCAGCTCTCATGCGGAAGAGGTTGCCCGTGGCTGGCGCTCACAGCTCACCCGAGGCTTACCCTGACCATACGCGATCGGTTCGCACACGGAAGAAGCCACCCATGGCTGGCGCTCACAGCTCGCCCGGAGCTTACCCTGGCCGCATGCGATCAGCTCGCACGTGGAAGAGGTCACCCGTGGCTGCACTCGCAGCTCGCCCGGGGATTACCCTGACCATACGCGATCAGTTTGCACATGGAAGAGGTCGCCCATGGCTGGCACCCACAACTCGCCCATATCGCACCCGATCGGTTCGCACACAGAAGAGGTCGCCCCTAGCCAAACTCAAAGAATCCCCCCCAGAAGGCTCAACACCCATAGCCCACCCAGGAGCTCGCCTGATCGTGTAGCAGTAAAGGAGTTTGCCTTCTTACCCACTGAGGTCGCCTACAGTAAGGCGGTACCAAATCGACAGATGTCACCACCCCCGTGGAATTACGTGGACAGCTGCGAGCCACATGATCCGGCCAGAGTTGGTTTAGAACACCCCAGACTGGAGTCTTCCATAATCTCCACCAAGCACGGACAAGGCCGGTGTGTTCCCCCTCACTAATGCCTGGCAGGCTAAACTACAAAGCCCATTAAAGGGCCCATGTGGGCTGACATATGAAGGTATAGGAGGTACAGAAAAGAGCGGCCACGTGTCAAACTCTGGCGGTCTGCAAAAGGTCTATAAAAATACAATCCCTGGCTCCAAAGTATAGGTTTTAAACATAAAAACCCTAACACTTGCTGGACCTCCCCCATTTCGAACCAGTATTGACTTGAGCGTCGGAGGGTCTGTGCTCTTCACGGAGCCAGCCATTCTCACGTTTTCTTTGCCTTACAGGTTGAGCGACCAGGCTGAAGATTTTCCTCCTTATATTTGGCGTTGTCTGTGGGATATTTTGACTGGTTCCTCTGAGAACACCCACGACTGCACGGTCGAAAGCTATGCTTTCACAAGAGACCTTAATGGCTCCTGCCATGTGGGGACAGATACTAGCGAGGGTCCGCGCCGAATCTACATGGAGTGGGGCGCCGGCTCAAGCTTCCCAACCCCCTGTCCCGCTCAGTGACCAGCTCCTTATGGAGATGTTGGCCACCCAGTGGGCCATAATGGATAAACTGACACGGCTGCGCCAGCTTCCCTCAGCGAGCAGAAGAACTGATCTTCCGTTCCTCGGGCTCGAGCGACGGAGGAAAGGATCCGTAGGTCAATCCCGGAAGCCGAGAGTGTCGACAGGGACCGCTCCCCCTGTGTGACCTCCTCCGATCCCGGCGTCACATCAACCTACATTGGCGCCCACGCGGCGGGCATCCCAGCAGGAGCCCCCAGTGGGAGGCGTAGTCGTGAACAAGGCGAGAGAGTCGGCTCTCAGGCGACTTCAGCGGCTGGTCACCCAGTGTTCTAGCAATGAGCCAATTCTGCCTTCGGCCCCCCTTCGCCGACAAAGTCAAAGCGCGGGGTCGGATAAGTCAGAGGCGAGGTCGTAACTCGCGCCATCGGTGTGAGTGGGAACCCACAGAGGAAGTGTTACCTCGTGCGGAGGCTCGTGAGGTGACAGTGATAGCATCACACCGACCTTTTCCGGCGCCGAGGTGGCTACATACGAAGCGACAGAGCGATCGCCAGGACGTCGCCCTCGAGCACCGCCGCAGCGAGGGTGCAGACCGAATTAGAGGAAGCATGCATAATCGCTTAGGACCTGTGCAACTGCCTTTGGGAAATCACCCCGAGCGCTGGCAACCACCTAGCATGCCCGTCGACCTTTTAGAAGACCTCGCCGCTCATGGAGGTAGCTAGTCCTTCACCAACGAGGTTCACCAGGGGGGTTTCCCTCAACACTGGACCCCGCCAAAGTTCGTGCTATTCGATAGGTCACAAGACCCCGTGGACCACCTCTTGGCCTATAGGAAGTTGCTATTTTTCCGAGACCAGGACCACGCTCTATGTCGTGCGTTCCCGAGCAGCTTGATCGGTTCAGCTTTGAACTGGTTTCACAAGTTGCCCTCCCATTCCATTTCTAACTTCACCACTTTATCTGGGCTGTTCCTGGAATAATACCGTTGTAACCGACAGCCGCCCAAGAGGATCGGATCGTTGTTCATCCTGATCATGGGAGCTTGAGAAACCCTTCAGTGCTTCTCAACATGGTTTCACAACGCCTACCTCACCCTAGAGGACTTATCCGGACAAGATCGGACGACCGTGAGTGCCTTTAGGAGTGCCCTCCCTGAAGGAAGCAAGCTTCACGACGCCCTCGTCATCTCTGACCCCCGCACGATGGTTGAGCTTTTCGCCCTTATCCAACAACAAATCAAGCTCGAAGATATGGTGCTCGACTGAAAGGAAAAGATGGTCGAGCAGTGACCTCCTCCCTCCTTATGGTCTCTCGTCGTTAAAGCAATGGAGCAGTGCGAGATGCCCCATATGGTGCCAGTTGCCACCCCTCCAGCAGCTCCAAATGTGGCACCCACGGAGGCACCAATCGCGGCGGCCGAAAGACCAACAAATTGGCACTTGCCTTCCGGTCCAGGAGAGCGGGATTTCACCATAATGACCCTCTCTCCTGGACAAATCCTGCATCAGGTCCGGAACAAGCCTTTTGTCCAGTACCCTCCTCCCCTTCAGCAGGGTGAGTCCGTCTCCACCGACAACACTAGGTGATGTTCGTTCCACAGGGACGTAGGGCACCACACTAACCAGTGTTGAGCTCTAAGGAACCATTTGGAGGACCTCATCAGCCTAGGTCATTTGGACCAGCTCATCTTGCCACCACGACGATTCGAGGTCATCCCTGTGCGCGTCCCAAGAGAAGGAGATCAGTTGGGACCAGCGGAACCCACGCTACCGCTACCTCCCCCGGGCGAGCCGACGATCTGCCACACCATTGCCGGGCACCTGGGCGAGCCTAGGTCAAGCAACGAGGTACGGCGGCAAGTAAGTGAGGTGGAGCGAATGCAAAAGGTCTACTCTATCTCGCTACTACCTACTTTACTTCAAACCCCTCTACTGGGAGCCCACGACTTCATAAGGTTCTAAGACGATGATATGACCGGGGTCGCTACTCCATACAATGACCCTTTGGTCATACGCCTCATGATGGCCAATATAGAGGTGCGACACATTTTGGTCGATTCCGGGAATGCCGTCGACATCTTGTTCCTATCGGCTTTCAACGAATGGGGTTGCGACAAGCCGATTTGTCTCCAGCAACGGGCTCTCTTAGCGGCTTTATAGGCGAAGTGGCTAAAGTAGTTGGGGAGATTACCCTGACCGTAATGGTGGGTCCTGAAGCTCGGCAAACCCGATTCGCTGTGATGGACGAGCTGTCTGCTTTTAATGCCATCCTTGGGCGACCTTGGCTTTGGCAGATGAATGTGGTGTCTTTGCCCAATCATCAAGCCCTCAAATTCCCCATTCCCACGGGAGCCATGGTCATACGAGGTGATCAGGTCGCCGCCACTAGGTGCAAGCAGGACATCCGCCACCTCTCCACCGCTGGCATCGCAGAGGCCAAAAGACCGGCACCCTCTTAGCACTTAGCTGCTTCTCTGTATGAGCTTCCTGACAATCCAAAGAAAGAGACCCTCCGACGTTGTGAGACACCCACTTCACCCCCTCGATTAGTCGGTGCGGGTGGAAGCGGCGTTTGTTAAAAACATGGTGCGGATGGTCGTCCTGTAGATGCCACGAAAAGGAAGTCCCCAGTGGCCAAGCCCTTCCAAGATATTGACATCGGAGATGATGGGATCATGAGGGTTACCTACCTTGGGACATCATTAACCGAAACCGTAGTTTTCCACCTAACGGTTTTCCTCAAAGATTACCGAGATGTGTTCGCATGGAGCTTCACCGACATGCCCGGGATCGACCCCAAGGTCGTTTGCCACTGTCTTCATACCTTGTGCGATTTTCCTCTGGTCAAGCAAAAAGCTCGGCATATTCCGACATCAAAGGCCGCTGTGGTTGCGGCAGAGGTTAAAAAGCTAGAGCAAGCTGGATTCATTTGTGAGGCTTATTTTCCTGAGTGGATCTCCAACATCATGGCTGTGCCAAAGAAGAGCGGGGCCGTTCAGGTGTGTATAGACTTCTCCGACCTCAACAAAGCTTGCGCGAAAAATGGATTCCCCCTTATCAAGATTGGAGCTCTGGTGGATGCTGCTGTCGGATTCCAGGCTCTCTCATTCATGGATGGGTACTCTGGACATAACCAGATATCTCTTCATCCTGATGACCAAGAGAAGACCGCTTTCTATTCTGGAGCGGGGTACCAAAAGTTATTTTGTTACCGGGTGATGTTGTTCTAGGACAAGAACGCCTACCAAAGGTTAACCACCCACATGTTCAAAGACCAAGTCAGCAAGAATGTCGAGGTCTATGTAGATGACCTTTTGGTGAAGAGTCGGGAATAAGAAGGGCATATTGCTGACCTCAACGAAGCGTTCGACGTTTTGAGTAAATTCAAGATGAAGCTTAATCCGACGATTTGCACATTCGGAGTGACCTCTGGTAAGCTCCTAGGGTACCTGGTTACCCATCGTGGAATCGAAGCCAATCCCGAACAAATCAAAGCACTTGTCGAGATGCCCTCGCCGAAGACGCAGAGAGAAGTTCAGATGTTGAGCGAACGGATTGCGGCGCTAGGACACTTTATATCAAAATCTTCCGACAATTGTCGGCCTTTGTTTGAACTGCTTCAAAAAGGAGCTGTCATCCGTTGGGATGAGAAGTGCAAACTTGCATTTCAGAGAGTCAAGGATTACCTAGCTCGTCCTCCTATACTGGAAGCACCCAGAGTGGGAGACGAGCTCGGCGTTTATTTATCCGTGACTAAGCACGCGGTGAGTGGCGTCCTCGTTTTGGAGGAAGTGAAGCTGGAGAAGCCCGTGTATTTTGTAAGCCATACCATGCTTCCTGCCAAACTGCGGTATCAACCAATCGAAAAGGTCGCCTTGGCCTTGGTCTTGACAGCGAGAAAGCTCTATCCATACTTTTTGGCACATCCCATCAGAGTCATCACCGAGCACCCTTTGAAGAGTGCGCTCTCAAAGCCTTCGGTGGTTGGGAGACTTTACCATTGGTCTACCGAGCTCTCCACTTACGGATTGAAGTAGGTCCCAAGAACGACGATCAAAGGGCAACCACTTGCTGATTTCTTGGCCGACTTCCCGCCCGAAGAGCCAGTCCCGCTGCAAGAAGATGACCCAACCGAAGCGCACCCAGGGAAGGCGAGGTTCCTTGAGGAACCTTGCGATCATTTCCAGACAGAATTAGCAACCGCGGGAGATTGGAAGCTCTTCGTCGATGGCTCTTCCAACGTCTCTGGAGCAGGAATCGGAGTTGTACTAATCGCCAAAGAGGTAATCCTCAAAAAATCCGTTCGACTAGATTTTGCAGCCACGAATAACGAGGTGGAGTACGGGGCGCTCTTGGCCGGAGCTCGCTAGTGATGTTTGTAACATCCGCCCCAAACACACAAGATTTTGTCCGCTCAACCGCGGGAGATTGGAAGCTCTTCGTCGATGGCTCTTCCAACGTCTCTGGAGCAGGAATCGGAGTTGTACTAATCGCCAAAGAGGTAATCCTCAAAAAATCCGTTCGACTAGATTTTGCAGCCACGAATAACGAGGTGGAGTACGGGGCGCTCTTGGCCGGAGCTCGCTAGTGATGTTTGTAACATCCGCCCCAAACACACAAGATTTTGTCCGCTTTGCCCGTGCCTGCACGAGAACTTCCCAGGGAGGTCACCCATCCTGGTACTACTCTCGCCCGAGCACGCTTAACTACGGAGTTCTTACGAATTCCGTAGTGGCGCACGGTTTTAAAACGCGTCTTCTATGTTTGGGAGGGGAAATTATATAAGTAGCTCATGATCTTCTTCTCTCCAGGCGATGTGGGGCTAACTCATGGCCTTGTACACCTCACCTCACCTCATCCAATCTTGGCATCCTAGCCTCAGGAGTCTTGGCTCTTGGCTATTGGCCTATTGGATCTTGGTCGTCACAATCCACCCCCCTTAGGGCTACACGTCCTCGTGTAGGGTTAGACCCCCCATCCCAAGGAGAACTGGCTCTGATATCATTTTGTAACATTCGCCCCAAACACACAAGATTTTGTCCGCTTTGCCCGTGCCCGCACGAGAACTTCCCAGGGAGGTCACCCATCCTGGTACTACTCTCGCCCGAGCACGCTTAACTACGGAGTTCTTACGAATTCCGTAGCGGCGCACGGTTTTAAAACACGTCTTTTATGTTTGGGAGGGGAAATTATATAAGTAGCTCATGATCTCCTTCTCTCCAGGCGATGTGGGGCTAACTCATGGCCTTGTACACCTCACCTCACCTCACCTCATCCATCTTGGCATTCCCGCCTCAGGAGTCTTGGCTCTTGGTTATTGGCCTATTGGATCTTGGTCGTCACAATCCACCCCCCTCAGGGCTACACGTCCTCGTGTAAGGTTAGACCCCCCCATAGCGAGGAGAACCGGCTCTGATACCATTTTGTAACATCCGCCCCAAACATACAAGATTTTGTCCGCTTTGCCCGTGCCCGCACGAGAACTTCCCAGGGAGGTCACCCATCCTGGTACTACTCTCGTCCGAGCACACTTAACTACGGAGTTCTTACGAAATCCGTAGCGGCGCACGGTTTTAAAACGCGTCTTCTATGTTTGGGAGGGGAAATTATATAAGTAGCTCAGGATCTCCTTCTTTCCAGGCGATGTGGGGCTAACTCATGGCCTTGTACACCTCACCTCACCTCACCTCATCCATCTTGGCATTCCCGCCTCAGGAGTCTTGGCTCTTGGCTATTGGCCTATTGGATCTTGGTCGTCACAATGTTGGTGTGAGAAAGCTTGAAGTCTTTAGTGACTCTCAGCTAATCATTTGCCAAGTCAACGGTGACTATGCCTCCCGGGATGCGCGAATGATGAGCTATGTGGATCTCGTGAAGAGCATAGTCACGAAATTCAAAAAAAAATTATTTGAGCAAATTCCCCGATCCGACAACAAGCGAGCTGACGCCCTCGCTAACACGGCGTCCTTGCTTGGGGGTCTCGAAGTCTGACAGATAGTGATCGAAGTGCAAGATCATCCCCGGATCCAACTGGGTGAGAATGCCGTGAACCAAACCTCGTCTGAGGTACTCCCAGCCGGTTGGATAGCGCCAATCGTTTGGTACCTTTGAGGAGGCGAGCTCCCCGGCGATAGGAAAGAAGCTCGACGAATAGAGAAAAGTGTCGGGTGGTACCTCATCTGTTGGGACGACCTTTTCAGAAAATCCTTCGGCGGTCCCAATCTCAGGTGCATAGAGCTCCCTGAGGCCGAAGAAGTCCTAGATCGCCTTCATTCCGGAGAGTTCGACAACCACTCTGGTGGGAGGTCTCTAGCCAGGAAGGTAAGGAGGTAGGGATATTGGTGGCCCACCCTTGCTCAAGACGCTATCAAGACCGTGCATAAGTGCCTTCAATGCCAAAAGCACGCCACAATTAGTCACTAGCTCGCAGAAAAGCTGCACCCTCTAGTAAGCCCCTGTCCTTTTCAACAATGGGCGCTTGACATAGTCAGACCTTTCCTTGTGTCTACACAGCAGAAGAAATTCATCTTGGTCACCAGGGGCTACGTCACCAAATGGGTAGAAGCAATCCCACTGGCCAAGATAGGAGAGAAACAGGTGAAAGACTTCCTATGAAAAAACATCTTTTGTAGATTCGGTCTACCTCGTGTACTCATCACAGATAATGGGTGCCAGTTTAACAGTCGCTTGATCAAAAGCTTCTGTGTCGACCATAGGGTCGATTTGATATTTTTCTCTCCTAGGTACCCCCAGAGCAATGGTCAAGCCGAAGCGACTAATCGGGTAATCCTAGACAGCCTCATGAATAGGTGTAGACACACAAATTGTGCCTAACCCGAACCCGAACCCGAACCCGACTTGCATGCACCAATGGGGAGGCAAACCCAACACGCACTCGGACCCGGACCCGACTTGCATACACCAACGGGGAGGCAAACCCGACACGCACTCGAACTCGGACCCGACTTGCATGCACCGACTCAGAATCAAACCCGACACACAAACCGGACCCGACCCGCGCCCAACAGGGGGGCCAGGTGGGCCCATCCTCAAGTGGAGCCCACCCGGCCCTCCTATAGAAATCCGAACCCCTTTAGGGGGGTGGCCAGCCATGCAAGAAAAGAAAAAAAAAGAAAATAAAAGAAGGAAAATAAAGAAAGAAAGAAAAGAAAGGAAAGAAAAGAAAAGGAAAAAAAAGACCAAAAAAGAAACAAATACCGCTATGCGCGGGGGGAGGTTGCTATGGCGTCTACGTAAGTGTGGATCTGCGCCGATCCCTCGATCCGACGGACAAGAAACGAAGCCGGGTTGCCATCGACTTTATGTGCAAGATTCAAAATAAATCCAACAATGATTGAGCCATAATTACCCCGCCAGAAAAGGAAAGCAAATAAAGGTTTATTCCCCTCTTCAATTGAAGAATAAATCTTGGGTAGTTATGGGAGAGATATTAAAGGGATCCAAATAAACTTCCCATATCTCTCCCCTCCCCCCTTCACCTATAAATAGAGGGGGAGGGGGAAGGCTCAAAAGGTCGGAAGTTGAAAACAAAGAGAGGAAGCTCTGCAGAAGAGGAGACACGCTCTTCATCGACCCAAGGCTTCACGAGGCACGGGCAAGCCTATCCTTTCAGGACCGGCTTAGTCCATTGAAAGCCCTTATCAACGTGAAGACCCTTGCACAAGAAGATCAAGCCTTCGACTTTGTGCACGAAGAAGAAAGCTCAGAGAAGAAGAACCCTTCGACTCCGAAGACGCCAGAAGCAAAGGCCGGAGAAGAAGATCGGAGCAGCACTACCCCATTTCCAACAAGCCTTCGACTCCGATCAAGCCCAAAAGCCCGGAGAAGAAGACCGAAGCGTCATCACCCGTCGCCTTCGACAAACGTCCACTCCATCCACGAAGAAGAAAGCTTGGAGATGAACACCCGAAGCATCGCTACACCCGTCGTCTTCAAAGCAAATCCGATGCTACAACCGTCGCACGGAGATCAGTGCTACCCTTGCCGTTTTCAAAGGTACCCTTCGACTCCGATCACGCCAAAGAAGCCCGGAGAAGAAGAAAAGTCGAGCAGACACCTAAACCGTCGGAGAAGCCAGAAGCCTTGAAGAAGTAGCCACCACCGTTCGAGAAGAAGATCGAGTCGACGCCGAAGCAAAAGCCCACGCAAGAAGCCAAAGCAAAAGCCCCGGTAAAGCCCGCGCCAAAGCAACGCAAGTGCCAAAGCCAAGCAACAATGCCGATCATGAGCAAAAGCACTGCACGTTCTAGCCGATACGACGCGAAGCCCGGAAGAACGAAAAGCATCGCAAGTCTCCCCCCGTCTACGTTCAAGCGCAAGCGCCAAAGCAAAGCAAAAGCCAGAGCCATGCCAAAGCCGAAAGCCAAAGCTAAAGCCGATGCCAAAAGCACGATCGATGCCGCGAATCGACGATCAAGGACGCCAAGGTCTAGCAAGGATTGAGGAAGACATGAAGACCGAGGAGCGACGCCAAAAACCCCTAGCCGAGAAAGCGCGAAGCACGAAAGGGACAAAAGCAACGGCGGATATTCCTTAGCCTCTCAAAGAACCCTCACCCTGTAAAGACCTCTGTCCTGGGCAACCCCTTCAGAGCTCTCACATGAATACCACATGGAGACGCGGATCAAAGGGACCCTCCAGAGGATCTCTCCCACAATCTCCTGATCAATATTCGCCACACTCGGCTCACCACCCCCGAGTCCCCGGGTCCCGACACTCTGTAATCTTCGTGTGTTTGCAATAAAGACGACTCAGATATTTTTCTGTGCATACAATAGGTTAGGAAGGAAAAAGGAGCTTTGAGAGAAAGAGCTCGACGGAGTATTGTGGGCTTATCGAACCACTCCGCGTTGCTCGACGAATGAGTCACCTTTCAGCCTCACCTACGGTTGCGAAGCTGTTTTACCCATAGAAGCGAAAGTGCCTTTGGCAAGGATGCTCGCTGTGGGCGAGGTCGACAATAACGACCTACCCATTGACTCCCTTGACCAGCTTGAAGAACGGAGGGAGGGAGCTAACCAACATCTTGCCGGCTATAGACAAGAGATAAAGTGTTCCTATAACAAGAGAGTCCGCCATCGGGCGTTCAGATTGGGCGATCTCATAATGAGAAAGGTGTTTGCCAATATGCAAGAACCCAATGCCGAGAAGCTCACCGCAAACTGGGAAGGCCCCTATATAGTTCACGACGGAAAGGGATCAGGTGCCTATCGGTTGATAATTGCAGATGGTGATATCCTAGAGCGACCTTTGAATGCCATCAATCTTCGGAGATATTATCCTTAGCACGAAGGCTCCCTCTTGTAGATCGTTCTTTTTGTGGAATAAAGGGTGTTTTGGGCTAAATGAGTCATTTTTTAGAGCTTGTACTTGATAATGATCGACATAGTTTGCACGCGATCAGCTCACACGCAGCGCCATCAAAGAATAGCTCGTATGCGGTCAGCTCGCACGTAACCCCATCAAAGTATAGTCCATTGTCTAGGGGATCTAAACATGATCGGGGTCCTTCGCGTTCACATGTCATGATCGGAAGCATCCCGGGGTGATCTAGGGGGACTTGAATGGGTGACCACCTATTCCGACGACCTGAAAATCTCTAGGTAACCTCTCGAGGTTCGGATTTGGTGAGATCGTAGGGAGATAAGGAAGTCACCAAATCGAGCAGAGGGCATGTCCAGTAACTAGGGTTTCGAGGGTAATTAACCGGCAAGGGGCAACTAGCACTTAAGTTATTTTATTTAAAATAAAATATTGAATCCTTGGGCTTAGGAAGTTCTGAATTGTTAAGTTTATGTTTCGAATGATTTTTCGAGCTCAGGGATCGGATTGTGTTTTATCGAGCATGTCGTATTTTTCGCTTGCATATCATTTTTTTTTGTTGGAACGTTTTTGGCGAATTAGTTGCCTCGCCCGGGGTAGAACCCTCAAGACCGCTGAATAATCACATGGGGAAACTCACATATAGCAAAGAATAAGGTGAGCTAAAGGAGTTAAATCATTTTTATCAAAAGATGATTACAAAGATAAAGACAGCGACCTCAGGGTTTGCTCGTGCCTGCCCCATTGTCGCTCCCCCGGCGCCTCTTCTTCGACCTCTCGGTCTTGTATCTTTCCATCGCGTCGAGTGCATCATTCTGGAGGAGTTCATCTAGTTGCGCTTGAAGGCGGCTCTGTTGGGCTTGTAGACTTCGGGCATGCATCTCCTTCATGGTGGCGACCTCGGCCTTCATGGCGACTGCCTCGCTACAGAGTTGGATGACCTCCGCTTGCACCTCCTCCTTCGCCTTCCTTGCCTCTTGAAGCTCGGCGGTGGATTAGGAGCAGGCTCCTTGGCAGACGTTAGCTCAGACGTCAAGGTGGCCACCTGTTGACGCAGCTGGTCAACCTCGGCCTTCAGCTTGCCAGACCGGTCCGCTTGATAAAGTCGGTGGATGTGCTCATCAATCCATTGCTCGGAGCCCAGGAGGGAATCGTCGAGAAAAGCGACGAGGCCCCGCGGCGGCGACCTCCTCGGCAAGGGCCTAGCTCCACTTCTCCAACTACAAAAGCCGAATAAGCAGGCAGAAGATAGAGCTGGGGGAAAAGAAGAAAGACCAGGGTATTACCTTGGCGAGCTTGTCAAAAATCACCACGAAGGGAAACTTGGCAAAAATATTTCGACCGAAGAACTCCCGGAGGTAGTGAGGAGCCCTGGCCACCTCGCCTAAGGAGTGCGAGGTCCTCGAGGCCTCTTGTACGTCGGAGCCTACCGTGGGAGGAATGGGGGCCGTAGGCTCGGCAGTCACCGGATCAGGGGAAGGAGCTTGCGAGGGCCCACCATCCCCGCCATCCGGGTAGGGTCCATTGGACTTCCCACCCTTGGATCCCGAGTCCGAGCTCGAGGCCTCAGAGCCCTGAGCTCAACTCGGATTCGATGGGCCCCGGGGTGGGGGCTTTGTAGACTAAGCCCCCCCAGGTCCCTAAGAGGATCAACGAGCTCCTGGGTGCCCGCGTCAGCAAGGGACGGGGACTTTGGGGGCGAGGCTACTTTGGGGCCTACGAGAACGGAACCCTCGAAGGGATTGAGCAATCGGAGCTGGGGCGGCGATAGGGGTTGGTTGAGTGGGCTCCTCCTCCTCCGAGCTATCAGCTTCGGATCCTAGGCCCGCTTCTTGCATGGCAGCCTTCTTCTTCTCGGCAAGGGCCCGGGCGTAAGCCTCCTGAGTGCGGCGGACGGAGTCATCTTGTCCACCTGCGGCGTGAGGGGTGGCCCGGGCAACCTTCCACCTCTCCTTCCCCTTCTCCATTTCTGGATTCATCACTGCAACAAAAAGGGGGGTTGAGAGGTCGCCGGGGAAGTCCCACATCAAGACCTGCGCTATCGGAGACCCCACTTCCGTCATGGAGAGCAGGAGCTCAACACACGGATCTTCGGGCTCGACCATGATGACTTGTCATCGTGGTGTAGGAGCCTCTGGTGCGGAGCTCGCGGTAGCAGCGGTGGCGAGGGTAGTATGAGGAAGAACAGGAGGAACATGGAGCTAACCTAGGTAGAGACGCTGACCGGAGGCGGTGGTCGTGGAGCGTTCTCGGTCTCGTCGAGCATCTCCACGGTGTCGACGTCGGTAAAGCAAATAGGGAAGGCCTGCTTCTTGCCTGTTTTCTTCGACGGGTTGTCTCCTGAGATCCAAGCACCCTAGGCCCCCATGCCTGCTCCAGTCCGGCGGGAAACAACGACCTTCTTCTTTTGAGCCATCTTTTGCTTGGTGGCGATGGATCCGGTCTTGGCGTCCCTCATCTGGAAAGCGAAGTCCGGCACTATAATCTTCTTGGAAGTTCTCCCTCCCAAGAAGTCTAAGATCGCGGCGTCCAGAGACTGCTTCCTCGAGGTCGAGATGCACTTCTTTGCCTCGGCCCGGTACAGGCCGATCTCCTTGAAGACGAGAAACGGCGACCTGCCCGGATGAGAAGGGACGCCCGTGTGCCGCCCTTGCCACTCTCTATTGACCATGAACGGGTACCCTTTCTAGTACTTGTTCTTATTCTCGATGGAGGAGAATGGGAGCACCTCGCTAGGGTGTCCAGCGAGGTAGAAGACGCTGCAGCCGATCGACCTCGTTGTATGTGGAGCTTGCTTTGAGGAACCACTTCTTCAGGAGGTAGGAGAGCGGAATCTTCATGTTGAGGGCATCCTCGAGCTTAGAGAGCCCGTACACGATGCCCCAGGAGTTGCCCGTGAGTTGAGCGGGGCACAACCCTGCCAACTCCAGCAGCTCGCCGGCCAGGTGACTCAAGGGGAGTCTGAGCCTGGACCACAGTAAATCCACTGAGACGATGGTCCCAGTGGATGGTCTCCTCGAGCGAGTTATAGGGGATAGCAAGAGCTGTGAAGGGATATTGGCGGCGGCATGCAAGCTCTCCGGAACAGGCTCGCCACTGGCGTCTTTGAACTAGACCATGGCGGGCTCGCTCAGGGGGGCTTCCTCTTCCTGACTGCCTGGAGGGATTGTGGGGGGAAATTTCCGAGCCGCCTTGATCGGGAACCCCGCCCCACAGCCTTGATTGAATGTGGATGGTTTGTAGAGTTAGAGAGATGGGAGAATAGATAGAGAGAGTAAAGAATGATGACACAAGGATTGGTGACGGAGTTCGGTCTTACGACCTACGTCTCCGGGCGAGAGGTGCCACCTGATCTTCACTATAATTCAAGTCAATAAGGGGTGAGCGTTCTCTTGACAGGCCAAGAGAAGCTTCGTACAGTGGGGTTGCACGGAGCAACTAGAAGAGAATAAGAAGGGGATAATTGAGCTCTAGCACTTGCTCTGGGATCCTCCTCCTCTGATTGAATGGCCAACCCCCTTCCTGGATGCCTTGGGGGTCCTTTTATAGCGTAGGCACGTGCCCGATTTGGCAGTGATGACATGGCGATGATGACGTGGCACTGGTTCTGGGCCTCCTTGCTGGGCCCTTATTGGGCCGTTGTTCGGGCCCAATAAGGGGGAGGGCTTGATCTGCGAGCCTCGTAGAGTGGGCCCATGAACCCGGGCGGGCTTACCCACTTGGGCCGTTGCGCGGGCCCAGGGCGCTCTGATCCGGTCTGGTACAATTTTTGCACCCACAGTTACCCCCTCCCAGTCGGGTCAGGGCCCCCTGGGTCGGCTGGGATTCCGAGGTGCAAACGCCTTAGGATCCTGGCGTGGTTGGCCAGGGCTGTCGGTGCCGCGGTTCGTATTAGCAGAGCCTTCTTCCACCGATACCGAGACCCTTTTTGGCGCGAGCCAAAAAGTCTCGGTTTTGCGAGGGGGTATTTCCGAAAAAACAGTGTGCTTTCCGACCGAGCGGATACCGAGAGGGTACCGAGTGGGTACCGAGAGCATACCGGGTGGGTACCAAGACCCTTTTGGTGCAAGCCAAAAAGTCTCGGTTTTGCAAGGGGGTGTTTCCGAAAAGGCAGTGCGTTTTCCGACCGAGTGGATACCGAGAGGGTACCGAGTGCATACCGAGTGGGTACCGAGAGCATACCGAGTGGTTACCGAGACCCTTTTGGTGAGAGAACTGCTTTTCTCTTTTTCCAAACCGAGAGGATATCAAGCCGAACGTCCGTGATGAGTGGGGTCGTGGGGTTCGGTGTGAGCAGCGATTCCTCTTTTTCCTTTCTCTCTCTCTTTCCTCTTTGGCCTTCATTCGCATGAGTGCAGCGTACCCCTCCCCGCTCTCTCTTTCCTTTCTCTCTCTCTTTCCTCTTTGGCCTTCATTCGCGTGTGTGCAGCGTACCCCTTTCTCTCTTTCCTTTCTGTTTTTCGTTCATGTAAGAGAGAGCGGTGTCTCTCTCTCTCTCTCTTTCCTTTCTCTCTCTGCTCTGTTTTTCTTCTCTGTTTCAGCGAATAGCAGTAGCGGTGGCTGCGGCCACGAGCTCGGGTGCAACCGACAGACAGAGCAGAGGCGGCGGGGCCCACGGGTTCTGGGTCTGGAGCCACCGGACGAGCTCGACGCCGAGCACGTCCTTGACGTCGCTGGAGACGTTTTTGAAGTGCCACCTCAGGATGTCCAGGCCGCCATAGAAGGGGACGTAGAAGAGCTTGGCGTCGTCGGGGTTGTACACCCGGCACCGGTGCTTCATGACCCTCAGGTGGAAGATGGGCTCGAGCGCGGGACAGGATACATAGGGAAGTACCTGGTGGACGCCAGCGTGAGGCTGGCCACCCCACCTTCGCCCTCATCAGGGAGGAGGCCCCCGCCGTCGCGTCCCCGGAGAGGGCCGAGCTCATCGAGGCCTTCAAGAACTCCGGCATCACCCTGATCTACGTACGTAAGACCCGTCCGGTACCACCCCCTCCCTATCTCCGGGATCGGCTGCCCCATGGCTTCGTTGGCGAAGTAGTCGCAGAGGTCCGTCCATGGCAGGAGGCCGCCGCACCGCTCCATGAGCTCCTTGTTGAATTTGGGAGGGAGGTCGTAGACGAAGATCCACCGCCCATCGCACGTCGTGGCGGCGCCGGAGTTCCTACCCCCCCCGGACGTCGACGATGCGCCGGCAGTCATCTCGTCGAAGGCCGGCGAATGAAAGCCGACCGAGAATGGGACGGAGGCTGAGGGCCCCCAAGCCCGCCGCATATACCGCATCAGTAAGAGCTCGCGAGACCCCGAGAGCCGACCGACGAGGCGCGCGCGTACGGTTGGTAGTGTCGGTGCGGGGTTGAGCGTGAGTGGCAGGATGCGATCGAGTCGGTGTGGAGTGCGGGGCCTGGCGTGTCAGATGGGCGGCGAGCGATCGAGCCGGGCTTCAGGAGAGAGAGCAGCAGCAGCGGCAGCGGCAGCATGCAATCGGGCTGGAGCGGAGCGCGGGTCCGGTGTGTCAGACGGGCGACAGGCGATGGGCGATCGGACTCGGCTTCAGGAGAGAGAGGGCCGTGCGCGAGTGTATCCGTCATTGCCGTGTAATTATTCTGATGCTAGTCTTCGAAGAAAATGAACTCGAAAACTTTTGGCCGTCGTTGCCGTGTAACTTCTCCGAAGTTGGTCTTCAGGAAGAAGTGTCTCAAAAACCTCCGACAATCATAATTTTTCATACGTGCGTCGGATCGATGCGTATAAGGCGCCATTGCGTCGGCGTCGAAAAACTGATCAAGGTAGATATGAAATATAGTTCACCTTGACATACAACTTTTCCGATGTCTGTCTTTGAAGAAAAATACCTCAAAAACTTCTGATAGCCGTAACTTTTCATACACATGTCGGATGAATGCGTATAAGGTGCCGTTGTGTAGGCATCGAAAAAGCGGTCAAAGTGGACGTGAAACATTGTTCGCCTTGACGTGTAACTTTTCTGGTATTCACCTTCATAGAGAGATGACTCTTAAGAACGCACCGGCCAGGTTTTAGGCTAGCGTCTTAAAGATGTCTCGGCACGCTGTAACTCATCCGCTTTGTCCGACACCCAATTGCACCTAGTTACTGTGTTCACTAGGGACTGCAGTCGGGCCCCAGTGATGACACAACAGTTACCGCGTGCTCACCCTTTATGAGAGAGGGAATTTTCTTTTCTTGTGAAGTTTGTACAAGCAAATCAATAGGTTTGGAGGAGATTCTATCCAACCGACCCAATGGAAGATAGCGCTTCGTCTTTGAATAATCATTGTGTGTGGATGACACCGAGCACCTCCCCTCTCGGTTTTCTGACGAAACCGAGGGGTGGGTGTTCGTGTTGTTAGTGCCGACACCCCCTCCCCACTCGATTTTTGTGCGAAACCGAGGGGGGGCTACTTGCTGATGCCGACACACACCCCCTCTCGGTTTTCTGACGAAACCGAGGGGTGTGCTGCTTATGTGCCGTCACCCCCTCCCCACTCGATTTTTGTGCGAAACCGAGGGGGGGCTGCTTGTTGATGCCGACACATACCCCCTCTCGGTTTTCTGACAAAACCGAGGGGTGCGCTGTTGATGGTGTGCCGTCACCCCCTTTCCACTTGGTTTTTGTGCGAAACCGAGGGGTGGACTGCTTGTTAATACCGACACACCCCCCCTCTCGGTTTTCTGACGAAACTGAGGGGTGTGCTGATGGTGTGTCGTCACCCCCTCCCCACTCGGTTTTTGTGCAAAACCGAGGGGGGGTTGCTTGTCGATGCCGACACATACCCCCTCTCGGTTTTCTGACGAAACCGAGGGGTGTGCTGTTGATGGTGTGCCGTCACCCCCTTCCCACTTGGTTTTTGTGCGAAACCGAGGGGTGGACTGCTTGTTAATACCGACACACCCCCCCTCTCGGTTTTCTGACGAAACCGAGGGGTGTGCTGATGGTGTGTCGTCACCCCCTCCCCACTCGGTTTTTGTGCGAAACCGAGGGGGGGTTGCTTGTCGATGCCGACACCCCATTATTGGGGCTGCTAGAAGAGGCCAAAAAGTGTCGGTATTGAAAATAGTGTATTTTTCGAATTTTAGCCCCATTTGAAACCGACACTTTTTCGGTAAAACGCTGGTGCGCGGGGATGTCGGCGAGGGACAATGCTATATTCGAGGGGGTTTCTTTGAGATAAACTAGGAGACGCCGCATGATGGCCAGCCGGTCTTCACCCAATGTATTACCGCACCTGGTTACTGTATTCACCAGGTACTACGGTCACGTGAGGGTGTTGACTTGGTCAGGATCAAGGAAGCACCATTTTATCCCGTGTTACCTACCGTCGACTGCACCAGTGTGGAGACACGCACTGACAGAGTCAGACCAACCACCCTGACCGGTTTGGAACCGTTAGTCGTCGAAAAAAGGTGATGGCCAGTGACAATCTGATGCTTGGACCTGCGTGACAAGACTAAGCTTGGACTTTTGATCGAATGCCAATACATTGGCGACGACGTCTCGGACTTTGTCTTCGAATGCCAAGGGCTGGGCCTTGGGCTTGTAGAGTGCCAAGGCGTTGGTCGCCTCGAACTTTGTCTTCAAGTGCCAAGGGCTGGGCCTTGGGATTGTAGAGTGCCGAGGCGCTGGTCGCCTCGGACTTTGTCTTCGAGTGCCAAGGGCTGGGCCTTGGGCTTGTAGAGTGCCGAGGCATTGGTCATCTCGGACTTTGTCTTCGAGTGCCAAGGGCTGGGCCTTGGGCTTGTAGAGTGCCGAGGCATTGGTCATCTCGGACTTTGTCTTCGAGTGCCAAGGGCTGGGCCTTGGGCTTGTAGAGTGCCGAGGCATTGGTCATCTCGGACTTTGTCTTCGAGTGCCAAGGGCTGGGCCTTGGGCTTGTAGAGTGCCGAGGCATTGGTCGCCTCGAACTTTATCTTCGAGTGCCAAGGGCTGGGCCTTGGGCTTGTAGAGTGCCGAGGCGTTGGTCGCCTCGGACTTTGTCTTCGAGTGCCAAGGATGTCTCCTTGAACTTGGTGCATCTCAAAGCAGCGACGCCTGCTTTGGACTTATTCTCATCGCCTCGGATGAGTATAGTTGATAATTTAGCTTGACCTGGATTATCAGGAGTATTATTTTACCGGACTTTCGCCTTGAAAAGGCATAGCCGAATTGCCTTTGAGCTTCCGACTTGAACGGGCGGAATCGAAGGTCTTTGGTTGACCTGGGTTGCTAGGAGCCTTTTTATCGGACTTTAGCCTCGAGAGGGCGTAGCCGAATTGCCTTCGAGCTTCCGACTTGAACGGGCAGAATCGAAGGTCTTTGGTTGACCTGGGTTGCTAGGAGCCTTTTATCGGACTTTAACCTTGAAAGGGCGTAGCCGAATTGCCTTCGAGCTTCCGACTTGAACGGGCGGAATCGAAGGTCTTTGGTTGACCTGGGTTGCCAGGAGCCTTTTATCGGACTTTAACCTTGAAAGGGCGTAGCCGAATTGCCTTCGAGCTTCTGACTTGAATGGGCGGAATCAAAGGTCTTTGGTTGACCTGGGTTGCCAGGAGCCTTTTTATCGGACTTTAGCCTCGAGAGGGCGTAGCCGAACTGCCTTCGAGCTTCCGACTTGAACGGGCGGAATCGAAGGTCTTTGGTTGACCTGGGTTGCCAGGAGCATTTTTATCGGACTTTCGCCTTGAAAGGGCGTAGCCGAATTGCCTTCGAGCTTCCAACTTGAATGGGTGGAATTGAAGGTCTTTGGTTGACCTGGGTTGCCAGGAGCCTTTTTATCGGACTTTAGCCTCGAGAGGGCGTAGCCGAATTGCCTTCGAGCTTCCGACTTGAATGGGCGGAATCGAAGGTCTTTGGTTGACCTGGGTTGCCAGAAGCCTTTTTATCGGACTTTAGCCTCGAGAGGGCGTAGCCGAATTGCCTTCGAGCTTCTGACTCGAATGGGCGGAATCGAACTTCGAGAGATTTGATTTTGAGAAAAAAGGACACTTTATTGATATAACAAAGTTGCAGTTACACTTTTCCAGAAGTTGCCCAGCGGACGTTACGATTATGCATCCATGTCTTACATTGACTTTTTTTTTTCTCCACTGCTGCTGCCTTTACTTCTCTCGACCTGGTTCCTTGTTAGCGAGGTAGCCATCGAGCCGCCCTTCTTGGATCAGGTCTTCGATGTGATGCTTTAGCTTCCGACATGTAGAGGTTGGGTGGCCATGGCTGCGATGAAACTCACAGTAGGCTGTCGTATCTCCCGCCTGGTCGGAATTTGGAGGGAGAGGCTGTGGCCACTTGCAAAAGGGCTCATTCTGTAAGTAGGCGAAGATGTCTTCAATGGAGGTGTTCAGCTCAGTGAACACCCTTTCCTCCCTTGGAGTTCGCCTCTTTTCTGCTGGAGGGGCTTTCGGATCTTCATTGTACCTTTTGGCCTGGGCCTTTTGGTCGGACGCAGCATGGGCAGACTTCTTGTAGCGTGCTTCATTAGGAGCTTCATCATCTTTCTTATGTCGGGAGTCACGAGACTCGCGGGGCTCGCGTAGCCTTCTGGCCTGCTGATTGTCTTCCACCTCTATCTCCCGCTGTACGCGCTTGAACATTGCCTCTAAGGTACTGGGAGGGTACCGGATGAAGTCGGTGCAGACGTGGAGCTCTGGCCGGATAGCATTCTGGAATGCCAGCATGATGGCCTCCTCATTCTGGGACCGACCGGTGAGCTCAAAGTGCTTATTACGAAACCTCATCGTGAAGCTCCTTAGAGACTCATCGGAGCCCATCTTCAGCTGGTAGAGTGTATCCAGCTTCTTTTCCGGCTTTAAGTTTAGCCGATAATGGTCCATGAAAAGTTCAGCCAACTCTTTGAATGTGGCCACCGTACCGGTAGGCAGCGTGTGGTACCAGTCGAGGGCAGGTCCCTCGAGACTTCCCGCGAACATACGACAAAGGATATGATTCTCATACTCATACGGCGTCAGGGCCTGCTTGTAGGCTAGGATATGGAGAGCAGGGTCTCCCCGGATGCAGTTGAACTTTGGTAGGTTCGGTGTTCGCCAACCCATAGGAAATAGTATTGCAAGAACCTTGGGATGCAGTGGCCCCACCGAGGTGATTAGTTGCCTACGGTCTTGATGGCGGCGTCCCACGTCGGCAGTATGCCTTAGTCGGTTGAGCAGCTCGCGGGCATCTGTTGCTTTCGTGTGCGAAGGGATAGAATGTCTAGTGAACCCTGTTGATTGAGGTGATCCTTCTCCGTGATAGTTGGGCACACCGTTGACGTCGAGACGATCCCACACTGTTTGCCTTGGTGCTTGTGTGGATACCTGATGCCTCTCGATACGCGGCACATGTGGTTCTTCAAGATGATGACTCGCGGCTGGGCGAGTCCTTAGCTGGTCTTCATCAGCAGCTGAAGAGTTACAGACCATAACCCCCGCTCTTTTAGCCGCCTTCTTTAGGGAATTTCTCTCTTGTTCGAGGGCCGCATTCTTCTTGAGGAGATTTAGCAGTTGGAAGTCAGCAGCCGAGATCTCGTATGTAGCCTGAGGCTCGCTCCCTTGAATAGCGTGTTCTTTGCCAGATCGACGCCTCGGGGATGACGGGTCTCGCCGATCGCGGTGCCCTTCTGGATGGCTGCCTTGCGGCCCCAGCCGCTCCCGAACATTTCTTCGGTTGGTTGCAACCGAGACTTCTTGTTCTTCTTCGATCAGCATATCGTTTGTTCGTTCAACACCCGCCTTTGGTGGGTTGGTGCTGGCCTTCACCATTGAGCGTGTTGATGTCAGCGTGATGAAGGCATTGAGGTTGACTTGGAGGAGAACTTGTGGCTTATCACCACAAGTTGAATAGGAGTCGGTAGAGGTGTGGGTAAGACCTCTATCGATATCCCACAGACGGCGCCAAAGATTGTGGGGGGAAATTTCCGAGTCGTCTTGATCGGGAACCCCGCCCCACAGCCTTGATTGAATGTGGATGGTTTGTAGAGTTAGAGAGATGGGAGAATAGATAGAGAGAGTAAAGAATGATGACACAAGGATTGGTGACGGAGTTCGGTCTTACGACCTACGTCTCCGGGCGAGAGGTGCCACCTGATCTTCACTATAATTCAAGTCAATAAGGGGTGAGCGTTCTCTTGACAGGCCAAGAGAAGCTTCGTACAGTGGGGTTGCACGGAGCAACTAGAAGAGAATAAGAAGGGGATAATTGAGCTCTAGCACTTGCTCTGGGATCCTCCTCCTCTGATTGAATGGCCAACCCCCTTCCTGGATGCCTTGGGGGTCCTTTTATAGCATAGGCACGTGCCCGATTTGGCAGTGATGACATGGCGATGATGACGTGGCACTGGTTCTGGGCCTCCTTGCTGGGCCCTTATTGGGCCGTTGTTCGGGCCCAATAAGGGGGAGGGCTTGATCTGCGAGCCTCGTAGAGTGGGCCCATGAACCCGGGCGGGCTTACCCACTTGGGCCGTTGCGCGGGCCCATGCCGCTCTGATCCGGTTCGGTATAATTTTTGCACCCACAGGGATCACGGAGATGGGGACAACGGCGATGGGCTCGCCATGGGAGGTCGCCGCATTGGAAGCAGGAGCGGAAGATGACTCCATTAGAAGACGGAGGAAAGAAGGGCGATCTCAAAGAGAGAGCTCTTTCGCAGTAAAAAGTAAGTAAAGGCCCTCACCCCCTATTTATAGGATCAGTGAAGGCATACGGAGCAATTGGCATTTATTGCGGAGCTCGACGCGCGATGCGACACAGCGGCGATCGAAGGAACAATCTCCTCTCTCCTAATCTGGGGTTGACACGTGTCTCTGCGCGCACCCCTTTGCACGCGCTGACGGCAGCAACGTCCCCTCTGGCAGATGCGCGGTTGATCTCCGACCAATTGACATGCACCACATGTCATGGCACCGTACGAGGTCATTTAATATCACATGATAATATTTGGCGCCTCGGGTCTCGATCCCATGCCTCATTAATAAGATGATACAGGAAGATATCCGGATCTTCACGATTCCCAAAGTCGATGGTCACCTGGCCTGCGAGGGGAATCATTGATTAACTCGTAGACGGGCTTCGACCATTCTGAATGCTCGCCCATCTTGGAGGGGCTAATGTTGGTGCAAAAGAATATATCACCGACTCTTCGACCACATGGCAACAACAGAGGAGGATATGGCGAGACGACAGAAGTTTCCCCCGGATGAGCTCGAGGTTCAAGGGCAAACCCAATTTTGGCTCGCACACAGAAGAGGCTGCCTGTGGCTGGCGCTCATAGCTCGCCCAGAACTTACCCTGATCGCATGCAATCAGCTCGCACGCGGAAGAGGTCGCCCATGGCTGGCACTCAGATCTCGCCTAGAGCTTACCTTGACCGCATGCGATCAGCTTGCACACGGAAGAGGTCGCCTGTGGCTGGCGCTCATAGCTCGCCCGGGGCTTGCCCTGACCGTACACGATCGGTTCGCACACAGAAGAAGCCACCCATGGCTGGCGCTCACAGTTCGCACGGAGCTTACCCTGACCGCATGCGATCAGCTCGCACGCGGAAGAGGTCGCCCGTGGCTGGCACTTGCAGCTCGCCTGGGGCTTACCCAGACCGTACGCGAAGAGGTCGCCTGTGGCTGGCACCCATAGCTCACCCTGATTGCACCAGATTGTTTCACACACAGAAGAGGTCGCCCATGGCCAAACTCAAAGAATCCCGCCCAAAAGGCTCAACACCCATAGCTCGCCCAATCATGTAGCAACGAAGGAGTTTACCTTTTTACCCACAGAGGTCGCCTACAATAAGGCGCTACCAAATCGACAGATGTCACCACCCCCGTGGAATTACGTGGACAGCTACAAGCCACATGAGCCAGCCAGAATTGGTTTAGAACGCCCCAGATTGGAGTATTCCAGAATTTCCACCTGGCACGGACAAGACCGGTGCGTTCCCCCTCACCACCGCTTGGTAGGCTAAACTACAAAGCCCATTAAAGGGCCCATGTGGGCCGACATGTGAAGGTGTAGAAGGTACGGAAAAGAACAACCACATGTCAAACTCTGACAGTCTGCAAAAGGTCTATATAGGTACGATCCCGGCTCCAAAGTACAGGTTCGAAACACAAAAACTCTAACACTTCCTGCTTCTAGACCTCCCCCTTTTCGAACCAGCACTGACTTGAACGTTGGATGGTCTGTGCTCCTCACGGAGCTAGCCGTTCTCACGTTTTCTTTGCCCTACAGGTTGAACGACCATGATGGAGATTTTTCCCCTTACATAGTGTATGCAGGATGTGCTGAAAATGAGAGAGAGAGAGAGAGAGAGAGAGAGAGAGAGAGAGAGAGAGAGAGAGAGAGAGATTTAATGCTACATACCCAATCTCTTACTTGACAATTTCCACATAGGCTCACTCCACCAAACAGGAGAGTCTGTACCTCCGACACCGATATTTCCATTTAACCTCTCGAGTAATTTGGCATATTTCGCTCGAATCCCCTTCGGCTAAACTCTCAATTGTTGTGTCCGTTTCACCGTTTTCCTCCACCAAGAAGAAACCTCCCGTCCCCTCCAAAATTTCTAGCTATCCAGGTCCACCTGATACTTATTATGGATCCGACTCGCCCCGGCCTTGGATTCCAATAAGATGTATGCCAAATTTTCAATATGCTGCTGAATTTATGTGTTCAAAAAACTTTGAATTCGCAATCCCCCGCCGCACTGACTTGACAATTATATTCAAACAAAACCTAATGCTTCAATAACTTTCCTGGCAAGTAGGTAGCTTCTCTGACCTTTTTCTTCCAACTCACTGTCGGAATCATGGCTGTGAGCGTACGCATCCTGTTGCATATCAATGTTTCAATGCTATTCAGCAATCCAGTTCTCCATCCGGATTAGGCCATCCTGATGTGGCACCGGATCACAACCATCGATTTGCCTGCTAGTCGGGCTCAGTGGGATTGAACTGTCCGGGCAACGGCTGTTATCTCTACCCCATCAGGGGAGTGCAGATCTCCTCCAGTCGGCCAGTCGGTGGGCACGACGTGAGCCGCACATGACCGCTGGAGTGCTATTCACTTTTGGGTCGCCAGTTATTGTGCGGCTGTGATACACGTCTGGGCCCACCGCCACCGTTAGGGTTGCCAGCTGATGTTGATGGAGCAGTAAATCATTTTTCCATGGACCAGGCTCAGCTCGGTCCGTCTGACCTGGCCAAGTCTATGAGGTGAGTGCAAGTTGGGCACACCCCAACAAGTAGAAGGGACCCCTGCATGGCTTGTCAGTATCCCACTTGATTGTGCATATCATTATCACGTCTCATGCACAGACTCGATAAGGCAAGGAGACCGTTTGAATTCAAACCATGGCTCTACGGCCACGGAAGGGCCGGCCGAGTACTGTAATTATCCGCCACATGCATGCACGTGGGAGTACACAGATAACACCCACGTGCACATGCAACACATATGCTTGCTTCCATCTCGATCACATGTGTACGTTATCCAATCAAATTAACTAGCTAGTAACACCACCGGTGCCTATCAGCACGTACGGCAGATCACTTGCCTGCACCCTTTTATCTATACCGTGGTCACCACCCAAACTGCATTTGACCCCTACCCTACCTCAAGACATCAAAGGGAGCGTCGTCTACGAATTTTACCACCCCGTCAAATATATTTTAGTTATGATTCTATCACGCAAGGTTGCATCCTGTTCCGTTCCCATGATCTACTCATCTCATACCCTGATCAGTCCGTGCATGTTGGCACGGCATCTATCACCTTCGACCGCCACGACCCCACCCCCAGCAGACTGACATACACTAATTGGGGAATAGTTGCCGGCAGTTGTGTTAAGCTGTCAAACATAGAAGTAGAACCTCAACAAGATCTATCGATCGAATTGGAGCCCTTGGAAGCTCGACACGTACTTGTAAGTACACCCAAGAACCAAGGATGAAAAATGTTTATATTAAGAAAGGTAGTAGTGGGGATCGATTGAGACAGTAGATCGAGAAGGAATGGTATAACTCTAGCTAGCTCATTATATATTTTAGGAAAGAATATATATTGGTGTGACCTAGTCAAGAGTATGGAAAGGATGATGGCCAGCCCCTCCACTCACAATGGATTCGGATTTAACAATGTAGAACCAAAGCACTTCAATGGGGACCAAAGGCAAAGGTATGTATGCATGGTTTATATATATCTTGCGAGTTCCGGCCAGCATTGCATGAAAAGATTACCAGCTGATACATAAAGCACGATCGATGCTTAGAGACTGTCTTTATCAAAAATAAATAAAAAAATTCTTGATGAGTGGCTACAAATTTTCTATGATAAGGAGGGAAAATTGGTGGTGCATGCCTCGTGTGGGCCGGCTGTGCCTGTGGCAGATATTATGTGGCGCGATGCTCCTTGGGTCATGTGGGTCCTCTCTTGCGCCCTCGGTGGCAAGTAGTGCAATTCTAGCCTCGACGATACATACATTCTAGTAATAAGTTTTGAAGATTGTGACGACCCGAGTTCCTTCCAAAAGGTACGTACCTGTTGAGGAGGAAAACAATTGGGTATATTACGACAAGGATCCCCACTTCCATTATCGATGTGGGACTAAACCGTGTGAGGCATGACTATCCCAACAGAGATGATCGAGCTCCGACAATTACTAGGGCGACCGTGCACCGAGCCAAGAATACAAAAAGACAAAAGAAACAAAGAAAATAAGAAAATAAATGAAAGAAAAACCACAAAAAACTACTACCACACTCGTAGAAATGAATTGCTGAAGTTTTGAAAAGATTTATAAATCCGGCCTCCGTTAAGACCGAAATAGCGTAAACCTTATGAGCATGAACCAAAGCTATGATCGGGGTCGTTTGATCGACCATGAAAGTAGAAGATAGGTACCTAATCCATTACATATCTTCTACTGCACAATACAAGAGAATAAAATTATTCTCTTGGTGAAAGCACAAGAGAACATCAACATATATAACTCTCTTTTAGTACGTGTCCTAGTTTAGCATTTTTTTTTTTGTGAACCCTTGGGGCCGGCGAGGGGGGTTAGGCATGGACCCCAACCGATTTATTAGGAAGATAGAAAGGGAGTTACAAACGGTCACAGAACAGTTTAAGATTGGTATTCAAGGCACTCATATGCTCGTCCATATATGACACGACTCTAAAATAGAGCTACGGATAAGATGCACAATGTCCTCAACCGATCGTACACTTCCTTGAAAAACTTGCAAACTGCATTCCCGTCAGATGTGCCAACAAACGGCTAAACATCATATAGCTATATAGAATTGAGAAACTTGAGAACCAAATGACACTTCTACAAATCAGAAACCTTTGAAAAAAATATGAAACACAAATAATTATGATCAAGCATCAAGAAAAACTACATGTCATAATGCAAACTTTAAACTAAGCTAAAAGTCACACATAGTATGAATTACCACACAAGGAATATGTTAACTCTTAACAACACAACATAAGCTAGACTCCTACAGTGCTATATTTTTATGCATTTCAAATGCCTTAATTTTTAGAAAAAACTACCGGGCATGATCGCAAAAGCAAAGTATATACTAAAACATATAGTTTTCAAATAAAACATCAATCTGAATAGAACAACCAGGTGGGTAGTTGCAATGCCCATTTTAGTCCTCCCAAGTTTGAGTCATACTATCAACCTAAGAGGGATTTTTCAAAGAAAGCTAGAGTCATACTATCAACCTATAACGGCAAATTAACAATGTGGAGAATCGTATTTCTTATTAAGTTTTAATATTCTTGTAAAAACATTTGCCACTTGATATTTAGTCCTACGAAAAATATACACCAACAAGAACTATAAATCTCTTAGAATTGGGAAGCATAAAATTTTCTCACATTATACACATTTTCTTTAAAAGAAAACTACTTTTTTCTTCAAGAGGGGGAAACTTATCTCTGTTAGGATACTATTTACAATTTGATCTTTCAAACAACATACTTATGCCTTTTGATCACTCACTTATCAAACTATCGTCGATCTTGAATCACCCTCGCTTTCTGGTCTCCTACATGCCTGATCTTTCAGTACCGTAATCGTTTTAGTGGTGAATGATAGGAGACAATAGAAGAAAGGACAACTATTATCTTGGTGAAAAGCATGAAGAAATAATAGCCTAATGGAGTATAATACTAAAGATATTTTCTTTTCAATAACTAGCTTTCCATAAACATGCTCTATACCCTTTTGGGAACGTCACAAGGCTAATCCAAACTTTTCATAATTAACTATAAGCATACCCTATAGTTCATATAATGATTGAGATAATAAATAAGAAGCATTACCCTTGGTTCATGAAAATACCTCTGTTAACTGGAAAAATCTTATCTAAACTAATTTGACACAATGCAAATTAGTGTAATATTAATTAGTATATAGAAAATATAAAATTATTTCATATAATATTTAACGAAATATAAATTTTGATGGATAATTCATGATGTTTAACTTAAGAAATCATTGACTTGATAGGATATATAACTCCAAGTAAAATCAAAGAGATCGAGGTAAGAAAAAATGATGAAATATAGGATAGGATAAACTCAATGATCATGATTTGAAAATCTTTTTAACTCAACGATAACCTCATATATCCCATAATTTTGCACACGATTCACATAGGTGTTTGGGTTTCTATCTGAGTTCTACATCAGTGATATCTTTAGGATGTTGTAAGGGTGCAAATGAGACATCAGACTATGAGGGACTAAATAAAAATGCGAGCCACAACCAAATGCACAAATCAATGTAATGCATGGCATGTGATAATAAAGCTCATGAGTAGGAGGCCAGCATTGAGATATATGCATTTAGTGAATGCACTTCTTAAATAGCAGAAAATCAGAATTTCAATACGAGAGTTGGTGCCCCCAACTTTAATGAAAAAAAAAAAAAAACCATTTCAGGATGTCGTGAGATCAAGGTTCTCATTATTCAAGATGCATGTTTGAAAGAAATTAAAGTCGTATAGACAGGGTGATATCAAAGTATGATATACATCCCCAATAGTTATGGGTTTAGGGATGAACCATCATGCATATGTTCTGTACACTACACTAAAACAAACAATTTGTAACGGTCAATTAGTAACGGTTGTTACAAAAAGTGTTACAAATTAAATATTTGTAACGCCATATTTCTAATAGTTTTTTTGTGTTACTAAACATATTTATAACAATTGGCTACGTTACTAAATCTTGATTTTGGTGTAGTGGTAAGCTAGAAAATCTAATTAATAATAAAACTTGTAACAGTTTTTCTCAAAAAATAAAATATAACATTGATGAATTTTTCTTAGTTGGTGGCCGATCATACATAATTCTAACAATACGGAGAAGGTTGTGGTTTTAATCTTAATTTCAGATTGATTTTTCATATATAGTATGAAGATAAATATTTGTTTTATGACTATTAGTATAATTTGGTATGACAGCAAGTGCGTGCACACATACACACAAATGCACACAACTAGAAAGAACAAAAAGAAAACTACACCCCCATACAAAAAGGGGGGAAGATAGCCTTTATCTACCAATATCACCACAGTTTTGGTAATGTTCATACACTAAATTAAAGGTTGATTGAAAATTAATAGAATCCTCATGTGCAGTGCAACATAACTTTAAAGCGGTACATCATATTTGAAAAAATCTGTCATCATGATCACCCTTCAAGACAATGAGCATATATATCATAATATAATTATAAAAAGAGAGAAAAAAGGTCTTTAACAACTCTCATAGTCATAGGACTAGGAGGTCCAGAACTAGAATCATGAATTTTAATCAAAGACTTCTTATAATTATAAAATTGCCACCACATACGTACTTCCCTAATGACTAATAAAATCCAAATAAATCACAAAATGACGAACACATCTTAAGAGATACAAGTTAAAAAATAAATAAAAAACTCTAAAATGAAATCTATGCAAAATATTATGCTCCAATTTTTGTGCATGCGTACATCCAGCTCAACATCTTGTGAATTTAATTACCCTACATTGAACTTCCCCACTTGAAATTAATTCACCTTAGAGTTCACTACATGTCACGATATGCACATCTATAACCTCTATGGTAATGGAAAAGAGGAGCAGTAGCAACTGATGCTTTGGTGATGAGGTTGTGGGTTCAACTCTTCCTCCCCTCGATTTACCCAGGAGTGAAGTGGGAATTGCCGAGTGGGTCGGGCTTCACTCCCGGAGGGATTAGTCCGAGCCTGAAGTGGGCCATTGCTCGAAAGGTTTCGGGACACCCGCCGATGTAAAAAAAAGAAAAAAATGAAAAAAAAAAGAAAAAAAGAGGAGCAGTAGCACGTACTTATTTCACCAGATGTCAAATTTTATCTAGTAAGAGAGGTTTATGAAGGAATAAGTTAGTTAGAAAGGTTCATTAGATAATCACGAGAAGTTGAAAATCGGGTTCTGGATCCCAAATATAAGTCGAAAGAAATCAATATAGTATCTTTTGCTCACTATAGATGTCACAAGTAGAACAAAAATAATGATGCAGCCTTAGTGCCGATATATAGTACGTTCCACTCCACATGGTGCCAAAATAGTAACTTTGATGGTGCATTGACTTGGTAAAAAATAATGTAGTCAATGCTTAATTGGAGCTACCATATTCTAGAGAATTTTATCAACTGATGGAATAAAATCGAGCTAGTTTATCCAAAACATTTGCAGGAATGATGCCATCTTTGTGGTTTGAAAGACTATCTAGAATAATAGGTTGGTGTAAGCATGAGAATATTTTGATCTAATTTTCACCAACATGAACTGGTTCTTCAGTAAAATGTTTTAGCTTTGCAACAGATTTTTCTATAATAATATCAACATGTGTAGCTTGCAATTGTGGATTGAATCATGGCAAGTTTCTTTAATGGATTGATCTTCAATTGAAGTTAGGAAAGAGGTCATCTACATAGACATGTTGAGGGGTGAACTCTCTTCTGTAACTTGATAGGTATTGATAGATGGTTGGAGTTAATTGGCAACTAGTTCTTTCATTCCACGAGACGAAACAAAAGATAGTTTCGATAGCATCCAGGATTTCACATGATGTTGTTCTCATTGTTTATCAGCCATGAGTGGTAGGTTGTATGCTCATATTTTACATCTAACTGAATTAAATTAAATTCTCGATGGCAAACTGAAGACTACAAATATTCCTATTAATAATTAAGTTATGGTCCAAAACACATCAAGTAAGTTTGTTAAACCTGCAGAACTGGTTGAGTTAGTTTAAGTTTCTCATATTTAAGTCAAACTGTTGGATTTGAACTTAGAGATAAAGGATAGGAGTTTAGGTCTATGACTTGGGACCATAGGATGTAGATCAAGGATAAGCTAGGATTTGCTGAATTTGGGGGAAGGACTAGGATTAGAGATAGAAGTTTATTTGTCTAAGGGCTTTAGGTGGGAACATTGCAGGGTGGCGGTTGCGGCTCATGGAAGATGGTAGCTACTACATAGGTTTACAGGATATGGGGAGAGGCTGTATGGTTTAAAGATGGAGAAGAGGAATATGTTTATTTTATGGAAAACTAGGGTTTTTGTAGAAAGAGCGGGAGAATAAGAATGAGAGGAGGTGGATGATTGTGGTGGATGACAATCGAGGGGGCCAGTGGTGGGCTATGGGGAAGAGGCGATGGTTGCGAGGGACATACATGCTTGTGTTAGTGCTGGTCTGTGCAAGTGACATGGCCGACTCAGAACAGACGGTGGTTTACAGGTAGTTGAGGTTTTTGAAGGTGGTCAACATTTTGGTGGATGACAATCATGACCTATTGCGTGGATTTGTACAAGTGTATGGTACATACTTGTTTTAAATTTTTTCTTGGTTTTCAGTGGAAGGGGACATAAGGTGTCAAGGGTTAGGGTTTCTAGAATTAGAGATTGATCAGAAACTGATTGTTGTTGGCATTAATTGGGAAGATGATGTTGACTTAGTATGGAGATAGTATGGTTTTTGCATTCAATTTAGCTTGCTGTGACATAGACCTATGATAGGCTTGATGTTGATGAGATCCGGTGGGTATTGAATTGTTGGTTCCTTTGATTGCTAGCAACGATCGTAGCACTGAGGAAATTTTGACGACCGACGATGAAGATGATAGTAGATTGATATTAAGGCTATTTTTTTCTTTCTTCCATGCCAGATGAGGGTATTATGGATGAAATCAGAGCCAGTAGGTTGGACAGTGGTGATCCAGTGGTGGGGATGAAGAGAAGGTGCAAGATGTGGAGAAAAATGACGATCACAATAGACAACCATTAATATCATACAGGGAATTGAAGATATCGGAAGAAGCCATGCACTAATTGCACTTAGCGTATTGGGCAATATAGCCACGATGCATTGTCGTGATATGATGTTAGTGAAAGCGTAAAGACGGATGAGTATATCTTCCTCACTATAAAAGATCTTGCAATCCACAAAGGGTTTCTTGAAATCTACTAGGAAAAAAAACATAGAATTCACCAGTACTCTTAGAGATAAAAAAAAAAAATTATTTTTAAAATTAATAATATCGGAGCCTCAGATCCCTCTATAAAGGCAACAAACTCAAAAGACTACAACTTTCATAAGTACAGGACCAACTGGGTCTCTTAATACTAATAGAATACTCTTAACAATTATAAAATGTCTACTATGTCCTGTCTTGATGAGTGACTAGAAAAACCCAAAGCAATAACTAAATGACGGACATATCCTAAGGAAGAACAAACAAAAAAAATGGCTCTGTAATTAATCCATGCAATGATGATCATGCTTGCGTGTATCCATCTCAATATATCTGAGCAAAATGTCCTACATGAGTAATGCCTCATTTGGCAACAAATAATTAAGAGAAAAATCAGAACGTTTTCTCCAATGCACAATTTAGGACCCGTTTACCATTTATTTACTAGACAAAGTAAATTAATAAAATACTCTTGGTAAAGAAATCCCATAAAGAACATTTTTTGTACCGATTTCAAAACCCCAAATCGATCACAAATTAGGAAACGCGAACGAAAAAGACTAGTATATATCCTCAAGCCCAAAACTTTAAATTGAAAGATAAGAAGCAAGAAACAAATGGGTCAAGACCAAGGGCATCTATCCCAAATGATGCATCAAGACTGTCAAGGCAGTAAGAAACAAATGAGGTATAAGTGCATGTTGTCACCAACTATGATCATGTGGACTCTTTCCCTAGCTTCAACTTCTCATGATGTCCCTCTTTCCGATCATGTTTCATCGTCCTATTGTAACTTAGCTTCTCTAGCTGAATCATTGATAACGTGACATACGAGGATTCAACCATAGTTCTTACCCTTACCTAACCATTGATCTAATCATCACAATCGTATTTATAAATAATCAAATATAGTAGCTAGCTAAGACTCAGATGTTCTACTATAAATCAATTGTTATCTTTATATTTGAAAATTCTAGCAATGCAAAGTATGTTCATGTGAATGATCGATAAACTACACCATAAATTGATGTTCAAACTAAAGTCTAAGAAAAAAAAAAAGGCTATAAGAAGCTTGAAAGCTTAGCCTTTTCTTTGATGAAACAATAATATTCCAAAGCCCCAACAACCTCATATAATGCTAGAAATGGAAACTATACCAAGTTGCACAAGTATGTATTGAATGCACCAAATCAAGGAACAAACCTAGCTAGCTTTCTCACCCACCACCCGGCCATGATCCACCCACAATTATGGAGACACTCTCTCTCATTCATTCATAACATGCAATAGAGTCCAAAAGAAGGGTCAAACCCCATAAGCCAGAGGGGAGAGCACCTCATCTCCCTTTGGGTGGAGTATGGACCCGAAAGGCCACCACCGCCTCCACGTCGCAGCATCCGACACCTCGGAACTTCGACCCCATCAACACACTCTGCAAGAAATATTGATGGACGACAATGGCTGATCCTCATACTCCCCTTCCCTCTAACTAAGTTTACTGCTAAAAATGTACCAACAGCCATCAAATTAAGAGAGAGAGAGAGAGAGAGAGAGAGAGAGAGAGAGAGAGAGAGAGAGAGAGAGAGAGAGAGAGAGAGAGAGAGAGTTTGTTCTTAGAGAGAGAGAGAGAAGGAAACATGCAATGACATGGAATTACATGAAGAAGGAGCAACAAAGCATTATGAAGTGAAAATGGAACGGTAAAGATGAAAGAAGTAAAGATTTAGAAAGAGTACTTTATTAGTAGGATGGTGGGGGCCGAGGAGGAGCCCAAGCACCGAACACCTCGTGCGGCAGTACTTGGCCGTTGGGCAGCAGATTCGGCGGCAGCTGATTGTACATGGCCATTGACGACGGGTCCGGATCCACCCCCGACTCCTGCTGCTGCTGCAGCTGATCTGTCATCCCCTCCGATCCCGGCTGTGCAACCCCCGCCGCGGCCGATGGATCCTCCTCCTCTAGCGGCAGCCGCTCGTACGTCGCGTTGCTGAAGGTGGCGGCGATCACCATTACCGGCCCCGACGCCACGAGCTCCCCTACCACGCTCCCGCCCACCACCTGCCCCTGCCCGCCTGCGAGGTACACCGTCAGCCCGGTGGCCCCCGGGGGGGACGGCGTCGGAAGGAACGCCCCCGACAGGGAGAGGATCTCGAAGCGGCCGTGGAGGGTGACCACGGCCCCCGGAGGGGCGGCGGGCTGGCGGAGGGTGACGTTGGTGACCACGCCGCTGCCGCTGAGGATGCTGACCCCACGCTGCCGCCGGCGGGCGAACACGGCGACCGCGTCGACGATGTCGGTCCCACTCGCGATCTCGAGGACGTGGGAGCGGAGGGCGTTCGGGCTCTCCCTCGTGATGATGATGGGCGGCTTCGGCTTGTTCTTGGACCCCGGCGGGCGGCCGCGGGGCCTGCGGCCTGAGCTGCCACCGCCCGAGCCGGTCTCGACGATGTCGAGGCCGCCTGCGCCGCCTCCGATGGACTGATCGTCCGCATTCCCGCGGCCCTCGTCGGCGTCGTTCGGGTGGTTGTTGCTGCCGCTGCTGTTGGCGGCGGCGGCGGCGGGGTTGGGATCGTGGTCTAGCCGGTGCGGACCGAGATGGGAGAGGTGGTTGAGTTGGTGGTGGCGGTTGTCGTCGATGTTGGGGTTGCGGAGTTGCAGGGAAGGGATCATGGTGGTGGAGGAGGAGACCGCGGGGTCCACCCCTCCCATCCCCACATTCCCGCCCCACCACCGGTTTGCCAGCTCTTCTGCACTAGGGCACCCTCAAGAAAAGAGGAGAGACGATCGAACACCAGCCTAAATGATAAGGACCGGGAGCTACAATTCTCTCTCTCTGTCTATATTCGCCTAAAATTCTAGAGAGAGAAAATTGCTGCAGGCTATCAGTACTGATCGTGCTTCTTTTCTTTGATGTTGATTGAGATCAGTCTACTGGGTTTGAAAGATGGGATTATGGAGGAGGCTAAGAAAGATCAAGAGTCGTCTACTACTTCACATCAAATCCGAAAACCCTAACAGCTGCACAGTGTTTTGAGGGCCCGAGTTGATCCCGCAAGTACAGGATGATTGAACCCCCCAGATGAGCCTCCCCTGGATTCCAGACCCTATACACTCTATCTATCCATCACACGATATAGAGAGAGAGAAGAGAGAGAAGAGCTTTTATGGTTATCTTCTCTCTTGCACCCCGATATATCTAATACCCTTGTTTGGAATTTTTGGGTTGTCGGAGTACCGGGTTTGATGGATCCTGGTTTCTCCCGTCCTCTTTGTCTCTCTCCAGCCTTCTCTTTCTCGCTCTACCGATAAGTCTTGGTGATGGTTGGACCGAGAGAGAGAGAGGTAACGTTGGGACAGCGGAGAGAGAGAGAGAGAGAGAGAGGTAACGTTGGGACAGCGTGGGGTAACGTGCTGATGAGGAAGTGGGTGGGTGGGAACAGGTCATTGTCTCGAGTCCCGACACGGTGTCGAGTGCCAAGGCCGGGAAAGGGCATCGTCAAAGGGGAGGGAATGGGGCCCAGCCACCCTTTGCTCGGCCGTCGGGTTGCGCCACCACCACGCATGGGCCATGGCCCTCTAGCTCGCAAGAAACCTTCGCATTTCCAGAATAACTTTATTATCGTATTATATTACTCGAACTGAAAACATAAACTTTTTTTTAATCAACCGGTGTAGTGAAACAACTTACACATTCATATTTTGTTAGAAACTAAAGAACCACACAAGAATACAACCGATTTACAAGGTTTGACTTGTAATCCTACTCCAAGGGAGGAAGAGGAGAAAGGAGATTAATTTCTAATACATGTTGATTATATCGAGGGCAGTAAGTTGACCACGGCTGCAAATATATAGCATGTAAATAAATTTTTCTTCAACCATTTTTCTCGCCTAGCGTGGCGGTCCACTTTAAAGTGTTTAGTCCGTTCATGAAACATCAATGTACATGCACGAAAACTATGCCCCTATCCCATATGGCGTCGTCTGATCGACTCCGACACAGAAAAAAACTAAATGATCAATAACAATTATCGACGACTTATGAGGCGCATGACATGACCAGCTGAAGGTAAAAACAACGTCAGAAGCAATGATAGTTTCAACCTGGCAAGTGATGCCAGAGGGTAGTCTGTGACCACCCGAGTGAAGATATCGAGGCAGAGGATAGTCCCGCCTCTCCTCCACCCCGAGTAATTGGATCAAGTGAGCCCAGTTGAAGGTAGCCACGTGTGAGTGCATGGCATTATGTATAGCGAATCTGAGCAGAAAGCCTATGCGGAGTGAGTGCATTAGCATCCTCATGGCTGAGGGTATGACTCATTCATCGCACCTTGTATAGTTCAGCTTTCCTACCCTCAGCATATCACATATCCATGGATTATGAGTCCAAAGTGATCGAGCTCAGGACCACCCATCAAGGTTCAATAAATCATGGGTATAATAAACCAAACAATCATTTCACTATAGTGACATCATAGAGAATCAATGGATATTATGTTACGAGGTTGTTACAAGAGTAACCATCAAATCAAAAAACAACAGGTCATTTATAGTTGTACGTAGACAACTAATTTACATTTAACATGCCACGTCAGCATAAAGGTTACTAGTGCGCACTCACCTGGGGAATCCTATATATAGAGGTTGACCCCTGTTGCCTAAGTATGTGCTCCTATCGACTAAATTTTCTGCTTTCAGATAGTGCGATAGAGAGAGTATTCATCGGCTGACTTGAGCGTCAGAGGAGGGATCTGGGATCTATCACCCCTGGTTTCTCTCTTTATAGTGTTAGTGAAGGACCGGAGCATCCTGCCATTCGTGGATTTCCATCCTCGATCCACAAGCAGGCGCTGTCTGTGGGATAATCGATTGAGAGTCTCACCTTGTCCTAACTCTCGATTTTTTTTCGAAATCCAATGAACTTTCAAGTTCCAATATGAGGAATCCTCTTTTTACTTCTTAGATCTTCATTTTAAACACCGATCTTGACTAATTTCAAGATCTTGTTCGATCTTTAGTGGTAGAATATCTATTCTCATTGATTTGACCCATCTTCACTGCTAAATATTTGAAGATTCCGAGGATATGTCAATTAGATAGATTCTTGATCTCATTTCACCGGCGATCCTCGGCCTCCGTTGTGAAATTCAGCTTGTCCATCGTTTCCTTGGGCCTACACCATGAAACTCCAGTCATGAGCCATCTAACCTTTCGAAAGTAATCCCTAAACCTCCAAGATCATGACTGGCGAACATAAAAGAGGGAAGAACAACACCACAGCCAGCAAGTCGGTGGGTATGCATGTCACGCCCCGAATTCTGGACTAGGAAGAGAGGGTCCAAAACTCGAGGGTGATGTTTTGAAATAGAGCGAAATATAATTACAGAGATAACATAATACGGAAGCAATAACTAATACTTAAATATCCATTCCACTAACAATACTCTTACAACGTCTTACAGTCCAAATACGATAACAAAAAAATGGTAAATAACTAGACACTCCAGATGTCACTCCTACCCTCGTAGATCGGGTGAAGAACTACTACTCCAACTGAAACTGCCACAAAGCTCCTAACGCTCCGCCTGAGAGAAAGAACCTGGGGGAGAGGAAAAACAACAAAACAACTCCCCCTGAATATAAAACTCAGTGGTCCTAAAGAACAAGTCGGAGAATGCGAGAAAATATATATAGCAAAAAATATACTACTATGGTAAAGTAAAGCTGCAACATAACTGAGTAACCAACAAAACAAATTACAACTACTGCAAGTCTATACTAAGTGATCTATTCTACTGTGTCTAGTAATCCCATATTATATGTTCAATGTCCTAACCGTCAATTCCCTCATGAGGTGTCCCATTCCACTTCATGAGAGAACCCATTTTCTAGGTCGTGCATTGTGATGCAAAGTCATATGCTCAAGAAAATAAAAGAAAGAAAATGAAGGAGGGGGAAACAAGTGTGAACCCCAAGTTTGAGCAAGGCTTCCGACTTGGTGGCATTACTATTGGGTTTCTTTTTCGCAACAGGGGAACCACTCCGTTCCTTATGCTCGGGATACAGCCTCGAGACATACTACCCTAGTGGCCAAAAAAGGGGCTTGGTCTTTCACCACGGGACACTCACACCCAACTTGCTTTCTATGGGGTCTAAACCCCAGGATTAGGCCACTCCATCTCAGTTTCCCTGCAGGAAATAACCCATGACCTAACCCCGTGATCCTCCCTACTCGTTTCGGTCTGTGCACAGCTAGGGGTTCACTTACCTACGATGTGCACGCGGATCTATACCGAGAGCCAGTCGGGTAACTAGGTTGCCACGACGCCAAGACATTTCAGAAGTTGCTACAAACCCCATAAAATCATATAAATCAATGTCCTCCAAATCGACCAGTCTCTAAACAATTTATATTTAAATAAATAGAACAAAAAGATAATATCTACCAACTTGGCAAATCAAAAAGTATATGCCCATGATCTCTAACTAAGCATGCAACATATTACGCGAATAATTTATTTTTAATTAAAATATCTACATGCAGTACGACTAACTTGTTAGAGCGTGTCTATCGATCGCGAGTCACTTCGCTCCTAATCTGGGAATAGTCTGAACAAAGCAAGGAATTGTATAAGAAACTAAGGCTAAGGTGTTTGGATCCAAAATCGAACCGGGTTTGGTTTAGCTTGGATCGGGCTTGGGTCAAGTTTGGGTTCATGGGTTAGGTTTAGGTTGAGTCAGGTTTGGCATGGGTCGGGTTCAGACATAGCCTAAATGTTAGTCCCAATCCATTTACAAAAGGTTGGGTTGTTCAAAAGAAATTACTAAGGATTGTATTGAAAATCGGGGTGCTCTAATTAATAGGGTTGTAATACATAAAAAGGAGGATAATGAGTTGTAGGTGTATTAAACAAAGGATATGAGTGTAGGGGTATAACTAGTTAAAGACTAGGTGGGTACAACTTGAGGCACAAAAAAAAAAAAGAAAAAAAAGAAAGAGAGCTTCTAACTACATTACATGGAAAAAGGGTTGGATGACCCACCACTACAATGCATGGGAAAAGGGATGGATGGTTGAGATGGATTCGGTATCAAACCCAATTTCCAACTTCTCTTCTCTTGCTATCAGAACCAGAACTAGTAGATGGCTTCCACATACGGCCCTCTATCAGGGCTTCTGTAATAACCGGAAAATCCGACTTTACTTTTGCTATGGGCACCCCTGTGTTTTAGTATTATTATTATTGCTGGTAGACCAATGAATTTTTTTTTCAAATATGCTAATGGCGATGCTGTGTGTTTGAGCTTGAGTTGGACCGAACAATGGGTTCGGGGTCCGAGTCGCAAAGCGACAGTGAAAGAATAATACTTTATGCTTGGGCATGTACGTGCGTGTATCAGAGCATGATAATCTTATGTGAATTAATAAATTGGTGCTTATCCGAGTTGATCGACCTGACGAGGTTCACATGCTGGCGGATCTCAGCGCGATGGGTTCGAGCTCGAGTCGAGCCGATTTGTTATAAGTGAACAAAAAAAAAAAAAAAGAAAGAAAGAAAACAAATAAATAAAAACCCAAACCCAAACCAACAACCACCCTCCTTCGTCTCTCTCTCTCTCTCTCTCTCTCTCTCTCTCTATCTATCTATCTCTCTTTCTCTCACTTTATCCCAAACCCAAACCCACCTTCGCCCTCATCCGAACCCAACCAAACCCATTTAAATTTTATACATCCCCTTCAACCAACCCATTTTAGCCAAACCCAAACCAATCCCCATACATCTCTCTCTCTTAATTCCAAACCGAACCCAACTCAACTGATATCTCTCTCTCTATCCTCAACCCCCCAAAACCCGATCCTCTTCTTCTCCCTCTCGGATCCCACTCCCTCTCCCACAATCTCATCTCTCTCTCTCACGGATCCCTCTTCTCCCTCTCAAATCCGACCCCCCTCTCTCTCGGATCTCACCAAACCCGATCCAATCCGACCCGCCAGCCGCCCCCCTTCCTCACGTCCCGTCAGCCCTGCTCTCCCCTTATCTCGAGCCCGCGAATCCCGCCGGTCGCCGCCCCGGATCCCGCCCCGAATCTCGCCGCTGCCGCCGCCCCGGATCCAGCCCCGAATTCCGCCGGTCGCTGCTCCTCCCCTCCCTTTTAAAAACCCCATGCTAGCCCCCTCCCCCTTCCCTCCTTCAGCCCCTCTCCCCCTTCCTCAACCCGAGCCCCTCTCTCCCAACCCTCTGTCTCTCTCTCCTCTACATCTCCCTCACTCCCCTCCCCCTCTCGGTTTCTGCCGGCGCCGCCCGACGGCCGCCGCTGCTCAGGTGAGAGCCCCCCTCCGGCCCCTCTCTCTTCGCGTTGCCAACCCGGTCCGGCCACCGACATCTCGCAACCCCGACCCGGCCCAACGACCGCCACCCATCAAGGGTGTCCCATCACCTTGCCACCTCGGCTAGCCCCTCGCCTCGACGCCGTTCACCGTCGCACGGCCCTGGTGCCGTCGCCTCGTTGCCGGCAACCTCCCCGAGCTCCGGCAACCTCCTCTTCCTTCTCCCCGGTGATGGGCCCCACCATCTCCTCCACGGCTCGCAGCGCATCAGCGGCGACGGCAACGACCCCGACGACCTCCACGAACCCCACCCGAGGCAAGCTCCTTTGCACCTCCTCCTTCTCTGTTGCATGCCTCGAAACAGTCCAACTCTGGGCCATTTTTCGGACCCCGCCGGCTAGGAACTAGGCCACCCCGGCTCGCACGGAGTGTTCTGGGCCGCTCTCCCTAGCACCCTCTTCGGATCGTCGCCGACGGGATGGCCGGCCAACCTTCTTACGAGGTTTGAGAGCAAGGCAAACCTCATCCCGGAGCAATGGTTTTGTGAGAGTATGGGTGGTATGATTTGCAAATTGAATAAGCCCTTAAGGGCATATAAGTCCTTTACTTTAATTTTAATTAAAACATTAGGAGTTGTTTTCATAAACTATTGTATAGAATTTATATTATGAATTAGGGGATACCCTTAGCAGCCACTTAAGTGGCATGGCCCGACCATTGTGCTATGCACAGTCATCGAAACATTCCACGTTTTGTAGTCCGGTGTCGAAATTGGATGAAACTAGCGGCCATAGACTTGGTTCTCCGAGGTCTATCCATTAGTAATAGGTTGATACCTACCAGATGCAATTACCAAGATGTCCTTACCTGGGGCCCGGTTCAACAAATCTTTCATCGATCGTAACTTTTAGGATCGGATCCCGATTATCGTGAAACCAACGGCAATGAGTCCTAAATTTTGGGATCTACTAATTGATAGAAAGCTGAACCCCACTACAGGTAGTTACCAAAATGCCCCCACTGCAGGCCCCCGTTCAGCCAATCTCGCATTGATCGTAAACTTGCGGTCCGGATTCTGATTGCCGCAAGACTGGCAACAAGAAGTCCAAATTCTCAGACCTATCCAACCATGTACTGGAATCTAGTGAGTACCCTCTGAGACTTAGGGGTCCACTTTGGCCTATAAGATATACCTTTTGAGGACCAAACCTATTTTGGAGCCGAGTTTCCCCGTACCCTACATCGTATAAAAATCGTACCTGATATCGGTAAGAAGGTTGTACCCTACTTTTATTCAGAAGTTTGAAATAGATTCCATAACCAGGGTCGGATGACCCGTGTCTGACAAAGGTCTAATCACTCATGTGTACCCCGGGCCTAATGAGTCATGTGCAACCAGGGTCTAATGGCCCATCAATAACCTTGGATTAATGACGACTAAAAATTCTCGACTCGGCCAACTCGGCCCTATACCCGTATCACTCGGTAGCAAGTATTAACCATGGGTCCGCTGTGTGTGAATTTGGCAGTGCGTAACCGGGACGATCCAGCCATAGATGGAGCAGAGACAGATCGAGAACAGTTAACAGGAGTTTGTGCGTGATCGACAACCAGGTGACATCTACTCCCTTTCCCGTGGTCTTTGATAGTGGGAAATAAGAACAACTAGGGTAGGTGTCCTCGATACTGCATGCGGGTCCCGCCGGGCATCGCCGCATGTGGTCACGCGGACCCCTCCTTGCATGCGAAGTTGCGAGTCCGGCGACGCATGCTTTAAAATATTATTAAAATAAGTATGCTTTAAAATATATTAATAAAATAATCATGCTTCAAAATATTAATAAAATAATCATAATTATTGCTTGGACACCGTAAGTAGGAATTTCCTTAAGTTTTAAAAATTAATAATTAAATAATAATTATCGGGGCCCACCCTCCTGTGTGGAGTGTGGAGACCCGAGTACACGGGAATACGGGCAAGAGTAATTTAGGTTTATTGTGATGCATGGGTTGCGAGAGCAGTGCGAGATCATGGTTAAAACGTTACAAATCACTAATTAACGCATGTACCCTTTTTATCTGTCTTGGTATATATTTAAAGGTAGTTATTCACTGTGTTGAGTTTTTGACATTTTGTTAAAATAATAGAATGTGATAATCTATATTGTGGAAAGATTGGACCCCGTGCGCGCAAGGGCCGTGAACCACCCTGCGCGCACAGCTGAAGATCAGTAGGCTATGGGGTCACGGGCAAGGATTGTGGTAAAGCCAATAGGTGGTGCCCTCGAGTAGGGATTGGCCTAGCAATTCCTGTCCCGGGGTAGTTGAAGCCCCCAAGGAAAGCAAGTTGGGCGGTAGAGCTCCACCGTGAAAGACGGGAAACCCCTTATGATCATATGGGTGACTTTGCGCATGGTGTTGGAGTATGCGCGGCGAGAGAGTTGGCCCTCTACATCGAAATAAAAGGCCCTATAGTAATGCCCGACCGGGGGCAGGATGAACAAAATATCCGGGGTTCACATTAGGATAGATATTTTATATGATTACTAGTTAACAAGTATGGAATCTTAATGTTGAATTATGAAATTTTGGAGCATTGGCAATCTGGTAACATTCAGATGATCTTTTTGTTTAAATAGTTTACTGTAAAATATTGAGTGAACTTTATGTTAGACAATCTAGTGACAGTAGGTATTGCATGAGAATATAGACTGCTGGTAGGATTAGGGTATTAATCTGTAAATATTATATTATGTAATAGTACTGCTAAATTTAATTCAATTAGCTCGGTTGTCTCATAGTATTAAAGGCTACTAGGATGTCACTAGCCATTAATTTGGCTAATCTCCCAATTTCCTATTGGGGGCTACTCTTTCCCACGAGTAGGCTTGTGGGGGAAAATCTTCGTGCCGACCCGAAGACTCTCGCAGCACCAGTCAATTGGAGTCGAAGTTGACGTCGAGGATCGTTGGCCGATCTGTTGATTGAAGTCGAAGCCTTTTGATATGTCAATTGAAAGTGATATGCAATCAGAGAGATTGTGACACGAGATGTGATCTCGGAGTTCAGCCGAAGCCTACGTCTCCGTGCTATAGGGAGCAACCCGAATTCACTAACACTTCAGTTGAAGTGACCTCGACAGGCCGAGTGTCACTGAAAACCCTCTGATCTCTTCTAAGAAGAAAAGAAGATCAAAGAGAGATGGTAGATCAGAAGTTGAAAATCCCAGAGCTCTGGTTTTAGAACTGAGAATTCGATCTCTTCAGAATCGATCCTTTTACATTCGAAGACTCTGCTATTTATAGGATTTTCTGGTGGTAAACGGCGGTCTCTGCTGCTGTATCTGGGGATCCTCCAGGTAAGGCTGGTGGGCTCTGCTGCCGTCTTAGGGGGCCCACCAGGCAGGGCCGGTGGGTCCCGCTGTGGTATTCGGGGGCCCACCAGGCGGGGCCGGTGGGTCCCGCTGTAGTCTTCGGGGGCCCACCAGGCAGGGCCGGTGGGTCCCACTGTGGTACTCGGGGGCCCACCAGGCGGGGCCGGTGGGTCCCGCTGTAGTCTTCGGGGGCCCACCAGGCAGGGCCGGTGGGTCCCACTGTGGTACTCGGGGGCCCACCAGGCAGGGCCGGTGGGTCCCGCTGTAGTCTTCGGGGGCCCACCAGGCAGGGCCGGTGGGTCCCGCTGTTTGCAGACTTCTTGCCAAAATTTGCACCCACAGTTACCCCCTCCAAGTTAGCTAGAGATCATCTGGCTGGCTTGGATTTGGTGCAAAAAACAGCAACACCCTGTCTAAAAAAAAAGCATAAAAGAGGCTTGCCAAGTGTTAGCGCCAAAAAAAAAGTTTTGATCGGTCAATTTTGACCGATCGGTCAATTTTGACCGAACGGTCAATTTCAACCGGTCAAGGATCGAGTGATCGGTCAAAAAACACGGTTTTTTGACTGATCCAGTGGAATTTTGACCGATCGGTTGATTTTGACCGATCGGTCAATTTTGACCGATCGGTCAAATTTGACCGATCGGTTAAATTTGACCGAACGGTCAATTTCAACCGGTCAAGGATCGAGTGATCGGTCAAAAAACATGGTTTTTTGACCGATCCAGTGGAATTTTGACCGATCGGTCAATTTTGACCGATCGGTCAAATTTGACCGATCGGTTAAATTTGACCGAACGGTCAATTTCAACCGGTCAAGGATCGAGTGATCGGTCAAAAAAAACATGGTTTTTTGACCGATCCAGTGGAAATTTGACCGATCGATTGGTTTTGGCCGAACTGTTATGTTTTAACCGTTCGGCTAAAATCAGCCGGTCAGGGTTTGGGTGATCGGCAAAAACCCTCAGTTTTTGGCCAGATCTAGTAGAAAATCGACCGATCGGTTGATTTTGGCCGAACGGTCATATTTGACCGTTCGGCTAAAATCAGCCGGTCAGGGTTTGGGTGATCGGCAAAAACCCTCAGTTTTTGGCCAGATCTAGTAGAAAATCGACCGATCGGTTGATTTTGGCCGAACGGTCATATTTGACCGTTCGGCTAAAATCAGCCGGTCAGGGTTTGGGTGATCGGCAAAAACCCTCAGTTTTTGGCCAGATCTAGTAGAAAATCGACCGATCGGTTGATTTTGGCCGAACGGTCATATTTGACCGTTCGGCTAAAATCAGCCGGTCAGGGTTTGGGTGATCGGCAAAAACCCTCAGTTTTTGGCCAGATCTAGTAGAAAATCGACCGATCGGTTGATTTTGGCCGAACGGTCATATTTGACCGTTCGGCTAAAATCAGCCGGTCAGGGTTTGGGTGATCGGCAAAAACCCTCAGTTTTTGGCCAGATCTAGTAGAAAATCGACCGATCGGTTGATTTTGGCCGAACGGTCATATTTGACCGTTCGGCTAAAATCAGCCGGTCAGGGTTAGTTTTGAACCTGTACTTTCGAAGAAGTGGTATAGCTTGTTTTTCTCCTTTGATCTTTGGCAGTCTTGAATATTGATGGAGTTTGATTTTTTTCTTGCTTTTGCATCTTTGGTCTTTTTTGAATGGTTCTTCTGAACCGGCGGTCCGGTTCACTCGGACCGGTGGTTTGCTTGGACCGTTGGTTTGCTCGGACCGGTGGTCTGACGTTTCGCCTGGTCGCGACTGTTCGCCTGGTTTTGCGCTTGCTACGGATGGATGCCACGTGTACCTACAAAAACACGCGATTTGATATGGTGAAGACACGTGTCTTCTCGATTTGCGCACCTGTTTTACCCTGGGTATATAAGTTTCACTGGCTGTCATTTTTCGCCTCACGCTTCCAAAAATTTTCGAAGTCCAGATCCTTTGCTTCCTTCTTCTTGTTCATTTCCTTTCGATCGGCCAAATGGCATCTTCGGGCAGTTCGAAGAAGGGTGCTGTTCCATCCAAGAGAAAGGGGAAGGAAGTTGTTGAGGAAGCGACTGTTTCGAAGGGCCGTGGCAAAGGCAGGGCCGAATTGATCGAACTTGGTCAACTTGGTAAGAGGCATCAGGGAGTTGGATTTGCTTCAGCCCCATCAAGGCCAGAGCAGATCCCCAAGGCCAAGTTTGTCCTCCGCCCTCAATTTCCTCTATCGGTGGAACCAGAATTTGGGTATAACATAGGGGGCAAACTCACAGATGCGAAGAGGGAGAAACTGCATAAGCTGCTGGCATGTTTTACTGAGGGGAAGTCCCGGCCAGCGCTTCCAGGAATTCTGTCAGCTTTTGGTATTGACAGGCGGACAGTCTTTGTCTCGTGGGCGAGCAAAGAGCAGGTGATGGGAACTATCGTCACGATCGGCCAGCTCAACTGTGGACTGCGCCTTCCACTGCCTCCTTTCGCTGCGAGGCTATTGAATATTTCTGGTCTCTGTCCCGGGCAGGTGACTGGAAATTCCTGGAGGATCATCTACGCTTTCTGTCGCGTAGAGTCAGACTTCCAGGAGGAGCTGAGGAAATGCTATTCCAGCATTCCCGAAGGTGAAGAAGCTCGGATTGAGTTCGGATATTTCTTTTACCATTACAGATGGGCCTGGAGGAAAGATAGCCCCTTCTATTATCTGACGGGTGTCTCTGCTCTGCGCCCAATCATCGATACCATCGGCTCCGACAAACTGTACACGGACTGGCCGCTGTCGGTGTCGGGTGCCTGGACTCCAATGTCAGTCCCGGAGGTTCCTCGGTACAAGGTGCAGGATGAGACTGACATGTTCTCTGCAGGAGGAGCTCTCGCGTGGCCTCCGGAGCAGGTGGGGTCTCTCGACAACCTTTTCTTGGAGTTGACATGTGGGACCAGATCTTGGAAGCAATTTTCGAATTGCCCAGTCCGGCATGGCAAGGCCAACCTCCTCCACCGATCGAAGCTTCGTTACGAAGACAATGAGGTTATCTACTCCGACTACGAGGAGGACCCTCAATCTGGAAAAATTATTAGAAGACTTCGATTCGAGAAGAAATCTTATGGAGCCAGGCGTAGCTTGCCCTCGAAGGAGAAGCTGGTAATTCCAAAGGGCCCGGCGAAGAAGAAGAGAAAAGTCCCCATCAAGCAGGAGGAGGATGAGGAGGAAAAGAAAAATGAAGATGACGAAGAGGAGGTAGAGAGGGAGGAGGAGGGCGAAGATGAGGAGAATGAGGGCACAGGCAGCGACGGGGAAGACGAAGAAGATGGTGAAGATGAAGATGAAGATGATGAAAATGGGGGTGGTGAGGAAGAAATTCCTCCCACCCCCACTGATGGTGGTCAAGGATATGGGGGTGGTGAGGAAGGAATTCCTCCCACCCCCACTGGTGGTGCCGATGAGGAATCGCAGCCTATCCTCATAAACGAGGATAAGGCTCGCAGGATGGAGGAAGTTCTGGATGCAACGGGCGATGGCCCAAGGGTGATTCCCTCCTACGACTTCGGGGAATTGAAGAAGAACCCCCTGCGCTTCAAGATTAGGATATCGGGGAGTGGTGGGGTTGGAAGCAACCCTACACCCCTTGATATGATACCTCCCGAGATTCCCCGCCTGGAAGGGGCAACCCCAAGTGGGGGTGTGGAGGTTGAACAACCCCCACCACCCTCACGATCTCTGGCTGACGAAGTAGCTGCCATGGTGGCAGGGCTCGACCATTCGAGCGGGCATGAGGACGAAGGGGGAGCTTCACCTCCTCGAGACGTTCCCTCTCCTGCTCATTTGGAGAGAGGAAGTCGGGTTGGTGAAGTCACTCCTCAACCCTTGCCAGAGTCAACCCCCACCAAGGAGAAGTCGACCCCCAAGGGTAAGAGCTCCGACAGTGGGAAGGGAAAGGCTCCTCAAGTCGAGGCTTCAGGTATATGTATTAACCTGTCTTGATTGATTGTCTTGTCTTTGAAGCTTGAAGCTTGAAAATATACTAACACTTAGAATTGCTGCATGGATTGTAGGTACACCTGCTGGCCCGGCTAAGAAGATAAGGAGTTTGGGTGATGTTGACATCAACCATCCTACTAACACGATCCGGAAACTTTGCAATCTTCCGGAAGCCACTTTTGAAGAAGCCTTCGATCGGCTTGAAGTAGTGGTATGTATATATGCTCGATCAATTATTCGAATTGTGTCTTTGAGATAATTCTAACTCTTTGTCCATCTGCAGACTGGAGCCTGTTTGAGAATTGCAAGCAAGCTCTCTAGGAAGGCAGGAGAACGAGAGGCCACCTCTGAGGTGTCTCGTTTGACAGCCGAACTGAAGGCTGTGAGCAAGGAAAGAGATGAACTAAGAGAGCTCCTGACTTCGAAGAAAACCTCTCTCAAAGCCAAGATTGAGGATCTTCGCAAGGGGAAGTTGGAGATCAAGGGGCTGCAGGATCGTTGTGAGGCGCAGAGTCACGAGCTTGAATCCTTGAAGAATCGACTCTCCAAGGTTGAGGACGTGTCCTGCGGTCGCACTATCGAGATCACAGAGCTGAAGGAACAACTTGCTACTCAGCACGCTGCCTTCGTTGCCAGAGAGGAGACTTCCAAGAAGGCCCTGGAGCATGCGCTGTCTGAATGCAAGGTTTACAAGGAAACAGCAGAGAAGGCGGCAGAGGCACTCAGGGCACATGTCAGCAGTGTCCGATCTTCGAAAGCTTCAGTTGCGAGTAAGCCTCGTGGCGAATCTGAAGGAGAGAAGTCACGTGCTCCAAACGTAGTCAAACCCTGATGTATTTCTACCTTTTCTTTGTTGTTCACTTGTAACTCTTGACATGTAGCAGTTTACTCCTGTACTTGATCAATATTTTGATAATAGAGATTTTTGATGTTTGAAATTGAATGTCTTGTGTCAAACTCTTTGAATGCTGTATTCTGGATAATCTTGGAGCGCTTGAAGGTATACATTTGAATGTAAGGGGCTGAGTCGCAACTTGATCACCCAAACTGTTGAGTAACTTGAAAATTGAAGGTTGTTGTAGCAAAACTTGAAATCGTTAACATTTGCACGTAAAGGGTCGTGTCGCAACACGAGGCCCTAAACTTGTTAAACGACCTGATAGCTTGAAATTGAGAGTTGTGCTGTTTCACAACCCGAAACCGTTTAACATTTGCACGTAAAGGGTCGTGTCGCAACACGAAGCCCTAAACTTGTTAAACGACCTGGTAGATTGAAATTGAGAGTTGTGCTGTTTCACAACCCGAAACCGTTTAACATTTGCACGTAAAGGGTCGTGTCGCAACACGAAGCCCTAAACTTGTTAAACGACCTGGTAGATTGAAATTGAGAGTTGTGCTGTTTCACAACCCGAAATCGTTTAACATTTGCACGTAAAGGGTCGTGTCGCAACACGAGGCCCTAAACTTGTTAAACGACCTGGTAGATTGAAATTGAGAGTTGTGCTGTCTTAACTTGAATTTGCTTGAAGGTTTGAAACTGAATGTTGCACTGTCTCATAACTCAGAATTCGAACGGACAAGTAGACATTTGAGAGCAATCTTTATTCAGCATAGAATTTACATCATAGATAGAACAATTTAAGATTTCGAGCATTCCAAGCCCGTGGCAATCGATAGAATCCTTGGCCTCCTTCTGATTTGACTTTGTATAGACCTTCCCAGTTGGGATCTAGTTTCCAGCTGCTGCGTTCTCTGACGATACAAATGGTCGCTTGAAAGTTGATCATCTCCAACCCCCCAGATTTTTCCATCTCGAGGGAGATCTTCACTAGTGATGTTCGAAGGAATGATTTTGCCTGCCTTTGAGAAACTCTTGGAGATGTCCTACACGTAGCAGATCTTCCAAATGATGCCTTAGCCGGTGGCACTGATCAGTTGAATGACCATGACTGCGATGGAAATCACAGTAGACGGTTTTGTCTGCAGTGGCCTTAGTGTCGGGCTGCAGTGGATTAGGCCATCGGAGGAACTCTTCATGCTGAATTCGATCGAGGATCTGTTCGATTGGTAGATTCCATTTGGTAAAAGTAGTCTTCTTTGGAGGAGATCGGCGTCCATCGTTTCTTAATCGCTTGGGTGCGAGAGGAACTTCTGCTTCTGCGTTGTAGGCTCTGGTAGCATATTTTGTGGTTTCCCTTTCGGCGGGTCGCCTCTTCGTCTCTCGTCCCTTTCGGGCAACTTGATCATCCTCAACCTCAATTTCCCGTTGGATTCGATCAAACATTGAACCTAGGGAAAGAGGAGGATTGCGAATGAAGTCGTTGTAAATGTGCATGTCGAAGCGGAGTGCATTCTGAAATGCCAACATGATAGCTTCATCATCCAGATGCCTCCCAGAGAGGGCAGCGTGCTCATTGCGAAATCTCCTTGTGAAGCTGCGAAGACTCTCATCCGAACCCATCCTTAGCCGATAGAGGGAATCGAGCTTCTTCTCCGGCTTCAAATTAAGTTGATAATGTTGCACAAAGAGATTGGCTAAGACGCTGAACTAAGTAATGGATCCAGCTCGAAGGTTGTGGTACCAATCGAGGGATGGCTCATCGAGGCTCCCGGCGAAGGTGCGGCAGAGCACGTTGTTCTCTTCTTCATGCGGTGTCAGGGATTGTTTGAAATAGAGTATATGGAGAGTTGGATCTCCTTTGACGCAATTGAATTTGGGGAGAGTGGGTGTTCTCCATCCCCTTGGAAATGCTGACTCGAATAAGCTTCGATGGAGGGGTCCGACGGAGGAGTATCCATCCCTACGACCCTGCCCTCGACTTAGATGGAGATCGAGGGGTAAGATCGAGAGGTCCTGTTCGGCAGGTTGGAGTCGATGACGAAGGTCCGATCCGAGCCCACGTTGAAGCGGAATGGATGGTGAAACTCTATTCTTCGAGGGCGCACCTTTCATCTGACATCTTCTCGAGTCATCTTGCTTTGAAGGGACTCTTTTGTTGAAGTTGCGACCAGGAGTGGATTGAGAGGATTCGTCGTCGAGGCGGTCCCAAACACTCTGCTTCCACAGGGCAGCAGAGGGAGTTGGATCGCGTCGAACCCTTTCGAGGGTAGTAGTGCCCATTGACCTCTGTTGCTCAGAGTGGATTGAATGTTGCGGAAGATCGACCCTCTCATTTGTAGAGGGGATAGGAAGAGCGATCCCAGCCTCAGAAGCTGCCCTCTTGAGAGCATCCCTCTCAGCGGTGAGGGTGGCGTTTTTTTTCGCCAGTTGGAGCAATTGGAAATCGACTGCAGAGACTTGGTATATCGATGGAGGGTCTTCAGCAGGAGCAGGGGCAGTCTGCCCAATTGATTGATGAGGATGAGGGGCGATCGGTCGATCGACTGATCTTCCACTTCCTGAGTGAACCCCCATCTCGGGGACAGCAAGGGGCTGCCCGAAGTTGAGCCTTTGACTCATTGAACGAGTCTCAGGACGAGGTTGATGTTGAGTGTTACTTCCTTCTGGTTGACCCTGGTATTTGGTTCTCGCCATTCAGAGTGCGAAGGGTACAACGAGGTTGCCGATGTCCGATCAGTTGTTTGAGCAACCGAGGGGGCGAGGAAGTTTGGCTATTGATCTGGTAGTCGAAGTAGAGAGGACACGGCTTCTCGCTCGGATCCCATAGACGGCGCCAAACTGTGGGGGAAAATCTTCGTGCCGACCCGAAGACTCTCGCAGCACCAGTCAATTGGAGTCGAAGTTGACGTCGAGGATCGTTGGCCGATCTGTTGATTGAAGTTGAAGCCTTTTGATATGTCAATTGAAAGTGATATGCAATCAGAGAGATTGTGACACGAGATGTGATCTCGGAGTTCAGCCGAAGCCTACGTCTCCGTGCTATAGGGAGCAACCCGAATTCACTAACACTTCAGTTGAAGTGACCTCGACAGGCCGAGTGTCACTGAAAACCCTCTGATCTCTTCTAAGAAGAAAAGAAGATCAAAGAGAGATGGTAGATCAGAAGTTGAAAATCCCAGAGCTCTGGTTTTAGAACTGAGAATTCGATCTCTTCAGAATCGATCCTTTTACATTCGAAGACTCTGCTATTTATAGAATTTTCTGGTGGTAAACGGCGGTCTCTGCTGCTGTATCTGGGGATCCTCCAGGTAAGGCTGGTGGGCTCTGCTGCCGTCTTAGGGGGCCCACCAGGCAGGGCCGGTGGGTCCCGCTGTGGTATTCGGGGGCCCACCAGGCGGGGCCGGTGGGTCCCGCTGTAGTCTTCGGGGGCCCACCAGGCAAGGCCGGTGGGTCCCACTGTGGTACTCGGGGGCCCACCAGGCGGGGCCGGTGGGTCCCGCTGTAGTCTTCGGGGGCCCACCAGGCAGGGCCGGTGGGTCCCACTGTGGTACTCGGGGGCCCACCAGGCAGGGCCGATGGGTCCCGCTGTAGTCTTCGGGGGCCCACCAGGCAGGGCCGGTGGGTCCCGCTGTTTGCAGACTTCTTGCCAAAATTTGCACCCACAAGGCTCTTATGCAGGTTTTAGAGGCTCAGGACCGGAGTAGCGGTGTTAATACAGAGGCAGAGTTGGAGTCTTAGCTTGTCTTTCTTTTTAGTATGTCAACTCTTTCATTCGATGTAATTGACCTGGATTGGAAATAGAGTTTATAAGTTCTTTAGTCTAGTGCTCTGAGTTTGTTAGTAGTAATGTGCCAGCTGAATTTTTGGGTAAGCCTCTCCTCAAGGCTCCAAGCCTAGGATAGCTCACAATAAAATATAAATCTTAAAGTGACTTAATTGACTAGTCCTATAGATATGATCTCTAAACCAGTGCCCGAGTGCTAGAGAGTGGGTGAGGCTACTCGGCTCGCCATTAGAGGCTGAGTCTCGTGCTCCCTTAAGAGGGACTTCTGTCAGCAGGTGGGGCACTAGCAGGCCGCACATGCTGAGAGGATAGCCCGGTTGAAGGTCGAGCGTGGTCATCTTTATCAAAAAAAAAAAAGCTCTCGGTTTCCTCTTAATAAAATATTTTTAAAAATTAAAATTTAAAATACTCTGTTTTCTCCCTCATCATTCTTCTTCAGTTAAGAGAGAATCGCAACCCTGTGAGAAACCCTAATTGGTGTAGTTAGTTGACCAAACCCTAAATCCCTTGGTTCTACTCACTTCACACCCCAGGGATCGGTTCCGGATTTCTGGAGCGTGATTGCTTCCGGCTAGCAGCCAATCGCCAGAGCCATCGAGTTTAGAAATTCAACATGTCTGCACAGCCACTAAGCCCTAGCCAGCTCGGCGGGGAAAGAAGAGAAAATGAATGGGCTCTCAGGTGGGTTTGATGGTGCACAAACGTAGCCGGTGTTGGTCGGATGATTCCTTACAAGGATCACGGTCAGGTCGTCGATGAAGGTGGGGTCAAGGGGTGGTTTGTATGCATACGGCTATGGCCGCATGGTTGCGGTGCTGATGTATTTAGGAGAGGAGAAACAGAGGGAGGAATGAAGGGGTTGGACTACCTCGACGGGGAAGAGGTCATCGGGGCCTCATTTGCTCCTCTCCTCTTCTCCTCTCTTGATCCCTTGACAACTCCTCACTATCTCACAATCGTAACCAAAGAGGAGATGTGTTTTCGGTCAGATAAAGGGGAGATTAATTCGTGCATGACTTATGGTAGTTAATAGGTACTTGAGGAATACGTTGCTTATAGGATGAGGAGATTAATTCGTGCATGACTTGGGATAGTTAATAGGTACTTGAGGGATACGTTGCTTATGGGATGAGGAGATTAATTCGTGCATGACTTGGGGTAGTTAATAGGTACTTGAAGAATACGTTGCTTATGAGATGAGGAGATTAATTCATGCATGACTTGAGATAGTTAATAGGTACTTGAGGAATACGTTGTTTATGGGATGGGGAGATTAATTCATGCATGACTTGGGGTAGTTAATATGTACTTGAGAGATACGTTGCTTATGGGATGAACTTGATTACCAGACTTGGAAATGTTTCAAATCTTTGGAAATCCATAAAGACAATTAAAGAGGAGTGGTCAACTTGGGCCTCTCTCTCTCTAAAACCAAGCCCAACAAAAGAGAGGAATCGGCCCGCCTCACAAATAAGCCAGGTTTGAAACTGGAGATCTTCCCAACAAAGAAAACAAAACAGCTAAGGAAAAGCCTCGTCTAGAAACCAATATAGGTAAAAAAAATAAAAATAAAAATAAAAAAAACCTTGAGTGCTACAATGCATCCCTCACAAGGGAGCCATAGCTGACATTATGGAAGCAATCACGGCTATGCAAATGGCCGCAGAAGAACACAATCCACTACAAAAAAAGTATTATTACCAACAAAAATTTATCGTCGATAATAATGATAACCATCGGTATAGTTTATGGCAACGGTCAATATTTTCATCGTCGTCCGTCGAAAAAGATGACGTCGGAAAAGTAAACAACGACAGGTTAAAATATCCGTCGGTAATAAACATTAATACCGACGGATAATTATAATTCGTCAGTACTATATGATTATTTAAAAAATTTATTAAATCTTATTACCGATAGATTATTATCATCCGTCGTTATATATATATATATATATATATATATATATATATATATATATATATATATATATATATATATATATATATATATATATATATATATATATATATATATATTACCGACGGATATTGTATACCATCAGTTAAAGTTATATATATACAATTTAAGAAAACTATTTTTACCGATGGACAATTAGCATCCGTTGATGATAAAACTTGATTTTTTTAAAAAAATTACTAAAATCTGGTAATTTAATTCCTGTCATTTACCACAATGTACAAAATTACCACAGTACCGGACAACCACAAATAATTATAATACACTAAAATATATCACAATATTAATATTTTTTAAAAAATATTAAAAAATTATTTTTACACAATCAAAGAGTGAGGGAAGCTGCGTGTCCTAGCTCAACCCCTCACGCCGTCCGATACCAACTCTGGTGCTCTCATCCCCTGACACCGCACATCCTGCAATTAACAACATATATTTGTTATAAAAATGGTTGACATCTATAATTAATATAAATGACAAATTCGACTTACCCCGCCAAAATTATATGCTAATTAGTAAGTCACCCCCCTTTTAATCGATATTAGACTTACACCCCATAACAATATATATGATATTTAGGCATACACCCCCATAACTAAATGATATTTAGGTATACTTCCCCATTCTGGCTAATTATCATATAGTAATTTGGGGGTGTAAGTCAAATGGGGGGGGGGGGTAAGTCTAATAATGATTAAAAGGGGGGTGACTTACTAATTAGCATATAATTTTTTTGGTGGGGGGGGGGGGTGGGTAAGTCAAATTTCCCCTAATATAAAAAGATGTTAAAAATATTAAATTTTGTATGGATTCGATCGGATTTTGAACTTGGTTTGGATTCAATTGGATCATTATCGGATCCTAGAGGTAAGAATGGAGGGCATAGCGAAGCATATCGCCACTTCCAGGCTAGAGATTGACATTCACCAAGCCGATCAGGACAAGGTGGAGAGTTCTTTGAAAGAAGCGGGACCTGATCATCATGATCAGAGCTACGCAAAAAAGTGACATAGGGCTGAGGCTCGTGGCTCACCATGGACAATCGTCGTCGCGTACAACCCACTCGTACAAGAAAAGGACTTCGACTAGCTGATGATGGAGAAAAAGTTCTCGGAGTTGGAAGCTTAAAGGAGTCATCGATCTGGCAGGCAAACTCAACCTCAATATCTTGAAATGCATTAGGCTGGCTGAAGTCCCTAAGAAGTTTGTGATGCCCAAGTTTGAGAATTTTAATGACACCTCAGACCTAGGGCTGCAACACGGGCGGGTTGGGTCAGGTTGGGGGTCAACCCAGGCCAAGCCCAACCCATGTAATAAAACACTCAACCCTAACCCAACCCAACCTCTAACACGCGATGCTGAACCTAAGAAAAAATTTTCATGCTTTAGTTGGGCTCAGGTTAGCTCACATTGGTAGGACGGGTCAGGTTGTGTGGGTAAGGGTATGTTTATTTCAATTTTTTTTAAAAATTTTGACCTTTGAAGATAAGAAATCTTATACTCTCTCACACTACCATACAACTTTTGTTACATTTCTATGAATTTAATTTACTAGATCGATAATGTCTTTATTTGAAAAGCAAAAAGCAAATAAATAAAATAGGATTGGTTGAAAGAGATGGTTGTGATTGCGATCCCTCAACATATGCGTATCTGGGATAGTTGTGTCGGGTTGCCCAACCCCTCAACCCAAGCCCGACTCAAATTCAACTCGGGTTGTATTTTTTCAACCCTAACCCAACTCAATCTTCAAATACATTGATCCATTTAAACCCGCCCAAAAACTCGGGATGGGTCAGGTCCAACCCGCCCAAGTTGCAGCCCTACTCGTACCCCTCGGACCACATTCTGCACTTTACGCAGGTGATGTACCTACACTCAGGTAACGAGGCTCTGAAGTGTAGCGTCTTCCCTTCACCCGAGTAGAGAAGTACGGTTGGGTAGAGGAGGATGAGGCTGATACGGCAGGGTTGAGGTTTCCTCAATCAGGAACCAGTAACAGTCTGAACCTGCCACTCGCTGAGGAGCAGCCGGCAGAGGCGGGCTAGGCTGAAATGAAAAGATCGAAGACTGGGGTGCGTCGAGGATCGATACCCACAGTCGGGGGATCAATCCCTACCCCTCCCAAGAATGCTGCTGCAGGAGAAAAGGAGTTACCCTCACCCACTGGAAACAATGCTCAAGAAGATCTAGCATGAGCCCTTCTTCGAGTGGCCTGAAGTCAACCACTCAAACAAGGGCGACAAAGATGCTAATTCCCTGATGAATTCTGCACCTACCGCAAGGTTCAAGGCCATGCTACTCATTTTCTGCTTCATCTTTAAGAAGTAGCTGGAGGAAGCTAGCAGTTCCTGCCAAAGAAGACTCCTCAAGTGGAACCTTCCAGCCACCATCCACTACTCCCCGCCCGCCACCAACAACCAGTCGCTGTCCTGCCAACCACTGTCCACGACTCGTCGCCGTGGTGGACGGCGGCAGGTAGTGGCAGACAGGGCGGCCGCTGGTGGTCGACAAGGCAGCTGCCGGTGGTCGATGGGGGTTGTCATGCCTCGATATTTTACGGATTTAGACAATCCGTAATATAATGGGGTGTGAATAGAGAAACAACTTGATACAATTTCAAGCTCACAATTTGAGTAAGAAAGAGAGCCTTGTATCTATAATTCCTCGGCTACATCACCTTCGAACTTAAAAAAAATGAAGTATAATTCATTATTCTTGAACTCTAAGCATTCTTTATGATTTCGTCTCGCCTTCGGGTTCCACATACAACTACTAGCGAGGGTCTCCAGCTCCAACTAGGGTCATCTCCATTGATATAATTTTCAGTCCTGCAAAATTTGGATCTGCCTCCATAAGGTCTGTAGAGGGTGAGCCTTTATAATTGCCACGTGACTCAGTAGGGTGATATGCACAATATATTTAGTCAAATGTTAAGCTAGCTGTAGAAAGGAACAGTGTTCACATATTTACTATCTTCAAGTATGTAACTATTAATCCTTCCAGAGGCGTTTTGGCCAAAGTTGGATTAGTTCTACACCTAAGGGCTTTTGGTCGTAGCCGGGCTCAGCCCCACACCCAAGTACTTTCGATCGTAGCTGGGCTCAACCCCACACCCAAAACTAATCAGGCTCGCCCCAATCCGCAGATGGTCAAGCTTTTCACACTCATCGATCAGACAATCCACATCATCTATGGAACATCCTTCTATTCTTACATGAAAACAATTCAAGAAATACATAGGCAAGGTCCCTCTACCTAGCTTCAAGAGACCATTTATATTCCTCAAAGATGTTTCTCAATTTAACTGTTATGGGATGCCAAATATAGTCATTAATGTTTATTATAATATCTTAGAATTTTCTGACAAAAAATATAGAGTTTGGTGCCTCAATCATGTGGCTGCTACCGGAATTAAATTCCGAATCCAATTGGTGCACTAAATGTGATATAGGGTATAAAGGTACTTTTTCTTTATTAGTTAAGCCTAACATTTAGGTTACCCTTTTCATAGGTTCCTTAGTCTAAACAATTTAATCTTGCTGTCAAGAGTTCAAGGTGGCAAACGGGACTCGATTCTGAGTCCGATTGACAAATTTATGACCTAGTTACTATAGAGGGGTATTTATATAATTTTATCCAAAAATTAGGCCCAATGTTATCAAATTGTTCTTGCTTTCAAAAGATAATGATCGCAGACGGAACTCCAATCGGAGTCCGAGTGACCTAGATATGGTTCAAAGAAGTCTAACTAGGATTCCAGGGTGATAAGAGGAATTGGCCTTTTTCGTCTAGGTTGCCCCTAGATCCGGTTGAAGTTGTGGCTTCATGAGTGATAATATCGGTTTGGCCCATTAATATGAGTTTATTGAGTGGGCTTAAACCCAACCTAAGTCTGATAGAAAATGGGTTTTAATTAATAGTTGGGCTTTGTCCAATATCGAATGTAGAGAAACGGACTTCGGTCTGACTTCTGAATGAGTTTTTGATTTAATAATAGGCTTTGGCCCAAAACTATTAATTGAGGTTAGGGGCTCACACCTGATCACCATGGGGCGGCGACAAGCGGCGTTCCAGCTTGGTCGGTGGCGGAGCACCGAAAAACGGCCGCAATGCTTCAGTAAGGTTGCTGGCGGAGGTCGGCAGCAACCAGTGTGACGGCTGACGACAAGTTGCTGGGGTGATTGACCGTGATCGACGACGACGCACCGGCCAGGCGGTGCGCAAGCGGTGGAGAATGGCGATTGCTGGTGGTGCAAGCGACCGGTGGCGGGCGGCGGCGTACGGTGGTCCGAGGTGAGGTTGGGTAGTGGTCCGGTGGTCAATGATCGGTGTTCCGGCGGGCCAGTTGTCAACTAGTGAAAAGGTTGGGCACGAGTTTTTAAGATATGCTTTGGGATTTGTGCAGGAATGAGGAGATACTAGGAACTTTATATAGCCTTTTTTAGAATACCAAAGATATGGGGGTTAAATCGCAAAACATTCATTAAATTATCCTTTAACTATGTCAATTTAAGAAACCCAAAAGCCACTGTTACGACATCTCCAGTCCTTACTCAAATCGTTACTGAGAGAGAGAGAGAGAGAGAGAGAGAGAGAGAGAGAGAGAGAGAGAGAGAGAGAGAGAGAGAGAGAGAGAGAGAGAGAGAGAGAGAGAGAGAGAGAGAGAGAGAGAGAGAGAGAGGGGAGGGATACGGGGTATAGGCTAGCGGTCTATTTCGCGAAAATGGGCAGCTACCTATTTGATGTCCCTAGGTGTTGATTTTTTGTGAGCATAAGCATCTTACCTTAGATAGAGCACTCACAAAAAATCAGCACATTCTAAAACTCCTAAGTGCTTCAAATGGCTGGCTACCCATTTCACCGAAATAGTCTGGAAGCTCATTTCCGGTTTCCTCTCTCTCTCTCTCTCTCTCTATATATATATATATATATATATAAATTTTAAAATTTATATATATATATATATATATATATATATAAAATTTTAAAATTTATATATATATATATATATAAAATTTTAAAATTTATATATATATATATATAAAATTTTAAAATTTATAAAATTTTAAAATTTATATATATATATATATATATATATATAAAATTTTAAAATATATATATATATATATATATATATATATATATATATATATATATATATATATATATATATATATATATATATATATATATATATATATATATATATATATATATATATATATATATATATATATATATAAAATTTTAAATTGGGGGGTATTATAGGAGTGGTTACCGGCAAGGCAACAGGGTGGCGGCTGCGGGTGGTGGACGGCGGGGATGGTGGCCAGTTATATATATATAAAATTTTAAAATTTATATATATATATATAAAATTTTAAAATTTATAAAATTTTAAAATTTATATATATATATATATATATATATAAAATTTTAAAATTTATATATATATATAATATATATATATATATAAAATTATATATATATATATATATATATATATATATATATATATATATATATATATATATATATAAAATTTTAAATTGGGGGGGTATTATAGGAGTGGTTACCGGCAAGGCAACAGGGTGGCGGCTGCGGGTGGTGGACGGCGGGGATGGTGGCCAGTTATAGCACTGGATGACGAGTGTGATTGCCGGCGGTGGCGGTGCACTACGACCGATGGGGCGGGCGGCAGCCAATGGTGGTGGTGCTGTTCATCACATGGCCCATAGATCTGGGTCATTGAAACTGGGATCACCATGTGTCAGCTCCTCGAATCGTTGAATCCATCATGTGATGCTCTCTCAATCATGTCGTTATTGATGTGGCGTTAGTCAATGGAGCCTTTTACTTGTAAATCAAAAGATATATTTGTCTTTTCCGGAGAAAACTTTTTGGCTACTAGTAAGCCTCCTACCATTTACTTTACTATAACTTTTTGGTTCCAAACAGTAGTAAAGTATAACTTTTACCTGATTTACTTTACTAATTAGCCTGTTGATTGAATAAAAACAGACCTTAAGGTCGGCAACGGGCTTGTAGTAAAGTAAATGGTAGGAGATTTACTAGTAGGCAAAAAGTTTTACTTTGTAAAAGCTAAGTAAAACTTTTGATTTACTAGTAGAAGGCTTCGTTGACCACGCCATGTCAGCCAATGACATAATCGAGTGAAAATCTCGTGATGTAATCGACGATTTGTGAAGCGACATGTGGTGATCCTAGGTTCAACGACAATGATCTATGGGCCATGGGATAAACCAAGGGGATGCCACCACCACCGGCCGCCACCGCCCCGTTGCACCGTCGGCCGCCGCCCCGCCATCCACCAACCGCCGACGGCCTCCACCTCTATCGACCACCAATCATCCTCGTTTGCCACCAACTGTAATAGCCCGGCTCCGATAAGTAATAGTTTACTATACTGATCAATCCAAACAGCTGTCCAGAACTAATAGTTTACTTTATTGGCCAATACAAACATCAAGAAGGAAATAAGATTTACTAGGTGATCTGGAAGATTTACTAGCCCACATCCGATTTGCTAACCTTTATGTTGCGGGTCCAAAAAACAAACAGGTCCTGGTCAATTCAAATAGCAAGAAAGAAATGAGATGTACTAGTCGATCTAGAAGATTTACTAACCCACAACTGATTTACTAGCCTTTTATGGTGAGTGTCCAAAAATCATTTGGAAGGAAAATTCAATTCGACTGTATTCGCTCACATGAGGTAGGAAAATAACCCGCAATACATTTGCAAAGTGCCACAGTTCCTATAGTAGAACTAGCCGTTGGAGGGAAATAAACAGTTTGACACACACAGGATCCATTTCCTTCCGTTGTCCGTGGGTATCCATTTCCTAACACTCACGTGATCTGCCTCACTTTCTTTGCCGTGTCATCTCGTCCCCGCCGTATCTGGATAAGGCTCCGAACCCCGCCGCCGCCAAAAAAAACGTCTCCATGGCCTCTCTAAACGTCCTTGCTTCACTCCCCTCCACTCTCCAACCTCCCCGTCTCTCCGCTCCTCACCACGGCAGCGGTTCGAGTTCGCGCCTCCTCTGCTCACATTCCGGCTACCGAAATCTCCGGCCACCGCCGCATTACCCCGTAAGGCCGTAAAGCGACCACCTCCTCCCTCTTTTCTTGTTCCTCCGAGTTCAGAGCTTTTCTTGATCTCGCAGGGGCCCCAGAAGGGCCCGATCGTCCCTCCATTGCCGGCGCTGGGTCAGTGCTTTGGCGCCCCTCCTCGCCGCCTCCCTCTTCTTGGTGGACCCTGCCGTCGCGTTTAAGGTTCTCCCCTCTCTGCTAAGAAACCCTAATTAGTTCAATGCCCAAAATGGGTTTCGGATTCACAGAAGAAGATGTTTGTGGGATTGGTAGGGCGGCGGCCCGTATGGGGCGGAGGTGACGAGGGGCCAGGACCTTACCGGCAAAGACTTCAGCGGCAAGACTCTCATCAACCAAGATTTCAAAACGGTACGCGGATCATTTCCCCCATTAACATGTACTGTAGTCGATGCTTATACACAACTGCACTTTCTTCTCCATCGCACAGTCGATACTACGACAAGCTAACTTCAAAGGTGCTAAGCTACTGGGTGCCAGCTTCTTTGATTCAGATCTAACGGGTCACACTTCTTAATTCCCTCCTTTTGTTTACAGAATTTGCACTTGCCTTTATAGGCCACTTCTGCTAAATCTATTCCAATCTCAAATCATAATCAGGAAAATTCAGTTTTTTTAGATTCCGACATATTAGGTACCATTATCAGAGTCTATCATTCGTATCATTATGGTGTTTGAGCCTTTCGTTTGTAGTTTTGAAGAAAAAATTTATGTGAATGATAGACTTGTTGGATGAACAACTTTATCATGAACCCTTCTTTTTTAATATCGGATAATGGAACCCATAATATTTTCTTTGGTAGTAGCAAGGGCTTGAGGGTTGAGATTATGCGATGCCACTCGGTCGCAATTGGGTTGTTAAGAGATATAGGACTACCTTGGCCAAATCGAGTATGCAAAATAACCTCCAAACTATTGGAATAAACTGATTTATTTAACTGATTGTAAACACATGCCTATGGATATATCATACAAATGAAAACACATGATGGGGAACGAGTGATGCGGGCATCCTGACCGATGATCTTCACTCATGCACGCATGGATGTCTCTTGGATATCTCCAGTTATAAAAGGCATTATCCTCGCCCTTAATTAGGAGATATTTTCAATTTACTGTTATTTTCGGAATTATTAATGCTCTTATTTTGTGCCTAATTTGGATCAGCATGTTATGGTTAATTATGATCTTGATTTTATGGTTACTTGGTAACCAAGTTATGTAAAGCTATTTATAGCCCTCATTAGCGATGAATAAAATAATTGATGATTGATTCCTGCTACAATTACTTGCAATGTGTTCCGGAGAGAGAATTCGGAGTGCTTTCCTAAGAGAGGAGAGAAGAACGCGAGGTTTGTCGCCATTGGTTTAGTCCATCGTCGGTGCGAGACCAGTAACCCCTACGTCCTTCCCTCCTCTCCCCGTTGCTGTCGTAGCATCCCCTTAACATCATCACCATCACCTACCCCTCCCCTTGTTACTATTCATCGACCCCAATACCTACCCCCATGTACCAATCTCTTCCCACCCCATTACAGTCATCCGATACACCACAAAAAAAGAAAAAAGAAAGAGAACAGAGAAAGCAAAAAATAGAGAGGATGGGTACAATATAATAGTAGGCTTAGCAGCAATGGCCCATGGCCCCGGCCCGATCCGGTCCCACCAACCCTCGTTGGCTCTGACCTGACCCCATCACAGATTGGCCCTGCCGATCACTACTGATTGCGCCTCCCGAGCCTGTTGACCTCGCTCAATCCGATCCGTTCCAGATCTGGTCCGCCGGAGCTCTCTCGCACTGCACCCCGCCTTGGCGGTCCTGCTCGGGTCGGTTCATTGCTGCCCGCACTCGCCGTCGATCTCCAATCACGGCTAGGCCCCACTCGACCGCAATCGGTCCATCCTGGCCCCGATCAGCCCCATCGGAGCTCTCCTGACCACGCTCTTCACCGCTTGGGTCATCCCGACCCCTATTATGCACGCTTAACTACAGCTCGACGCCTCCGACGCTCGCTAGTTGTCGCCGGCTGCTCCCTAATATCGTTGATAACGATTTCGGCCCCCCTTGGTGTCCCTCTCGTGCGATTGTCCGAGCCGCTCTTTCTCTCCTTTCCTTGTTGTGAAATAGGGAAGAGGGAATTAATCTTATGCATTTGGCTATAAGGGGGGATACCCAATTGTTCCCTCGCAGCCCCCTTCCTGTGTGTTACAAACAATAGTTATTGGCACCCGCGCAGCTTCGAGCATTGTAGAGGGCACCCACAGCACTAGCTGCTGCCGACCAACCTAGAATCCTCTCGGCCCTACTTGAGTCTCGGGGCATGACTAGCTCATTTGATCGCCTTCTAACGCCGACAACATCCGCAACACCTACACGGCTACACCCATCCAAATTTGGCTTACACGTATATCTTCATTCATCAATGGGGGGTTGTACCTCATTGTCTGTTGGTCGTAACAAATGTGATGTGATAGGAGTGGTTGCCTACATGAGAGGAGATGCAAGGGGCGTTGTCCAGTCTGTCGCCTATGCCTGCTATTTTGCTGTTTGATGCTCCACGTCCTACCTATATGGTTAATGTCGTACCAAGGTTAGTCTAGTGTGGCTGATGTAGTGATCTATGAGTGGTTGAACCTGTGTGTCCTCTGCACCTTGCCATGTTTTGTTCCCCACTCCTCTAGATGGCTCAACGACTTCATGTACTGGCTGACACCGCAAGGCGTGTATTCTGGCGCTTGAATCTTGCATCTTCAACAATTATGTTTCCTTTGGATGGGCAATCCTGATTGCGATAGGAATCTCTCCCGAGCTCTTGGCATGGCCTGGCTAGGTCATGTAGCCAATCATAATCTGATTTCCTAGGTCGACTCCATGAAGTTCGGCATATGCAGGGATTCTACTCGTACCCTCCATGAACAGGTTAGCTTTGCGCCCCTTCATTTCCATATTCGAGCTGAGGCGGGGACCTAGCTGAAATCCTCATTCCTTACCACTCTAGCTCCTTGAGGGAGGGGGGGGAGGGGGATCTGTGCCACATTACCGGAGCCACACATGTGGTGGCTCTGAAGGGGCCATACGTTGAGTCCCGATTGAGCCTAATGTAGGAATGGATTCACTCTTATTCATCTACAGGTGCTTCGTGGCTCCTTCCGAATGATACTTCTTGATGGCTATGAACTTGTCCACATGTGAACTTCTAGGAAGGCCATGTGTATGACAGGATGGTTCTCAACATTTGCACCCAAACTCTTAATATATCAGTGAGAACTTCTGTTTCCACTATGCACATGGGGATATAGTGGCTATAGCTCAAAACTTGCCTACATTTGACCGTAAATTGGGAAGGATTCAAAGAGCATATTATATGTAACATGGTTATGACTAACCAAAAAAAAACACTCACAAATAGTTTTATTTGGAGAATGTGTGGATGTGCATTGAATCTTGTAATTGAGATCGGCCTCAAGAGGTAGCTTTGGTGTGAGAGTGATGTGAGAGGTCATGCTATTTTATTTTTATTTTCATCTTTTACACTTTCAGGTTCACCTTTCTATTTTTCTTGATGAGTAGATAGATACTATTTGTTTGGAAATGACAGCTAGGGTTTGGAGAGAATAGAATACTCTTCATTAAGAGACTAAGCTCAATATATATACACCATATTACATAATGAAACAGACCTGATTGTACATGAAACAGACCCGTATCTATATACATTAACATTCCCCTTCAAACTCACGGTGGATCATGAATCGAGAGTTTGCTAATGAAATGCCGGAAACGAGCAATGGTAAGAGGTTTCATGAGGAAGTCAGCGGTCTGCTCCGTCAACTAAACGAATGGCAAGGATATAGTGTGAGCGAGAAACTCCTGACGAACATAGTGACAGTCCACCTCAATATGTTTAGTCCGTTTGTGGAAGACCGGGTTGCTTGCGATCTGAATAGCACTCCGGTTGTCACAGAAGAGAGATGTGGTCTCGAATATCGCAACTCCCAGGTCAAGGAGAAGTCGACGAAGCCAGACAATCTCTGCAGTAGTGGAAGCCATAGCCCTGTATTCGGTCTCAGTGCTGGAACGATCAACTGACTCATGTTTCATATTGCGCCAAGAAATCAGGGAGTCTCCAAGAAACAATGTAGCCGGTGGTAGAGTAGCGGGTAGCAACATCTCCAACCCAATCTGCATCGGAGTAAGCATGCAGTACTAGTGGAGAAATGGAGGGAAAGAGCAGCGAATGAGTGACGGTGCCCCGGAGATAGCGAATAATCCGAAGAACCGTTGCATTGTAAATAGAGCGAGGAGCCCGAATGAACTGGTTGACAATGCCAACTGCATGAGCAATGTCTGGCCTAGTCTTAGTGAGGTAAACGAGCATCCCAACCAGCCTCTGGTATTGGGAGATATCCTGGAGAAGCTCATCATCTATAGAAATGAGCCTCAAGTTGAGCTCCATGGGCGTGTCAGTAGTACGAGAGTTAGTGAGAGCAGCCTCGACAAAGATGTTGGAGATGTACTTCTGTTGGGAGATCAACAATCCACTACCTGACCAGGCAATCTTAAGGCCAAGAAAGTAGTGAAGAGGGCCCAGATCCTTCATCTCAAACTGACTCTAGAGGTGACCCTATGGTGGCACTGTAATCCCCGGTGATAATCATATCATCCGCATACAGAAGCAAAACAATAATACCCTGACTGGAGGAGTGGGTGAACAGAGCATAGTCAGAGCCTCTCTCTACAAACCTAGCTGCCAGAACAGCACTGCGGAATCGCTCAAACCAGGCACGAGGGGCTTGCTTAAGGCCATAGATGCCTCGGTACAGACGGCATACGTGGCCAGAAGGGGCAGAGACGCCCGGCGCAGGAGCCATGTACACCTCCTCTGAGAGGTCACCGTGGAGAAAGGCGCGTTGGTCACGTCCATTTTTTTCCACCAACTGAGGCGAAAGATGCATGCCAGAATCCATGGTTTCCCCCTCCCTATCACGGGTCCTCGCACAAAAAACAGGGAAAATCTCCGAAAGTATGCAAAATATCTCCATTTTCTGGATTCCAATATGGATTTAAAATTTGTAATTTTGATCCTAGCAAATGGAGCACAGTTCTAAGAAACAACACTCAGACAATTTTAATTTCAGATAATTAAAAAGGATATAATGCCTTAATTTTCGATAATTAAAAGGATGTAAACCACGAATCAGCGAAGTGAACTGACCTTAGTGGCCTCATGGCGGCAATGAAAGGGATTTTCCTCATAAGCCTTAGTTGAAACACATCTCCCTGGTTCAAATTTTCCAGATGAAGCAGGCTGGATGGGGGCGTTCTCGTGATGATCACGAAAGGGGGTATTTCTCATGGGTTTCACCCTTACGCTAAGGCTTAACAGCAAACTTCAAAGCGAAACACAACTCAGGAAAGCAACAGTCGCGGCACTGCTGGCAGTAGCACTACTGGTGACCGAGGAGGAGCCAGAGGAGGCAGCTGGAGGGGGGGTCCTCATCGGTGATATAACCCCAGAGATCACGACTGGATAACGCGGCCTCGATGGTGAGCGATCAATTAGGCAGTCGTTGGTCGAAGTCAACTGAAATGGAACCGCCTTCAGCGGCGGGGAGATCGCGACGACGGAAGGCATGGCGGCAGACGCCATGGAGACTGAGGATCAAGCGGACCGTGATGGAGATCAGGATCGGGTGGGGGTCAAGGGGTGGGGAGGGAGGCCGGGGGGTAACCAGGTGATGGAGCGGGTAGAGGAGAGAAGGGTGAGGCCGGGGGGGGGTCGGGTGGCAATGGAAGCCGAGTGGATGGAAGTCGGGGGGGGGGGGGGGGGTCCGGGTGAAGGAGAGGAGGCCGAGGGTGGGGGATCGGATGGAGGAGAGGGGGGTGGCGGGTTGAAGGAGAGGAGGGTGAGCCGGTTGAAGGTGGGAGATCCGAAGGAGATGCCGATGTCGTCGGCACGGGAGAACCCTAGAGCTCTGATACCATGTTAGGAGATGACGGCTAGGGTTTGGAGAAAATAAAATACTCTTCATTGAGGGACTAAGCCCAATATATATACACCGTATTACATAGCAAACCCAACCCGACTGTACATGAAACCGACCTATATCTATATACATTAACACTATTTAAATTGTTTTTTTTTTATTTGTCTTTGTCAACTATTATTGTTTCTCAAAAGAAAAAATGGCTTCACCTTGTAGTCGCTTATACCTCATCTTGGAGTCACATTTCAGGTGCGGACCTATCTGATGCGGATCTCAGAGGTGCAGACTTATCCTTGGCAAATATAACAAAGGTAACTATTGCATAACAGATCATAATTGCCTTTCAGTAGTGCTCTTTTTTATCTTGTTTCCACTTTTGTTGTTTATCATGGTATTTATTATCACAATTTAAATCAATTTCTTAGAGAGTTGTTGAAGGTTAGGATGCTTCTAAAGTTGTCATGTGACTTAACCTTACTCGGAAAGTGCTCCCAATATTCATGGTTTTGGTTATATGGATCAAGGTATTGTGGATCTCTCAATGAACTTATTCAATTAGGTGAAAGGACTTAGTTTGTCGCCCAAGGTTTCCATGGTACCTTATTATATTATCATGGAGGCCAAAATCGGATTAATTTGAAACATTCGAAAACCCATACATAATGCACAAATGGAAATGGAAGAGTTTTGTTTTGATTCACTGAAATATTTGTATCCTGTCTGTTAGGATATGGGAGGCAAGGGGGTGCTACAGGGAGAGGGGCACGGGAGGCAAGGGAGGAGCGGGGGGGGGGGGTCGGCTCGTGAGGTAGAGGATGGCGCAGAGGGGTGCTGCGGGAGGTCGAAGGGAGCGGGGGGGGGGGGGGGGGGTGCAGCGGAGGTGGAGGAGGGCGGGGATTGCTGCGGGAGGCCGGAGGAGGGAGAGCGAAGCCGGGGTGGCTGCCGTCGTCGTCGTCACCATCGGCGCGCGAGAGAACCCTAGAGGTCTGATACCATGTTAGGAGATGACGGCTAGGGTTTGGAGAGAATGAAATACTCTCTATTGAGGGACTCAAGCCCAATATATATGTACATCAATACACAAGCAACCCGATCAGACTGTACATAGAACCCGACCCGGTATATACATTAACACTGTAAATCAAGATACAAAAGGACATGAATTTTTGTTATTTCCAATTCGTTAAGAAATTTAGGTAACCATGAATTCTCTATAATTTAGATAACTCTTGATCATGGTTCAAAATTACCAAAATATCCCTAGGCATACCAAATGCCCCAAGATAGGTCAGTCCTCTAAGCCAATTCTACTTTCGATTTGCTTAAGTGGTTTCCCTTATGAAACAATCCTATTCAGGGTCTCATTCTCAAATCCCTGGCTTGGAATTTAATTTAACTAAAATATTTTGACAATTTTTCCTAATGCAGGTGTATAAGTATCTACTTTTTTTTGGTGACAAGATTGAGTTATACTATTGATCCTATTTATTTTTAAGGTTTCATATTTAAAACGCCATTTCATTTTAGCTGAAGTGTCGCTTGTTTCTTTTGATGGTTCAGTAAGTTTTTTTTTTTAATACTTTTGACTGGATTTTACTAGGCTTTAGGTTCAAGCAAAACAAATGCACTTAGGCTATTTGACAAAGTCAGGAGCGAAGTTATCTTTTCAGGCAATTGAGTTCTATTGACAGTACTGAGATTTGGGGATATAAATTGTCATTGTAGCACCTTGGTTTTAGTTCAGAAGTAGGTAGATACCTGTCTTTTCTGCTTGAGGATGGAACCTGCTCTGGATTTAATTGAGTTATAATGCATAGTCGGATTATATGACTATTAAACTGCACCAGAGTTGTATCAAATAATGACATAATAATCATTTCCATTATTAGACTGGAAGTGTGGCTATCTTTTGAGATACGTATTAATTACCCCAGTTTTTGTAAGTATAAAGGGAATAGATGTCTCATTATATTCTTCTCTACAGTACGTACTTCTTCGGCAATAGAGAACTATTTTGAATATTGTGTCCATGTACACTAATAGGGGTAATTTTGTTATTAGCTTTTCAGGAAAGATTTCTCAGATTTCAATAGGTAATTTTACAAATATGCCCTTAGTTTTGATAAATTATTTTGCTTATGTTTGTTGTCATGAATGGTATAGAATTGTAGGGTCAAATATGTCCTTTATTTTTTTTTTAAAAAGGATGATTCATGAAATTTTAAAATAAATTTTAATTACCCTCGAACAATTCAATCACATGCTTGTAAAGCTGGCAATGAGCCGTATTCGGGTCGTGTCTAGTTTCATATCGCGTCCAAAACCCCTAGACCTAGATCCAACCCGTTTAAGTAATCGTGTATAGACCCTAAACCTATACCCGAACCGTTTATAAACGGGTAGACCCACTAAGACCCGTTTACGTCACGGGTCGTACTCAGTTGACCCAACCCAATAAGACCCGCTAGACCCGATGGAAACTTCAATAGACCCGATGAATATAAGAGGAGGAGGAGGTAGACCGGATCAAAGGCTGGCGATGCTAAAAGCTTGGAACTCACGAAAAATAGGAGGCTGACAGTGGATCAGAGGTCGACGACAGTGGATCAAAGGACGGCCCTCGCGATCGTGGCAGTGGCCCACCACGGCTTCACCCTTGCTATAGTGGTCATGGCCACTCTCGGTCGCCCCCGCAGATGCAGAGCCAGAGGCAGAGAGACCACTTCGAGCCTTAGGGTTTATTTCTCTATCACGAGAAAAATGGTATTTAAATTAGCCCGAAATGTTTACCAGAATATTCATCCCGATTGATGTGTCCTGATCACAGCCGTCTGTTGCACCCAGCGTAGAGTAGTGAATTACATTGAACCCGGACCGGCAGGCTAACTGGCTAAGTGACGCTGTGATCAAATGCTGGGTAGACCCGACCCGATATGACACAATCCGTCCCGTTGAATTTGAAACGGGTCGGGACAAAACCTGGACCCAACCTATTTACCAATTGGGTTAGTTGTGTCGACCCGTTTACGACCCGAACCCATTTAAGCCAGACCCAGACCTGCTAATTTTGTGTCGGGCCCAAAATTGCCAACGCTACATGGTTGTCTTAAACCTTTGGACTACTTTGGTTCTAAAGAGAGCAATGAGTATTAACTCAAGTTACGAGGACTAATTTTGGAGTTATGGATATCCATAGCTAGTTTGAATATCCGGTTTTAGAACCAATTTATACATGTTGATGAGAAGTTGTGAGAATAGGATTACACCTGATATTAGTTGTAAACAAAGGATGCTTATGGTGAAAACATGGTCTCCGAGTATTATAACCTTGAATTAGAAGCATGTATTTCACAGAATTCATTTCATAGTTTGAGTTGGTTTTGTACGATTGACTTTCATCCTAACATCAACACTTAACCTTTCTCATCCGGGCTTGGGACCTGAAACACATATAATACAGAAAAACTTGTTTTGGGAAAACGTAATAGAAATCTGAGATTTGTAGATTAAGTTAACAAATGTGGTCCTTTACATGATAGTTTAGTTCATATACATCATGTGGAGGTTTTCAATAGAGTTTGCCAATGCTAACTAAAAGAATGTCTCAATACATATTCTTAAACAAAGCTGCATGCTGAATGAAGTTTGTATTTCGCTGGTAGAATGACAAATCCCTATTATAGCAATGGTGAAGAAAGGCCTTCTATGTCCCTAATGCCAAACCTTTGAGAAGTGAAAGGAGGCTTGCTCTAGCTAACCGTAGCACAAAATGATGCATGACACTAATGCATTGCCTATATGATATGTTTTAAAAGATCGGCAGTTAAATTCTCACAAGTAATGTTTCGATATGTACAACAATTCACTTTCAAAGTAGGCAATTAATCAATAATTGAGATAGCAACTACAGTCCTATAGTTCCAAACAATTCTTAGAGATGAATGGGTGATCAGTTGGAAGCCTGGAGGCCTATCTTGGCTTAGGGAAGCTTCACTATTAATATAAATATCAAAAAGGATTTCAATCAAAGGTTTTAAAGGCTCAAAAGTTGTTTTCAAAGGTAAAACATATATATTGTCAAAGATCCTATGCAAAACCAGCAGTTTGATAATAATTTAAATAATTCTAATGGACTCCCAAGCGGAGAGATCTCACCAGGGGATCGATACCAATAAATCTATGGGATTTCATGACAATCGCTGAAAGAAGTTCATTGATGATTCTCATATGCAACAAGAGCCACAAATGAAGCAAAAGGGCGTTGCCGGGAGAAGATGGTTTACAGAGTCGCCGATTTGCCAATTTCAAACCCACAGAGCCCCAACGAACGTGAAGCGAACTTGGAGTGGCCGACAGGTAACCCAAGTTACCCAACGGTTGCTGACGGGCTGCAGTGGCTTGGCCGAATTGTCAATGGCTTTCTGGCGAGCTGACTGGCCGCTGGCAGTTTGGTTGACCCCTTGCAGTCCGCTGGCTGTGTGTCGGTTGAGACTCGACGCCAGTAGGTGACTACGAGGAGCCTCTAGTAGACTGTTGGATGGCCACGAGGCTATGGGAGGCTGAGGGCTGACCGATCACTTCAATAGCACTGGAACGGGGAGAGAGAAATAAGAGAGAGGAGAGGTATGAATGTTACAGGGCGCATCATAAGGATCTTTGCTTCACATGCACTCACTTAGGTCTATGAAAATCTACAGAAAATAGATGAGATCTAGGAACTAACAATAAATTACCTTTGCTTAATTTGAATAAAATTCAGCATATCGGTTGTTTGCGACCTCATGAAAACAAAACCTATGTCCGATTTTGATGGCCAATAGTTAGAGGCTTGTGGGAGCCATTTCCTCCTTTTCCTCGTTTTTGAGTTCCAAGATCTTGCAAAACGCTAGTGGATCAAAGAGGATAGTAAGGGCTTAATGACCTTCCTCCCTCTCTTCTCTATGTTTGCATCTCTCTCTTCTCTCTTAGGGTTTGATGTTGCCGACACTACAAGAGGAAGACCTATGTGGCCGACCACCCCATCTTTTAGTCTCTACTCTTTCTCTTTCATTACTTTTAAGAGGGGAGGTTGTGTGCCATCTCTTGTTAGAGAGCTTGTCCGACCACCCTCTCCTCCCTCATATATATTGTATGGCCAAGATAACGGCTCCTAGGAAACCTAGTTTAGCTAGGGTCAAAAGGGATAATGACACCCTCATTTAAACCCTAAGATTACGAATCCTTATTTCTCTCTCTCTCTCTCTCTCTCTCTCTCTCTCTCTCTCTCATACTTGGTTGTCCATCTTTGGGGCATAGTGATGGCCAACCATATATAGGACAAAGTCCTTCGAGGACTCAAATTGAGAGATAAAGATTTAGGTGGAGAGGGAATTGGAGCTAGATATAAAGTTGGATATGAAATCCTAGTCCAATTACGATTTCTGGGAGATAAAGATTAATGAATTTAGTTAATCCTCTAATCCTACCTTGATTTGGATTCCAACTACCATGGACAAACCATTAATTGGAAAACTTAATCACACTAGGATTATCATTAATTACGATCCTACTTCAACTAGGACTTTTTGGATACTAATCCTACTTGAACAAGGATTTTAATTTCCCATGGATTATACATTAATTAGAAATCCAATTTACACTAGCATAAGGACCAATTTGAATCCTGCTGCAAGTGGGACTCCTAGATACCATGAGCTAACTCACTCACTATGAATACTTTAGAATATGTGAAGGATTAGTAATCCTACTCCGACTAGGACTCTAATTATCCAATATAATTTGAATGCTTCTATACCACGATTGGCCTCTATAAAACCTCTCTTTCCACGACTTCTAATGATTTATTGAATCTAAGACTCCTTTATCTTGCATATTTGTTTTTTTTTTCCTTCATTTATTTTGGATGTGAAGAATATGTTTTTTTTCTTGTCTGGCCACTCTGTATAGGCAAATCTGAGTAATGCGAACCTAGAAGGTGCACTTGCTACAGGCAACACTTCATTTAAGGGATCAACCATAAATGGAGCAGGTAATCAGAAAATTTGTAGTGTTTATATTGTTCTATTATTATTTGGTTCCTAGATGGCACGTAATATTGTTCCCTAAAGGGCATTTCTGTGGAGTTTCTACATGCGGACTAATTATAATGCAACTCCCTTATATTTTCTTGATGTTTAACTTTTTTTAACCTTTTCCCTCTTTACAGTTTAAATCTCTATCCAAATGGTTGATAAGGTTTCGAAATGTACACCAGAATAATTTTCCAGCTCTTTTAAGATGTCTTTTTTTTCATTCAAATGCTCTCCCAATTTTCTGTTTTTGTTAAAATTAGAACTCGACCTGAGTTAAAGACAGTCGGTGCTACATTCATTTTAAAGGAAAGATGGATGGTAAAATATAAATGTTGTTGATGAATAAAATTGAAGCAGACCCTCATAAAAAATTAGCATAAGGTTTATGGTTGCAAAAATATGTATGAATAAAAATATGTAACCAAATCATTAGAACTTATGCACTGCTGCTAAAGATTCTAGTGTCTTCTGGCCACCAGCAGACTAGAGAACATTTTATTATCCTTATTGTTCGTCCTTCTCATCCTTAGGTAGAATTCAGTTAGCCTAAAAATTCGATACATCGAGAAGTTTGTGTAGAACAAGAAGGTATATTTATGTGATTCCTATATTGGCTCTCCCTTCAACTGAAGGTGACCTCCAAGTACTATCCCTAAAATTCAGGTTATCAAGTGTAGGATTCATTCATGGTATATGTACACTCTTTTAGATGTGTTAATGTATATATCGGGTCGGGTTTTATGTACAGTCGGGTCGGGTTCTATGTGTATACATGTACTTATATATTGGGCTTCAGTCCCTCAATGAGATTCATTCCATTCTCTCCAAACCTTAGCCGTTATCTCCTAACATGGTATCAGAGCTCTAGGGTTTCTCGCGCGACGACGACGACGGCGGCAGCCACCTCCGGTCTCCCTCTCCACCCGGCAGCCCACCTCCGGCCTCCCTTCCACCCGGCAGCCCACCTCCGGTTCTCCCTCCGCCCGCCAGGCCCCTCCCTCCGCCCGACAGGTCCCCCCCCCAACCCCCCCCCGGCCCCTCTCCTCCCTCCGATCACCCCTCCCGACCCCTCCCTTTGCCCGACAAGCCCCCCAGCCCTCCCGGCCCCTCTCCTCCCTTCGATCACCCCTCCCAACCCCTCCCTCCGCCCGATCGCCCCCCCCCCCCGCCCCCCCCGCCCCCCCCCTCAGCCCTCCCGACCCCTCCCTCCGCCCGACAGGCTGCCCCCCAGCCCTCCCGGCCCCTCCCTCCGCCCGACAGGCTCCCCCAACCCCCCCCCCCCCCCGCGGCCCCTCTCCTCCCTCCGATCACCCCTCCCCTCCACCTGCAAGCCCTCTCCCAGTTTTCCTCTCCTTTGAGTTTCCTTCATGGCGTCTCCTACAGTGCCGTTCATCGTTGCGATCTCTCCACCGTTGAAGGCGGTCACCTTTCAGTTGTCCTCGGCCAGTGACTAGCCTGATTGGTCGCTCACCGTCGAGGCCGCGCTCTCCAGTCGCGATCTTTGGGGTCACATCACTGGCGATGATCCTCCTCCAGCTGCCTCCTCCGGCTCCTCCTCTGTCACCAGTAGTGTCGCGTCTTCTGCTACGACTGTTACCACGGCAGCCACGGTTGCTGCTCTCACATGGCGTCGCCACGATTAGGCCATCCGGGCCTATCTTCTGGACTCCATTGCTCATCCGCTCCTTGCTCCCATCGGCCGCCTTCCTACAGCGCGCACGATATGGGAGTATCTCCGGGACCGGTTTTTCCCGTGCGGTGGCGTCCGCCGGTATCAGCTTATCTGTGACTCACAGTCTGCTCGTCAGGGGGAGCGTACGATTCAGGACTTCTTCAGTCTGATGAGTGCCTACTGGCATGAACTAGACTCCCTGATCCCGGAGCGGTGTGCTTGCCCACGCTCTAGGGATTTTCAGCGCTACCTTGATGAGGGCCACCTGCACCAGTTCCTGGCAGCGCTTTGGTCGGACTTTGCTCTCATCGCTGCTCAGCTCCTACACCGTGAGCCACTCCCTGGGCTAGAGGATGCCCTTCTCACCCTGGTCGATGAGGAGACTCGCCTTCAGACTCAGGGAACTCGTCCTCCTCCACTTGCTCCTGGCTCAGACACCGTCTTGGCGGCCGGGTTCTCCGATGAGTCTGTCTTCTGTTACTACTACAAGGAGCCCGGACACATGAAGCATGAATGTCCTATACGTCCTCCACGCAACCCCCGCTGGGGTCCGGATGAGAGAGCATCACGCTGGGCTCCTGCTTCCCGGGACGATCGACGAGGCGGTCGAGGTGAACGGAGCCGTAGAAGTGGTCCGTCCTCCTTCCGCTACTTTGATAGTACAACGGCTACTGTAGAGCCCTCGACGCTCCCCACTGCTACCACTGTACCTTCTTCCGCGCCTAAGTCGGACTGTTTTCAGCGCCTCGAGGAGCTCCTCCTTCGTCACCTAGCCTCCATCGGCTCCGCGACTGCTCACGGCTTGTCTGCCACCTCTGGTACTACTACTCCATGGATCTTCGATTCGGGTGTCTCCTGTCACCTCACCTTTGACTCTATTGTACTCACTGACTATTCTATTACTCCCACTCGCCTAGAAGTCCGCACTGCGGATGGAACTTTAGTCCCTATCCCGCAATGTGGATCCATCACTACTACCTCTGATCCTTCTGGTCGCCTGACCCTGCCCCATGTCCATCATGCCCCCCGTCTTAACATTAATCTGATTTCTATCAGCTCTCTTTGCGACTCTGGACTGACTATCACCTTCACCCCTTCTGTTTGTGTGTGCAGGATTCGCGGACGGGTCGGAGGATTGGGCTAGGCCGTAGAGCAGGAGGAATTTACCAGCTTGACCATCTACATGTGTCTTCTGTTCCTGTTGCGTCTGTTATGTCTGTTACTTCTGATGCTGACCTGTGGCATAGAAGGTTAGGTCATATATCGAGTGATTGACTCAAAAGCGTTTTCCGTTCAGGCGCTTTGGGTCGAGCATCCTTCTCTTCTCTCTCTGTTTGTACGGGTTGTAGACTGGCAAAGCATCTAGCCCTTCCTTTCTCTGCTAGTGCTTCCCAATCTGATGCTTTATTTGATTTAGTACATTCTGACATTTGGGGTCCTGTACCTGTTGCATCTATTTCTGGTTTCATGTATTATGTATGTTTTATTGATGATTACTCTAGATGCACCTGGGTTTATCTTATACGTCACCGGTCTGAAGTCCCTCACATCTTTAGGAGATTCACCACTATGATACATACTTAGTTTGGTTGGCACATCAAGACTTTTCGGTCTGATTGTGCCAAGGAGTATCTCTCCTCTGAGATGCGTGAGATTCTTCATTCTCACGGCACTCTTCACCAGCAGTCTTGTCCCTACACCCATGAGCAGAACGGAGTTGCCGAATGCAAGCATCGTCATGTCCTTGAGACCACACGAGCCTTGCTTCTCTCTGCGTCTGTTCCTCACTCCTACTGGGCTGAAGCTGTCATGACGGTTGTCCACCTCATCAATATCACTCCGTTGTCTGCTCTGTCCGGTGCCACCCCATATGAGTGCCTTCACTCCGGTCCACCTGACTACTCTCTTCTTCGCACGTTTGGCTGCACTTGCTTCGTTCTTCTTCCTCCCCATGAGCGCACCAAACTCTCTGCGAGGTCTGCTAGGTGTGTTCACTTGGGGCTCAGTCAGGAGCACAAGGGCTATCGTTGTTACGATCCCTTGGGTCGCCGGATCGGTGTCTCCTGTTACGTTTCCTTTGTTGAGGATGTCCCGTACTTTTTCCCTGAGTCTCGGGATCTTTCCTTGCCTCCTGCGTCACCCTCATCACTTCTTCACATCCCCGTTCTACCTCCGTTTTCTACTGCCCCACCCACGCCTCCACCACCATCTTCCCCGCCACCTCCACCACCACCACCTCCTCCGTCTCCCTCGCCACCTCCACCACCACCTATTACACGTGTCTATGTTCGTTGGTCTGCAGCTTTTCCTCCAGAGTCGGTTCACACTGGTACTCCCTCACCTAATGTTGCTGCCCCCTCCTCCCCGGTCGTGGATCCTGCTCCTGTTCGGCGCTACTCGGCACGTGAACATCACCCTCCTGACAGATATGACTACTCTCTAGACAGGTTTGGCTACTCTGCCTTTCCCTTGGACTCTCCTGACTCCTCTGGCTACTCTGTCATTGCTTCCTATTCGCCATCTTATCAGGCTTTTCGTACTGCTCTTCACACCCATCGGGAGCCCCAATCGTACCGTGTGACAGCTCTACATCCAGAGTGACGGCAGGCCATGCCAATTGAGCTTGAGGCTTTTCAACGGACCCAGACATGGGATTTGGTGCCTTGTACCTCAGGCGTGGTGCCTGTTAGCTGCAAGTGGATATTCAAGGTCAAGACTCGACCTGACGGATCCATTGAGCGGCACAAGGCCTGTCTCGTTGCTCGTGGCTTCTCCCAGGAGTATGGGATTGATTACGAGGAGATGTTTGCTCCAGTTGCTCGGATGACTACTGTGCGCACCCTCTTAGCTGTGGCAGCTGCTCGAGGGTGGCCTGTCCATCAGATGGATTTCACCAATACGTTCCTCTACGGTGACCTCTCCGAGGAAGTATACATGGCTCCTCCTCCGGGCGTTTCGATTCCTCCAGGGCACGTTTGTCGTTTACTCCGTGCTATCTATGGGCTCAAACAAGCACCTCGGGCATGGTTTGAGCGCTTCCGCAGTGCAGTTCTGGCAGCTGGGTTTGTTTAGAGATACTCTAACTACGTTCTGTTCACCCGCTCCTCCAGTCAGGGTATTGCTGTGTTACTTGTGTATGTGGATGATATGATTATTACTGGGGATGACAGTACTACCATAGCTTCCCTTCAGCGCCACCTCCAGAGCCAGTTTGAGATGAAGGATCTCAGCCCTCTCCGGTACTTTCTTGGCCTTGAGATTGCCCAGTCAGCTCGAGGATTGTTGATCTCTCAGCATAAGTACATCTCCGATATTTTTATCGAGGCTGCTCTTACTGATTCTCGTACTGCTGACACGCCTATGGAGCTTAACTTGAAGCTTCTCTCTCCCGATAGTGAGCCTCTCCAGGATATCTCTCGTTATCAGCGGCTGGTTGGGATGCTCGTTTATCTCACCATGACTAGGCCTGACATTGTCCATGCCGTCGATATTGTAAGTCAGTTCGTTCAGTCTCCTCGCTCAGTTCACTATGCAGCAGTCCTTCGGATTATTCGGTATCTCCGTGGCACTGTCACTCGATCGCTGCTGTTTCCCTCCACATCTCCACTAGTTTTGCGTGCTTACTCCGATGCCGATTGGGCTGACGATGTTGCTACTCGTCGATTTACTACTGGCTACTGCGTGTTCATTGGTGATTCTCTCATTTCTTGGCGCAGCAAGAAACAGGAGTCTGTTGCATGCTCCAGCACCGAAGCCGAATACCGAGCTATGGCTTCCACCACTGTCGAGATTGTCTGGCTTCGACGTCTTCTACTCGATTTGGGAGTCAGGATTTCTGGGGCTACACCTCTGTTCTGTGACAACCGAAGTGCCATTCAAATTGCTAGCAACCCGGTTTTTCATGAGCGGACCAAACACATCGAGGTCGACTGTCATTATGTTCGGCAAGAGTTTCTTGCAAACATAATCTCCTTGCCGTTTATTCCCTCGACGGAGCAGAATGCTGATTTTCTCACAATGCCCCTGACGATTGCTAGATTTTGTCATTTTATAAGCAAACTCTCGGTACATGATCCACCATGAGTTTGAGGGGGAGTGTTAATGTATATACCGGGTCGGGTTCTATGTGTATACATGTACTTATATATTGGGCTTCAGTCCCTCAATGAGATTCATTCCATTCTTTCCAAACCCTAGCCGTCATCTCCTAACAAGATGGTTTCAGGTTTCTATGTTATTGTGGCGTGGAGGTGTCCACAAACAGCGCGACGGTTCACGCATATAGAAACAACCACAAATATATTTCAAAGAACAGAAAGTGAAGAAAAATTGGAGAAAAACTCAAACCACAAGCACGAGACGGAGCGATTTTACGTGGAAAATCTTAACGGGAATAACCACAGGCAAATACAAACGAAAATTCATTTGAGCGTGAGGATCAAACAACGGAACAAACTCTCTCTCTCTCTCACTATCAACAAGAACACCGTATTCGCCTTAGATTTTCTCATCTTCACCATGAACTCGCCAAGATCTCACAGAAATCTCTTTTTTTTAAAAAGCCCTTGTCATTAAGTGAATTAGGGTTTGTTTACTATATATATGTGAGCCACCGCCAAAAAAAAATCCCAAAAGACCCTTCCTTTTTTTTTGGTTTACTCAACCCCCGTGAGCGCCGCAACCTGATACCCTGGGCTGGGTAACTATAAAATTGAGCCACAACTCAACACATATAATCTCGTAGGTTGGACAACTCACCCTCATCATTGAGGAAGCCAAATTAAAGTTCATATAGAAACGCTGACACTTGCCACCTCTTTTTTTCATTTTTTATGAGCATGAGATTTTGCATCTTTGAGAGGATGAAGTGGCCCTATTATATTTCCCAACTTCTAAATTTACGATTCCTTCCCACACGATGATTCAAACTTGGAGGTCATTGTTGTAAGTTGTAACCTATACCATTTTGGTTAAAACTTGTGTAGACTGCTTCCAATTGCTGCAATCATACCATTATCTTATCGTATCACCCTCATCATCAGATTTTAGGTTGCTCTCTCTCTTACTACTTCAAAAGGTAGAGGAAATATTCAGTTATCAGTATGATGTTGACGTAGACGAGCTCAGGTCTACGTTAAGAACCATGAAAGTTGATCATTAATTGTTTTGGGCCATGCATGGAAATTGAGGCAGCGGATCAGAAATATATATTTTTTAATTATGCAGTTCTTTTGGTGCTCTTTTTTTGCTGGTTTCTCTTGGTGCCGTTTTTGGGGCAACTCACGGTAACTCTCTCTTCTTTGTTTTTTTCTGACTGTTTCTTGGTGGGGATTTTGAGAGGGATTGTGTTATGGTGAAGTGCAAAATACTGTAACCTGTAAACTCTCATTTGTTGCCAGTGGTTTTTTCCTCCAGGTTTGGAGATTTCCACTTATATATTGTGTCCATTTGTATGTGGTGTGATCTTAGCATACCCCGCCATCGACCCGCTCTGTGTTTGCATAGCATTATCGAACTAAGAGCATGTATTTAAGAATAGACTACCATTGGAGGTTGAAGTAAGCATATTGATTTCTTTCTTTTTGTCAGACTTCACTGATGTGCCACTGAGAGATGACCAGCGGGAATACCTCTGCAGACTCGCAGATGGGTAGAACTCTGTTTGCCAATTTCCGGTCAAATCCGATGCATTTTGCAGTGGAGTTCGGCGTCTTCAATCATTGATAGCTAAAAATTTTGTTTGTAATGCGTAGGGTGAACCCTAGTACGGGGAATGCAACGAGGGACACATTGCTCTGCAGATGATTCCACTTGACATTGAAGCAATACCATGAAGGGTGATGGCTTCATTAGGACAGTTTCCATCAGATCAGAGTGGAGGTATTTACGTAGTCTCTGTGTAATTGCCTGTTTCTGCTGAAGGAGGTGTTGTATAAAAAGAATGATTTTCTAAACTCAACAAGTAGACCATAGCAGATGTTTCTATTTTGGGATATTGATGAAGAGTTTCATGTTTTTCTATAGGAGTTCACGGGTAATGAATGAACATACCCTGCCTGGTCCACGGCCTTGTTGTGCGCCGGTGTGCGCTTGGTTACCCGTCGATGGTGGCGCCCTCCCCCCTCTGCTTGCGACGGCATGTGGCACCTCCCGGAGGTCTGATTGTGACCTCCCCCTTTGAAAAACCGGACGGGGGTTTTGTGCTGACTAGGACAATATGGAACCCAAGGCTGACTAGACAAAAAGGAACAAGCTGACTAGACAAAAAAAATGCTGACTAGACTCTCTTCCCACAATCTCTCTCCCTCCTCTCTCTCTCTCTCTCTCTCTCTCTCTCTCTCTCTCTCTCTCTCTCTCTCTCTCTCTCTCTCTCTCTCTCTCCCCATCTCAATGGAGAGAGAAAGAGAGAGATGGAAAGAGAAAGAGGGAATCAGAGGGGTTTCGGGTAAGGGCTGATGCGATCGCCACCTTTTTAGGGGATCGGAGGAGAGGATTTTGGGACGGTTGTGATCGGATTAAGAGAAGAGAAAGAGACGTTAGGTGTTGAGAGATGTAGAGAGATTTAGAGAGAGAGAGATATGGAAAGAGAGAATCAAAGATGATTTAGAGGGAGAAAGAGAGATACAGAAAGATAGAGAGAATCAAGGAAGAGAGAGAATAACCGTGCATGGTTCGGTCATGAGAGAGTTCGTGATTGGAGGGGGATTCTGCATGTGCAAGGACGGTTGTGATTGGCTTGGGTAAGGAAAGAAAGAGAGAGGGTGATGGCTGGCTGCATGCATACATGCATGCATAGATGATAGAGGGACGACTGCGATTAGGTTTGATTAAATGAGGTGTTAAGAGAGTTTAATGGAGGGATTAAAGAGGGGATAAATGAGTTTTTAATGAAGAGAAAATGGGATTTAAGAGAGGGCTGCCAACAAGGTTTCGGGTAATGGGATCATGCATGGTTTTGCATGGGTTTTTGCAATGGATGGCAATGATGTTTGCCCAACGGATGGCTGTGATTGGTTTGGGTAAGGAGAGAAAGAGAGAGGGTGATGGTTGGTTGCATGCATGCATGCATAGCATGATTAAATGAGGTATTAAGAGAGTTTAATGGAGGGATTAAAAAAGGGATAAATTAGTTTTTAATGAAGAGAAAATGAGATTTAAAAGAGGGTTGCAATCAGGTTTCGGGTAATGGGATCATGCATGGTTTTGCATGGGTTTTTGTAACGGATGGATGTGATGTGTGCCCAACGGATGATTGTAACGGGTCATAAACAGGTCGACACGACTAACCCGTTTAGTAAACGGGTCGGGTCCGGGTTTTGTCTCCGACCCTTGACCCATTTAAGACCCGTTTAAAAATTAATGGATCGGGTCAGGTCTACCCAACATCTAATCACAGTGTATAATGGGTTCAACGGACGACTGTGATCAGGACAACCATGATGGCAAGTTGCAACGAAATATAAAATTATAAAAAATAAAGAATAAATATTTAAACGGGTCTTACTGGGTCTACCCGTTTATAAACGGGTCGGGTACGGGGTTAGAATCTAGGCACGATTAGTTAAACGGGTCGGGTTTAGGCACGATTCTATCTTGGCCGACTATTAAATGATGGATTTAATGGTCAGCTATTGAACCATTCCGTGAAACGGGTTTTTTGATCATACCCCCCACTTAATTTGGGTAACTAATTAAACCATTCTATCTTGGCTGACCATTAAAACTTTTTCAAAGTTCAAATTGTAATTTTAAATATTTTTTTATAGTTCAAATGAAGTTTTTCAAATACAATTTTTGATAAATGAGGAGGTTCTCGCTTTGACTGGTGGTTTTGTTGTGGTTGTCGGTCCATCGGGGCGGGGTTGTAGGAGTTGGGTGTTATCGCCGAAGGCGGCAGCTTAGGTGGTAGCAAATGGCCCAACAGTGGCCACTATTGGTGATGTCGGGGTCGACGGTCCATCGGGGCGAGGCCGCTGTAGGCCGGTGTTGCTGCCGAAAGTGTTTTGTTGCCGAAGGCGGTCAGGTGTATTGCCGCCGAATACGACGGTGTGGATTGGGGGTGGTGATGCTCGGGGGATGTCTTACCGCTGATTACGGCCCACTGCAATGCCGACAGGTGTGTTGCCGCCGAAGGCAGTCCGACTATGCTTTGCCGCCGAAGTCGGCCCGCTACAGTGCCGACAGACACGGGCATGCACTAGTATATATATAGGGAAAATGGATGTTGGACCTGAGGTGCAGCGTTGTTGCTACACCTCAGGCATTGTTTGACCATCCTAGAAGTTTTGGAATTTGATGAAATTTGGTGATCATTCTCACAAATTTTCATCAAATTCCAAAACTTCTAGGGGGTTCAAATGGTCGAAGCAAAATCAGTCGTCCGCAGTCACCGTTAAAATCTGTAGATTTTGTTTCCCCCCTCACCACGGGACAATCTCGTGAACAACCCATGGTGGTGTGCGGGGTTGATTTCCGTGAGTGGTTCCGGGCGAATCCCGGGGGTACGGACAAGTTTAGTATATAGCAAGCAAATGTGATGACTGAGAAGAAATAGATATTCACCTAAATGGGAAATCCAAGAAGTCCCGACTTACAGATGAACTATGCTCTCATTGAAAAAATTGTTTCTTATTTAAATATTTATCTTTGTTGATGTTACGAAGAGAGGGGGAGAGAGAATAGGCTTGGGGAGAAAAACTCGATCTATTATCTCATCAATCTCATTGTCTTTACATAAGACTACCTCTCCTTATATTGAGAGAGAATGCACACCATTACATTACCACAACCGAGGTGGGACTAATAGAATACTAACACAGTACATCTAATACCCCCAGTCAAACGATGTAAGGTATAAACCGACATCAGTTTGCTTAATAAAAGAAAGGAGAAAGAAACAAAAAATATATCAAATAACTCATTCTTTAATGCTGTAAAGTAAAGATAGTGTCAGGGCGACCTGCAAGCAAGTCGTCCTAGAAACCCGATTGACCTGCAAGCAGGACAACCGGGGAAACCCGGCCAACCTATAAACAGGTCAACAAGGGGAATTGGCGGAGGAAGCCGGCAATAAAGGAGGCCGAAAGGAGAGAGAACGGCTAAGAAAAGGTGTGGATGCATGAGATCTCATAGGAGGCAAGCACCCAACCGAAGCAAGCACTTAACACCGCCTAGAAGATCTCAATCATCACAGACAAAGAAGAAGGAGAGAATGTAGAGTCGTAGCTCTGATAGGGTCACATGACCAAGGAAATGTAGAGGATCCGAAAGCAGACACAAGAATGACCGGAACGAAAGGATCCAAAAGTCGGCACAAGACAAGTGTGACTGGAATGAGAGAGGATCCAAAAGTCAGCACAAGACAAGTGTGACCAGAAAGAGAGGATCCAAAAGCCGGCACAAGACAAGTGTGACCGGAACGAGAGAGGATCCAAGAGCTGGCACAAGACAAATGTGACCGGAATTAGAGAGGATCCAAAAGCCGACACATGACAAGTGTGACCGGAACTAGAGAGGATCCAAAAGCCGGCACAAGAGTGACCGGAAAGAGAGAGGATCCGAAGGCCGGCACAAATGTGACCGGAGAGAGAGAGGATCTAAGGGTCACATGACCAGGGAGAAAGAGGATCTGAAAGCCGGCAGAACTATGACCGGAGAGAAAGAAGCTCGATCGGAAGGAGGAAAAAGATCTTGATCGGTAGGGGACAGGCGGGCCGGTAGAGCTCGAGGCATACCGGCAAGAGCGCATGGCAAGCGGCAAGGTGTAAGGCGCAGGCGGACTGGTAGAACGCAAGGGCGCAAAGCACAAATGCAGGCGCAAGCGGACCAATAAAGTGCAAAATGCATGCAGACCGGCTAAGCGCAAGCGCAGAGGGGTAGGCCGGTAAAGTGCAGGGTGGACCGGTAAAATGCAGTGCAAAGGTCGCGAGCGCAGACATAGTGCAAGACATAGGCGGCCGAACTGTGAGGAAGGTGGAGCCCAGCAGGCTGCAGACATGCCGAGATCAAGCCGGAGATAGGTGGCCAGGTGCTGTAGATCGGACGATGAGCACGGGACACAAGAGCAGGTGCAGTGGGCTGACAGAGTGCAAGGCGTAGGGAGAGTGATCCGGGCGGCGCAAAGGGCCAGGTGAAAGAGGGCTAGATCAGATGCAAGGGTCATGCTGGGTCGGATCGGGTGTAGCACTTCATAGTCACGGGCTCAAACTCAAAAAAAAGGGGATCATCGGGTTTGATTGGGTTAGATGGAGTCCGAGAGAGAGGGCAAGGGAAGGCTGTGATAAGCTAAAGAGGGAGGAGATAAGGAAAGAGAAAAAAAAAAAAGAGGGATAGAGAGAGAAATCCGGTCGGGTATGGGAGAGAGAAATCCGGGAGAGAACGAGAGAGAGTTGGAGACAGGAGAGGGAAATCCGGGACGTGAGAGAGGTGGAGGGCACGGACGGTGGCCAGATTGGCCGATCTCAGGCGGCGAGCTGCAGCGGCAAGGCGCAGGGCCGGGATCGGGAGGCAGGGCAGCGGCCCGGTCTTCGGTGCAAATTGCACTCCGTTGCGGGCTCCGGTGCAAGAGCTGGGGAAGCAGACGGCGGGCACGACACAGAGCAGGGCAGCGGCGGCACCAGTACGAGATATGCGGCAGCGGCGAGGGCCGTGGCCGGCGTGGGGAGCCGGTGGCCGGTGCGGAGAACGGTGGGTGCAGGGGCTCAGGGCGCGGCGAAGACCGACGGCAGCTGGATCTAGAACAGGGACGACAGGAGGTGGTCAGCCGGCCGGTGCGCAAGGACGAGGCCGGTAGGCGCTGGGCGGACGGCGGGCGCAGGTCCGGCACGGGATCGGTCTCCGGTGGAGACAACGGGTGCGGCGCATTGCACAGGGAGGAGGCCGGCGTGGGTTTCTTCACGCACACGGCGTAGAGAAGACTGCCGGCATCAACGATGGGCCGGGAAGCGCAGGGTTGACGGGCACGGCGTGTGGCGGCGGCGAGGGCTTGAGCCAGGCGACGGGAGCAGGTGACCGGGCCAGATCTGACCCCCCCGTGCCGTGGTTGCTACTGTGCCGGAGAGAAGACGGCCGAGGGCGCCATATCTGGCCCCCCGCTCTGCTGTGGTTGATGCGCTGGAGACAGGGCGGCGACCGGATCTGCGGTGGAGAGCCAGCAGAGGCGACGGCTGGTCGGCGCGGCAGGGCGTGCAGCAGGAGAGGCCGTCCGGCAAGCAGAGGATCCGGCGAACCTGCTCGAGCGGCAGGGCTCGCACAGGTGAGTGTTGTGCTGCGGCTCGCGAGATCAGAAAAAGTTTTACTTTCCCGGCCTCCTCGATGTCGTCGACGAGAGGAGAGCGTCGAAACCCTATGCCAAGAGGGTTTGCTCTGATACCATGTTACGAAGAGAGGGGGAGAGAGAATAGGTTTGGGGAGAAAAACTCCTTGTATTATCTCATCAATCTCATTGTCATTACATAAGACTACCTCTCCTTATATAGAGAGAGAACGCACACCATTACATTACCACAATCGAGGTGGGACTAATAGAATACTAACACATTACATCTAATAGTTGAGAATAGTCCCACATTGATAAAGTGGTGGGAGTTCCATGTCTTTATATTATATTGCTTCCCCCTTCTCATCATCGGTTTTGAGGGGGCATGACAATCGTAATATGGTATCATAGTTAGACCCCATCTCGTCTCCTCTCCAAGTGGTCCCGTCGCACCATCTTTCTTCCTTCCTCGATCAAGAGGCGCTCTGCATGCAGGCAGGTCATGAGAATAGTCCCACATCGGTAAAGAGGTGGGGGTTCCATGTCTTAATATTATATTTTCCCCTCTCTCTCATCACCGGTTTTGAGGGGGTATGGAAATTATAACAATCTTAAAGGAAATTTTCTGTCCAGGCTAAGTTCGATCCAAACAACTATCATATATATTAAAACAATGAGTTCCCATCTCCTCCAGTCGGTGAGCTCGGAGTGCAGTACAGTTGCACGATGGCTGGTGACCCAAAAGTGAATCAAACTCCAACGACCACGTGTGGCCATCGGACTCACCGACCGGAGCCGACTGGAGGAGATCCGAACTACTCTCCTATTAAACCCTGAGCCCCGAATACCGACAACTCGATAAACTACAATTAGCTTGCATCCCCTACCAATTAAGAACCTGCAACACCTTCAGCCTCCGGCCGCCGATGAGGGCCACCTATGGTAACTGACACCTCCATGTAGAGGTTGCCCTCTCTCTCTCTCTCTCTCTCTCTCTCTCTCTCTCTCTCTCTCTCTCTCTCTCTCTGTGTGTGTGTGTGTGTGAGCGCGCGCCGCGTGTGCACGCGTGCAGAGCTGAGCATCTCATCCGAGTTCCACTACCGAATCAGATGGGTTTATCAATTAATTTTGATGCCTAGTTGGTGGTCTTAATTTTAGAAATTAAAGTAATTTTGTCAAGTTTGTATTATTGATATGGGTTTTATGATATGTGCACTGATGAACCCCCTTAATCTGACCCCATCCTTTGTACCCCATGAAATAACATGAAATTTTATTTTTATTCTTAGCCTTTACCAATAAGGTATCTCTTACCTTCACTTTGATGATTTGTGGCTCTTTGGGTTGAGGATTGGATCTACGTATCTCTAGGAATAAGATTTTGAGGACTATAAGGTGACATGTTATGCTTGACTTGGGTTTGGATTGGGATGGATTGTCTGACTCATTATCCCGAGTTCAACCTAAACTTAGTTCGGATTGATTTCTTCTAACCCGAACCCAAACCATCCTTCAATGAAATGAACCCATAGCCTATCCGGGGGGGGGGGGGGGAAGTTGCAGCCCTAATGCTAGGGCATTCATCGCAGGAGCATCTATATAACATGGCATGGCAGTTTTGTGTTGATTAGGACAAAATGGAACCAAAAGCTGACTAGACAAAAAGGATGCCACAAGATTACTAGACAAAAATAAACCAAACATAAAAGGATGATAGTCACGTACCAAATATGAAGCCAATATCATGCGCCAAATGATCCACCCGAAGCAAAATCAAGTGGCCTAGACTCACTCGCAAGGCAGTCGAGACTCACTCATAGTCATGAGGCACACGCGTGGCAGAAGCCACGCCAAAAAATCCCACGATAGATGAAGGATCGTGTGGAGGAAACGACTTGGGCCGAAATCAGTGATGGTGAATCACGTGATTCCTCAATAAATGGGCAGTGCTGATACCAATAAAGACGAGACCTTTATTTCTAACCTAATAAAGGAATGAAGCCTGCCTTTTTGGGCTCCGTCAATAGATGGGCAGAGATGGGGAGCATGTGCAGAACTCTGAGTCGCACGTAATAGATCGAATCAAATCATATCATGATATCTGTAAGTTGAACGGAATAGATCAAATCAGATCTAAAGCCCTTAACGTAGTCGCCCCGAACCACGTTATCATCATGGTTTGGGGTCCGGGTCGACACCTGTTATTTTGGCCGGATCGGATGGTTCCGGATTGTGAGATCTATTAGGCATCAGGTGAACCCCCAGGGGACTCCCATCATTTCAGGCCAACTGATCGAACATGAGGGGATAGGTGTCATTGACTGAACCCCAAACCACGTTGATATCATGGTTCGGGCCGACTATTTTAAGTCATTCAAATCAGATCATATCCCACAACATCGGTGAGTCACATGGAATAACTAAGACCACTCGCCGTCATTCATAAAGCCGAGATCAACACATTGTAATAAAGAGAGCTAAGATCAATACGCTCGTCGAGATTAAAAGTAGCGGGTTGGGTAGAGAACACACAAATGATGGATATTATTGCTTTGATACCATCTATATAACAAGGGACGGCGGTTTTGTGCTGACTAGACAAAACGAAACAAAAAAGCTGACTGGGACAAGCTGATTGGACAAAAATGAACCGAATAGATCTAACTATTCGTTCAAAAATCAACGCACGATCTCTTCTTGGTTTCAAATCCCAACCCATTTAAACTGCATTAAACCCCTAAAATCCCGGCCCATTGAAACTGCACTAAACCTGACCGTTCATCCCGTGATCATTGTTTGCATCAACGATTATAAACCCGCCTGCTGAAATTTTGGTCGCCCCAAATCATTGGGTCGATCTCGAGGAATCCGTTCGAACAGAGACATATGTGATTGATCTATTATAGGGGGAGGGGGAGTTGGTCGCGCCGAAGGGGCCAGCTTCGTGCCAATTGGCACGGGCGAGAAAATGGGTATCCTTATGAATGTCGATGTTGTCGTCAAAAGTGTTTTGTTGTCTATATAACAAGGGACGGCGGTTTTGTGCTGACTAGACAAAACGGAACAAAAAAGCTGACTTGACAAAAATGAACCGAATAGATCTAACTATTCGTTCAAAAATCAATGCACAATCTCTCATTGGCTTCAAATCCCAACCCATTTAAACTGCATTAAACCCCTAAAATCCCGGCCCATTGAAACTGCACTAAACCTGACCGTTCATCCCGTGATCGTTGTTCGCATCAACGATTATAAACCCGCATGCTAAAATTTCGGCCGTCCCAAATCATCGAGTCGATCTCGAGAATCCGTTTGAACAGAGACATCTGTAATTGATCGATTATAGGGGGAGGGGGAGTTGGTCGCGCCGAAGGCGCCCGCTTTGTGCCAATCGGCACGGGCGAGGAAATGGGTGTCCTTATGAATGTCGGTGTTGTCGTCAAAAGTGTTTTGTTGTCTATATAACAAGGGACGGCGGTTTTGTGCTGACTAGACAAAACGGAACAAAAAAGTTGACTGGGACAAGCTGACTGGACAAAAATGAACCGAATAGATCTAACTATTCGTTCAAAATCAACGCACAATCTCTCATTGGTTTCAAATCCCAACCCATTTAAACTGCATTAAACCCCTAAAATCCCGGCTCATTAAAACTGCACTAAACCTGACCGTTCATCCCGTGATCATTGTTCACTTCAACAATTATAAACCCTCCTGCTGAAATTTTGGCTGCCCCAAATAATCGGGTCGATCTTGAGGAATCCATTCGAGCAGAGACAACTCTGATTGATCGATTATAGGGGAGGGGGAGTTGGTCACGCCAAAGGCGCCCGCTTCGTGCCAATCGGCACGGGCGAGGAAATGGGTGTCCTTATGAATGTCAGTGTTGTCGTCAAAAGTGTTTTGTTGTCTATATAACAAGGGATGACGGTTTTGTGCTGACTAGACAAAACGGAACAAAAAAGCTGACAGGACAAAAATGAACTGAATAGATCTAACTATTCGTTCAAAAATCAACGCACAATCTCTCATTGGTTTCAAATCCCAACCCATTTAAACTGCGTTAAACCCCTAAAATCCCGGCCCATTGAAACTGCACTATACCTGACCGTTCATCCCGTGATCAGTGTTCGCATCAACGATTTTAAACCCGCCTGTTGAAATTTTGGCCGCCCCAAATCATCGAGTCGATCTCGAGGAATCCGTTTGAACAGAGACATCTGTGATTGATCGATTATAGAGGGAGGGAGAGTTGGTCGCACCGAAGGCGCCCGCTACGTGTCAATCGGCACGGGCGAGGAAATGGGCGTCCTTATGAATGTCAGTGTTGTCGTCAAAAGTGTTTTGTTGTCAATATAACAAGGGACGACGGTTTTGTGCTGACTAGACAAAACGGAACAAAAAAGCTGACTGGGACAAGCTGACTAGAAAAAAATGAACCGAATAGATCTAACTATTCGTTCAACATCAACGCACAATCTCTCATTGGTTTCAAATCCCAACCCATTTAAACTGCATTAAACCCCTAAAATCCTGGCCCATTGAAACTGCACTAAACCTGACCGTTCATCCCGTGATTTTTGTTCTCAGCAACGATTATAAACCCGCCTGCTGAAATTTCGGCCGCCCCAAATCATCGAGTCGATCTCGTGGAATCCGTTCGAACATATACATCTATGATTGATCGATTATAGGGGGGAGGGGGAGTTGGTCGCGCCGAAGGCGCCCGCTTCGTGTCAATCGGCACGGGCGAGGAAATGGGTGTCCTTATGAATGTCGGTGTTGTCGTCAAAAGTGTTTTGTTGTCTATATAACAAGGGACGGCGGTTTTGTGCTGACTAGACAAAACGGAACAAAAAAGCTGGCTGGGACAAGCTGACTGGACAAAAATGAACCGAATAGATCTAACTATTCGTTCAAAAATCAACACACCATCTCTCATTGGTTTCAAATCCCAACCCATTTAAATTACATTAAACCCCTAAAATCTCGGCCCATTAAAACTGCACTAAACCTGACCGTTCATCCCATGATCATTGTTCGCATCAACGATTATAAAGCCGCCTGTTGAAATTTCGGCCGACCCAAATTATCGAGTCGATCTCGAGGAATCCATTCGAACAGAGACATCTGTGATTGATTGATTATAGGGGGAGGGCGAGTTGGTCGCGCCGAAGGCACCCGTTTCGTGCCAATCGTCACGGGCGAGGAAATGGATGTCCTTATGAATGTCGATGTTGTCGTCATAAGTGTTTTGTTGCCGAAGTCATTTAAGTGTGTTGCCGTCAAAGACGACTTGCTGCAGTACCGACAGATGTGTTGCCGTCAAAAGTGGCCCGCAGTGCCGACAGGCACTACCATGCACTAGTAGTCAACAAAGGTGGTTTCTTAGAACAAAAAAATGAGGTAGTGCCCTAGTGGGCATGTTGGACCAGAGAAAAAAAAAACGTTTGGCCCGGACGAAACTTCAACCGTTGTCACGGCATTTGATGGCTCAGCACCACTTTCGGAGGGTTGTGATGGCTTATTCACAAGGTTGAAGCTCTCGATCACAGCCGTCCGTTTCACCCAGCCCTGACTGGTGTATAATGACCTCAGCCATGATTGGCAGTCCAAGGGACATTGTGATTGGATACATGTCACGTCAGTCTGGCTGACCACTAGGGTCAAACCACTGATTTTTATTTTGAGAAAAAAAATTGCTGATCGGTGACTACGACCCACTAGTGGCGTTGGGCCACAAACACCACAGAAGGGTACGGGGGTAATTTGAACCCTAATAAAAATTCGGGTTTTTTTCACAATATTATTAAAAAAATAAATATTTAACTAAATAGTGGTTGATCAAAAGTATTTACCAACCCAGTGCTCTGACAGTCACGTGACATGTCAGCACCGTAAAACAAGCCTAAGACTTTTTTTTTTCGGTACCAGTAGAACTCGGTATTTGGATTATCGGGTTTAAACCCGATATTCTGGATATCGGGTTTACCCGAAAATACAACGAGAAAATGGCAAGTATGGGACTTTGGTATCCAGAAAACGGTTAAGAGTGGATTAAACTCGGTATCCAGAATACCAGATTTAAACTCGGCATTCCAAATACCGGGTTGTATTTGAAACCAAAAAATAAAAAATTGTGCTCGCTTTACGACTCTGACATGCCGCGTGGCTGTCAGAGCGCTAACTTGGTAAATAGTTTTGATCAACCACTATTAAATTAAATATTTATTTATTTTAATAATATTTTGAAAAAAACCCCTAAAAATTAAGATTATTTTGACTTTACCTCCCAAATTTACCTTGAATTAGATTTTACCCCCCATAGTTTCATTAATTAGACTTTACCCTCCAAAACTAACTGCTCCATCAGCTCACCTCCTAAAACTTTATTTCTTTTCTGTTAGCTCACCCTTTCAGATGGTGAGCTTACGGAACAGTTAGTTTTGGATGGTAAAGTCTAATTAATGAAAATTTGGAAGATAAAGTCTAATTCAAGATGAAATTTGGGAGGTAAAATCAAAATAATTCTAAAAATTATCTCCTTAGCCTCTTTAAATTATCTCATTACCCTTATGTGGCGCAACCGCAATGCCACTGGTTTATTGATCATCAAATTTTTTTTCTCTTTCTTTTTTTATTGATAGAAAAGTTATCCCCTTGGTAGAGCATTTCCAACCAGAGTCAACTTCAACCGGGCTCTAAAACTCAATCTTAGAACTGGGTTCTATAGTTCTATGTATGCCATTAAAGCTGGAGCTCCAAATCACTGTAGTATTTGTCATTTATATCCCCAACTTAATTGAATAGGATTGCTTAAGACAAAAGTCAAAATAAAAAAACAATATATAAAACCCGAGGAATGCTTAGGTGTGTCTGCAATCGGTGCGGTCCACGGTCCGCAAGCATCACTCCGTGCATCCGATGTACATGACAGATTCATCGAACGGCTGCGGACCGCAGCACCTAAGCATTCTTCTATAAAACCCCAAAAACTTTTGTTTATGTTGGAGTGATTGGCGTTCTATATATTATTTTATGAATTAAAAAGGCTATATAGGGTTGGAGATAGTGCTTATGTTCTCATTGAAAAGTTATCATCCGAGGAGAGTAGAGAAGAGTAGGCCATGGCAGACGGAGAGAGCACCAAAACTAACACCACCGCCGGTAGAGAGAAGAGATGGTCCCTCCGAGGAACCACGGCTTTAGTCACAGGAGGCACCAAAGGAATCGGGTCTCTCTCTCTCTCTCTCTCTCTCTCTCTCTCTCTCTCTCTCTCTCTCTCTCTCTCTCTCTCTCTCTCTCTCTCTCTCTCTCTCTCTCTCTCTCTCTCTCTCTCTCTCTCTCTCTCTCTCTCTCTCTCTCTCTCTCTCTCTCTCTCTGTGTGTGTGTGTGTGTGTGTTTATATTCAAGCACCATAGGTGTTGCCTAAGCTACGTAAAGCAGAAGAAAGTTTTGAAACATATAAATCGATGGTTTTCTTGTGCTTAATAATATGCAGATTAATATGTACTAAGTTATTAGACTTTTGTAATGGTTGTAATACTTCAAAGAATGAAATTCATAAGGCTTAGGGGCTGGGTATTTGAAAGGTAACGGATAGTATTTGTTCCGGTTTAATGAACAACTTGGGAACAATATTATATCTCTCTGCGCATTTCTATGCTAACCGGAACGCCAAACCATCGAATTGCATCTTACATAATAAGGGACGTTGGGAAACAAACGAAGATATATTTCGGTCCGTCCGATCGAAAAGTGAGTGTGATTCATCAACGGTGGAGAGGTACGATCTAGGGCTGTGCAAAAAACCGAATAAACAAGCCAAACCGAGCAGTTTGGTTTGCTTATTTTTTATACGGTTTGGTTTGGTTTTTCATTTTGAAAAAACCGACCTAATCGATTTGATTCAAGTATATAATGTATGAAAACCGAACTAAACCAAACCAAACCATCTGGTTCGGTTTATGGGTTTAGCCACATCACCCTCTACTCGACTACTTCTGTGAATTTAATTTTCATCATAGGTTCCTCCTGTAAAGGTACTTCGAAAGTTATTGAGAATTCAGGCTCTCTGGTGTCATGTCGTTTATACCCACAATGGTACTAGGCTACATGTCATTCCTGTATTGACTTCTTGATCCCATAAACTAAGGAATCAATAAATATATATCATTTTTTTTTTCTTGTGAACTATTCTCGCTATATATCTTTCTTTCTCTCTCTTTCTTAGAATTTATGGCCCCAACTAGAGTGAATTTCTAGCTTCGCCACTGACCATACATAGAAATGAATGGCGATGGAAGGATTCATAAAGCCGAACCCAAGTAGATGGGACATGGCTTGATGGTTATGGTTATGGTTGCGAACTCGATTGTTCATCCGAGGTAGCCTGTTTTGTGCAGCTAAGTGCACTAGTTTATCTCTGGTTAATTCCACCCTCGTCGAAGGATTGTGACCGCAATGATTCTCCTTGAGCAGATAACAAGAAAATCACTCTATCACGAAAAGATTGTGCTAGGATATATACATATTGTGAATTATCTTGTCTGTCACTAACATTGGCAATCTACGAATGCTTCACAGATATGCCATAGTTGAAGAATTAGCATGGCTGGGGGTATCAGTGCATACATGTTCTCGGAACAAAGCGGAGCTCAACAGATGCTTGCAAGAGTGGGAAGATCTAAAGATCAATGTCACAGGGTCAGTATGTGATGTGTCTTCACGCGCCGAAAGAGAGAAACTAATGGAGAAGGTCTCTTCCATTTTCCAGGGGAAGCTCAACATCCTTGTAAGTATGAAGCAATATTTGGAACCAAAGAGGCATGAAACTTATGATGAACGCACTAACAAATTTCGATCTGCTCTAAACCAGAAAGTTGCAAACTTCTTAATTGTTCATCACTATATTGAGTACAGCCATATAAGTTGGCATTTAAAAATTGAAAGGTTATAACTAAAAATCCTGTGATACTAAACATGGCAGATTAGTCGTGTCTGGACATCGATCATCATATCATCTCAATTCCTGATGCAGCTTGACCTGCATCTATGACACTATTGTCGACTATCTTTCTTCTCGTCTTTCTTTTATGCATTGTAATATGGACTTTGGGACCTTATTTTATTTTATGGATTAAACTCTCTACTGTTGCATTTTAACTCTTGTTGAATATCAACTGCATGTGTTAATTAGTGCTATTATTGAGAACTTCTATTTGCTGAATTTTATGGTAATATTGCGCTAATCCGACAAGAACTGCCTAGTTAGTTGGAATTGGGCCGTAAAAGAGCTTAGGATTGTAGTGCTCCCATTCAGTGTCTACATCAATTTCTATGCCATTAGGATGGGTTCAACTATGGAGCACAATTCTAATTGAAAAGGCTCCTGACAATTTTTCATTTTTTTTACCAGTTGTAAACCCATGCCGATCCTCAAAGATTGGAGCCAAAACTGTAATTAGCAAAAAAAAAGAGAAAAAGAGAGAGTGGCTTGCCAAGAAACCAAGAAGGCCAGTTGGTTGGTATGGAGACCTAACTTATTGGTTACACAACTTAAGCTCATGGAATCAGGGAGCATTCTCCAAGTTTCCACTTGACTATGAAAAACTACACAAAGAGGCTAGATGGCAAGATTTAACATAGGAAATGATATCTGTAGAGGCAAAGGAAAGCTGTGCTCTATTAGGACTTTGGCCAATATTATACAAGTATGGTCACCATATGGTAAGAATACAACAAGGAGAGAAATGTGAGCTACATAAAAGTATGCCTAACACCCTCCTTCGAACTCAAGGTCGGTCAAATACGGAGAGTTTGCATAATGAGAAGAGAATCCAGTGGAGACTATACGACTTGGTAAGAAAGTATGCAAGTTGATGCTCTTAAGAGCTAGATTGTCTAAGCAAGAAAATGTTGGCGGACCAGGTGACAGTCGATCTCAATGTGCTTGGTCCGCTTATGAAATACTGGTTGTTGCCAATCTGAATGGCATTCGGGTTTACACAGCTTCTAGGGGTCAGACCAATGATGAGAACACCTAATTCATGGAGAAATCAATGAAATCAAATAATCTCACAAGTAGTCTTCCATAACATGGTACTCAGTCTCAGCGGTGGAGTGTGCAATAGTATCCTTCTCCCTGGCACACCAAGGAATCAGTGTGGGGCCTAGAAACATGCAATAGTTAGTAACGAGCAACACTCATGAACATCACCCGCCCATCCCGCATCAGATTAGCTAACCAATTGAAGAGGGGAGGCAAATAGTAGAGCCGGCCAAGTCAGGGTGCCACTAAGGTTGTGAAGAACCTAGAGAAAAGCATCATAGTGAATACAAGATGTTGCAACAAACCAAATTGGAATATGTACAACGTAGACAATGTTTGGTGAGTGATGGTGAGGTAGATAAGATTGCCAACTAGTTGTCGATACAGAGTACAAGCATATGTGAGCAATCACCGTCATCAGATCAAAACGAGAGATAAGATCAGCTATGTATTTCTGTTGGGAAAGCAAAAGACCACAACAACAATATGCAAATATCAAGTCCTAGTAAGTAAAGAAGATGATCGAGATCCTTCATCTTAAAGCGGGCTCTGAAGGTGCTCCTTGACATGGTGGCAGCTGCATATATACCCCTCATGTAAGCCTCTTTTTTTTTTCGGATCCATCACTAGCTGTCACTAGTTTTTTTATTTCATGAAGACTGGATTCGATCCTAGAACTTTGGTACAACCACCAGAAGATTATACCAGCTAAACTAGTTGACACCCTTCCTTCATGCAAGTCCATGTGAAAGAAATGTATTCTTTACGATAATTGGGAAAGTGGCCTACCTCTAACTGTTAATCTCCCAAAACTGAAGGTATAAGGCTCATCGGTTATGTAGCATCCTCTTTCTCTTAAATAGTTTGATCAGCCCAATGAGAGCCTTGTTCTCAGATAGGTAAAATTGAGAGTGAAGGATTTCTTTAGCATGAGCTACGAGTATTGTTCTCAAATCGCTTTTAGTTCTGCACAAGATATTGATCTCGATCGATGTATCGATCTGCCAAAAACAAGATATTTCACGATGTATCGTGATAAATTGGGAATATTCGTTATATATTCTATTTCGATGGAGGAGAAATGTTAATGTATATACCGGGTCGGGTTCTTGTACAGTCGGGTCGGGTTGTGTGTGTATACATGTACTTATATATTGGACTTCAGTCCCTCAATGAGAACTATTCTATTCTCTTCAAACCCTAGCCGTCATTTCCTAACATGGTATCAGAGATCTAGGGTTTTCTCGCGCGATGACAGCAACGACGGCAGCCACCTCCGGTCTCCCCCTCCCCCCGGCAGCCCACCTCCGGCCTCCCCCTCCGCCCGGCAGCCCACCTCCGGCCTCCCCCTCCACCCGACAGGCCCCCCGGCCCCTCCTCTCCGCCCGATAACCCCCCCCCCCGACCCCTCTCCTCCGCCCGACAGGCCCCCCCGGCCCCTCTCCTCCGCTTGATAACCCCCCTCCCCCCGACCCCTCCCCTTCGTCCGATAGCCCCCCCCCCCCCCCCCCCCCCCCCCGGCCCCTCTCCTCCACCCGATAACCCCCCCCGAACCCTCCCCTCCATCCGATAACCCCCCCGGCCCCTCCCCTCCACCCGCCAGCCCTCTCCCGGCTCCCCTCTCCTTTGAGTTTCCTCCATGGCCTCTCCTATCATGTCGTCCGTCGTTGCGATCTCTCCATCGCAAAAGACGGTCACCTTTCAGTTGTCCTCGGCCAGCGACTGGCCTGATTAGTCGCTCATCATCGAGGCCGCGCTCTCCAGTCGCGATCTTTGGGATCACATCACCGATGATGATCCTCCTCCAGCTGCCTCCTCTGGCTCCTCCTCTGTCACCAGTAGCACAGCCAACAGCGCCGTGTCTTCTGCTACGACTGCTACCGTCACGACTACTACCACGGTAGCCACGGCTGCTGCTCTCACGTGGCGTCGCCACGATCAGGCCATCCGGGCCTATCTTCTGGACTCTGTTGCTCGTCCGCTCCTTGCTCCCATCGATCGCATTCCTACAGCGCGCGCGATGTGGGAGTATCTCCGGGACCGATTTCTTCCGCGCGGCGGTGCACGCCGGTATCAGCTTATTTGTGACTCGCAGTCTGTCCGTTAGGGGGAGCGTACGATTCAGGACTTTTTCAGTCTGATGAGTGCCTACTGGCATGAGCTGGACTCCCTGATCCCGGAGCGGTGTGCTTGCCCACGCTCTAGGGATTTCCAGCGCTACCTTGATGAGGGCCACCTGCACCAGTTCCTGGCAGCGCTTCGGTCGGACTTTGCTCTCATCGCTGCTCAGCTCCTGCACCGTGAGCCACTTCCTCGTCTAGAGGATGCTCTGCTTGCCTTGGTCGATGAGGAGACTCGTCTTCAGACTCAGGGTACTCGTCCTCCTCCACTTGCTCTTGGCTCAGACAGCGTCTTGGCGGTCGGGTTCTCCGATGAGTCTGTCTTCTGTCACTACTGCAAGGAGCCCGGACACATGAAGCGTGAATGTCCTACCCGTCCTCCAAGCAACCCCCACTGGGTTCGGATGAGAGAGCATCACGCTGGGCTGCTGCTTCCCGGGACGATCGATGCGGCGATCGAGGTGGACGGAGTCGTGGATGTGGTCAGTCCTCCTTTCGCCACTTTGGTGGCGCTGCTGCTTCTGTAGACACTCCAACGCCCACTACTGCTACTACTGCACCATCTCCACCTGAGCTGGATCGTCTCCAGCAACTTGAGGAGCTCCTACTTCGCCACATCGCCTTCACCAGCTCTTTGCCTGCTACCGGCCTAGTTGCCTCCTCTGGTACTGCTGCCCCTTGGATTTTCGATTCGGGTGTTTCCTGTCATCTCACATATGACTCCATCGTGCTCACCGCCTGTACTCCTACTCCTGACCACATGGAGGTTCGCACTGCGGATGATACTCTTGTACCTATTCCGCAGTGTGGATCCATCACTCCTACCTCAGACTACATTGGTCGCCTGACCTTATCCCATGTTTATCATATTCCTCTTCTTAATATTAATTTGATCTCTATTAGTTCCCTTTGTGATTCTTGACTCACTGTCACCTTTACCTCCTCTGCTTGTGTTGTACAGGATTCGCGAACGGGACGGAGAATTGGGCTGGGCCGTAGGACGGGGGGACTTTACCAGCTGGATCATCTTTATGTTTCTCCTGCTTCTGTTGAGTCAGTCATGTCAGTCACCTCTAATGCCGACTTGTGGCACAGAAGGTTAGGTCGTTTGTCTAGTGATCGACTCAAAAGCGTTTTCCGTTCGAGCGCTTTGGGTCGTGTGTCCTTCTCTCCCCTTTCTGTATGTACGGGCTGCAGATTGGCAAAGCATCTCGCTCTACCATTTTCAGCTAGTGCTTCCAAATATGTTGCTCCTTTTGATTTAGTGCATTCGGACATTTGGGGCCCTGCTCCCGTTGCTTCTTTTACTGGTTTTTATATTATGTCAGTTTCATAGACGATTACTCCCATTGCACCTGGTTTTATCTCATGCGTCGCCGCTCCGAGATTCCTCATATTTACCAGACCTTCACTACTATGCTTCACACCCAGTTTGGTCAGCGCATTAAGACGTTTCGGTCTGACTGTGCCCAGGAATATCTCTCCTCCGAGATGCGTGAGATTCTTCAGACTCAGGGCACTCTTCACCAACAGTCGTGCCCACATACCCATGAACAGAACGGAGTCGCCGAGCGCAAACATCGCCATGTCCTTGAGACAGCGTGAGCTCTCCTTCTGTCTACTTCTGTTCCGCATTCCTACTGGGCCGAGGCTGTTCTGACCGCCGTTCACCTCATCAACATCACTCAGTCCTCCATCCTTTCTGGTATTACCCCATACGAGCGACTTTACTCCACATCTCCTGACTACTTCCTACTTCGCACCTTTGGGTGCACGTGTTTCGTTCTCCTCCCTCCTTATGAGCGCACCAAACTCTCTGCTAGGTCTGTTCGGTGTGTTCATCTGGGGCTCAGTCGGGAGCACAAGGGCGGTGCTACGATCCAGTGGCTCGCCAGATCCGTGTCTCTCGTCACGTATCTTTTGTCGAAGACGTCCCGTACTTTTCCACCGAGTCCCGGGATCTTCCCTTATCTCCTACGTCACCCTCCACGCCTTCAATACCTCTCACCATCCCTGTTTTACCTCCGTATCCTGCTCCTGCACCATTGGTTGTGTCTTATCCAGTTGGATCTCCCCCACCCTCAGCACCTTTATCCTCAGTACCTCCACCTCCACCCTTCCCTCCCACGTCTCCCTAGCCACCTCCATCACCACCTGTTACTCGTGTCTATGTTCGTCGGTCTACAACTCCTCTTCCAGTGTCGGTTCACACTGGTACTCCCTCACCTGTTGTTGCTACTCCCTCCTCACCGGTCGTGGATCCTGCTCCTATTCGGCGCTACCCGGCACCCGAAAATCACCCTCCTAACAGATATGACTACTCTCCGAACATGTTTGGCTACTCTACCTTTATCTCTGACTCTCCTGACCCCTCTGGCTACTTTGCTATTGCCTTCTATTCTCCATCTTATCAGGCTTTTCTTACTGCACTTCACACCCACCGGGAGCCCCAGTCGTACTGTGAGGCAGCTTTACACCCAGAGTGGCAGCAGGCCATGTCAGTGGAGCTTGAGGCTTTTTCAGCGGACCTAGACATGGGATTTGGTGTCTTGTCCCTCAGGCGTGGTGCCTGTTAGATGCAAGTGGATATTCAAGGTCAAGACTCGACCTGATGGATCCATTGAGCGGCACAAGGCCCGCCTCGTTGCTCGTGGCTTCTCCAAGGAGTATGGGATTGATTACGAGGAGACGTTTGCTCTAGTTGCTCGGATGATTACTGTGCGCACCCTCTTAGCTGTGGCAACTGCTCGAGGGTGGCCTCTCCATCAAATGGATGTCACCAATGCGTTCCTTCATGGTGACCTCTCCGAGGAAGTATATATGGCTCCTCCTTCGGGTATTTCTGTTCTTCTAGGGCACGTTTGTCGTTTACGCCGTGCTATCTACAGGCTCAAACAAGTACCTCGGGCATGGTTTGAGCGATTCCGCAGTGCAGTTCTGGCAGCTGGGTTTGTTGAGAGATACTCTGATTGCGCTATGTTCACTCGCTCCTCCAGTCAGGGTATTGCTGTGCTACTTTTGTATGTGGATGATATGATCATCACTGAGGATGACAGTGCTACCATAGCTTCCCTTCAGCGTCACCTCCAGAGCTAGTTTAAGATGAAGGATCTAGGCCCTCTCCGGTACTTTCTTGGCCTTGAGATTGCTCAGTCAGCTCGAGGATTGTTGATATCCCAACAGAAGTACATCTCCGATGTTTTTGCCAAGGTTGCCCTTACTGATTCTTGTACTGCTGACACGCCTATGGAGCTCAACTTGAAGCTCCTTTCTATAGATGGTGAGCCTCTCCAGGATATCTCTCGTTATCAGTGGCTGGTTGGGATGCTCGTTTATCTCACCATGACTAGACCTGACATTGTCCATGCCGTTGGTATTATCAGCCAGTTCGTTCAATCTCCTCGCTCGGTTCACTATGCAGCAGTCCTCCAGATTATTCGGTATCTCCGTGGCACTGTCACTCGGTCACTGTTGTTTTCCTCCATATCTCCACTGGTTCTGCGTGCTTACTCCGAGGCAGATTGGGCTGGAGATGTTGCTACTCGTCGATCTACCACCGGCTACTACGTGTTCCTTGGTGATTCCCTCATTTCTTGGCGCAGCAAGAAACAGGAGTCTGTTGCACGCTCCAGCACCGAAGCCGAATACCGAGCTATGACTTCCACCACTGCAGAGATTGTCTGGCTTCGACGTCTTCTACTCGACTTGGGAGTTAGGATTTCTAGGGCTACACCTCTATTCTGCGACAACCGGAGTGCCATTCAAATTGCTAGCAACCCGGTTTTTCATGAGCGGATCAAACACATCGAGGTCGACTGTCATTATGTTCGACAGGAGTGTGACGACCAAGATCCAAGAGCCAAGAGTCAAGACTTCTGAGGCTGGGATGCCAAGATGGATGAGGTGAGGTGAGGTGTATAAGGCCACGAGTTAGCCTTACATCGCCTAGAGAGAAGGAGATCCTGAGCTACTTATATAATTTCCCCTCCCAAACATAGAAGATGCGTTTTAAAACCGTGCGCCACTACGGAATTCGTAAGAACTCCGTAGTTAAGCGTGCTCGGGCGAGAGTAGTACTAGGATGGGTGACCACCCTGGGAAGTTCTCGTGCGGGCACGGGCAAAGCGAACAAAATCTTGTGTGTTTGGGGCGGATGTTACAAAATGGTATCAGAGCTGGTTCTCCTCGCTATGGGGGGGTCTAACCCTACACGTGGACGTGTAGCCCTGAGGGGCGTGGATTGTGACGACCAGGATCCAAGAGCCAAGAGCCAAGAGCCCTGAGGATGGGATGTCAAGATGGATGAAGTGAGGTGAGGTGAGGTGTACAAGGCCACGAGTTAGCCCCACATCGCTTGGAGAGAAGGAGATCCTGAGCTACTTATATAATTTCCCCTCCCAAACATAGAAGACGCGTTTTAAAGCCGTGCGCCGCTACGGAATTCGTAAGAACTCCGTAGTTAAGCGTGCTCGGGCGAGAGTAGTACTTGGATGGGTGACCACCCTAGGACGTGTTGGAATTGGATCCACTAATCAGAGTCACAATGGAAGCAAAAGATAGATCCGAAGATCATACGGTGTATGTTTCATTACAATTAATTCTACAAAACAATCTACATGCAAATCTATGATCTTAGCATATGTGCGGACACCCTAGAGGCATACTACGATTTACGGAAGACATGCATGCATCTAGTTAGGTGTTTAGAATCATCATACCTTATGGATCTATGATCCGGAGATAACGGAACGATGAAGAACCGCACTTGAATCGCAAGAAAAACTGTCGGATAGCACCTTGTCCTTTGCGAATTGAAGAATCCTCGAAATCCCGTCTCTGAGTGCAAGGATTACGAGCCGACGGAGGAATCCGTTGCGAAGACGATAGCGTGCCGGTAGATCTCCTCCTTCTCTTTCTCTCTTCTTCCTTCTCCTTCCTTCCTCCTTCTTCTTCCTCTTTCTTCCTTGGCCGAAACCTCAGAGAGGGAGAGAGGGAGAGGGGGGCGGTTTTTCTGGAGAGGGTGAAGCCTAGGGCCGGCCCCTCCCTTTCTATTCCCTTTATAGGGCCTGTCCCCTAGTGCTACAAGCAACCTAGGGCCGGCCCCTAGTGGATAGGGATGAGGGGGGGCGGTTTTTAGGGATTTACAATGTCTATCGTGAAGCCTGGACGAAAACGCCCTTCACGAAAAGTGAAAAACTGAAAGAGAGACTGAGTGAGGTGCGCTACTCGGAATCGAGTTCCGTCAGCGCCTATAAGCTCCTGGAATTATTCCGCTCATTCTAAGATCCATATTCAATATGTTCTAAGCCATATTTTAGTATTTATCAAAATATCCCTACGGCCCGTAACACATATGAATTAGGTTCTTAGGCTCCGGGCTTGCGCTCCATCGCGCTACTTCACATCCAACGTATCCAACCAGGTCGGGGAACAATTCCTATACGCAACGACAGGGTGGAACCTTCAGGGTTCGGGATCTCTAGCTCCAACCGGATCCCTGATTAACTGTTCCGGTGACACACCGAAAGTTCCGTTAATCAGCCCTAATCCGATTAACCCGTGCAGCCACCCAAAGTGCGACGCGAGTTGAACTCTAGTGATCCTAAACTTATGTTACTCCCTCGTAACCCTGTTCTCTACTATACTCCGATAATCCTCAATCCCTTCTATTACTGGTGTCATGATACGACTCGGGCGGTGGGGAGCACCGTCAGATCCCGATCGATCATCTGACTAGGAATTGATGACTTGTCATCTATAACACCACACACCTTCCGGTGCTATGCCTAGCATCCGGAACATCGTCAGTCATATTGACAACCACCAGGCCTGGGTTAACTGTGTGGACAGATTGACTCATCAAAACGCACCCATCCAACACTGGACGTCGGATAACCTGTAGGGATTACATGTCACTCAAGCGCCAGCCGGGTAACCCAATGTACCGTGGTATTGGACTATGGAAGGTCCGCACACGTTGGCACATCAAAGCACCACACAACTGATTGGCCCAGTGTACATGGTCCCTCAGGGTTAAGAACAGGTTATCTATAGTAGTAAGACGGTTCATGCACCAATGTCTGAATCACTGAACTGTGCACCGTCTTGGTTCCTGTTCAACACGATTATCGTGCTTGGTCAGGTGAATGGGAATCCCACGTTCCCGTGGTGGAGACTTCACCACATCCTCTACCTGCCAACAGCTTGTTCTCGGTGAAGCGACCGGCATCACTTAAGTTGTGAACTAGTTCTAGGTCTACACAAAACTAGTCCACTGGGTCTCCCAAGCATGGATCCACCATGCACCTCAGTGGCCTACTGTGTTCCCTAGGGTCCTTTTATTATATGAGTATTATCATATACCAGAGAAGTATTCTAATTAAAGCAATAACCAAAGTCATCTTTATTAATGTTAATACAGAAAATCCACGCTAAGGACACACGAGCTACAACAGGAAGTTCTCGTGCGGGCACGGGCAAAGCGGACAAAATCTTGTGAGTTTGGGGCCGGATGTTACAAGGAGTTTCTTACAAACATCATCTACGTGCCGTTCATTCCCTCGACGGAGCAGACTGCTGATTTTCTCACAAAGCCCCTGATGATTACTAGATTTCTTCATTTTATAAGCAAACTCTCGGTACATGATCCACCGTGAGTTTGAGGGGGAGTGTTAATGTATATACCGGGTCGGGTTCTTGTACAGTCGGGTCGGGTTGTGTGTGTATACATGTACTTATATATTGGGCTTCAGTCCCTTAATGAGAACTATTATATTCTCTCCAAACCCTAACCATCATCTCCTAACAAGAAAAAAGAATTTTTTGATATGTCGTGATATAAATCAAGATTTAGTACCTTGGTTCTGCACATCCCTTGATTAATTTTGTGTGAGTATTTGGTGGAAGTTGAAGCAATATCGTACATACACCTAACAGGGTTCGATTTCTTCTCTATAGATTAATAATGCAGGGACAGGTATTCCCAAGCTAGTCCTAGATTGCACTGCCGAAGAGTACTCATTTCAGATGGCAACCAACTTGGAATCTGGTTTCCATCTGAGCCAGCTTGCTCACCCCCTACTGAAGGCATCCGGAGCAGGAAAAATCGTATTTATCTCCTCCATTGCAGGGATCATAGCTGTGCCGCATCTGTCCATCTATTCAGCAACTAAAGGTACACCCCGAAAAAACCCTTTTTTTCATCAAAGCCCAGCAATTCATGCAATTCAAGCCTACTGATACATAGTTCTTTCTTGGTTTGTTTTTTAGGAGCATTGAATCAGCTTGCAAGGAATTTAGCCTGTGAGTGGGCAAAGGACAATATTCAAACCAACTGCATAGCACCGGGATTCATCAAAACCCCACTAGTGGAGCCTGTAAGATCGACACATCTCTTTTCTTTTGCTTCTTCTTTTTCCTTTGAACTTCTCTTCTTGTAGTGACTACTGATGATTACATTCCATAGTCGAATTATTCACAACATATTAAAAAAAAAAAAAAAACTCTTGAATTATTCAGGACATTTTCTATAGTCAAAGAATCTATTTGAGCATTCGAATTTAACGGCAAACTATTCAACTTTCAAGAATTTTTATGAAATAATCACCACCCGTTCATGAAGTAATACAATTTCATTCGTAAAATCTTGTACATCACTGATTTATAATAAACCTAAGAGATACAAAAAGAATAATTTGGTCAAGGAAGAATTACTCCTATTTTGCAATTTATTAGAAAAAGGCACATTTGGAGACTTGCCCATGAAATTTTCTCCTTCCCGACACTTGGTGAACACACATGCTCATACACAGGACTTGTAGAAATTTGTACATCACTTTAAGGCAGTTGAAGTTTATAACTTTATTAATGACAACTTCTCTAAATATCTTTATGGCCGTGACACTACTAATGCAACCTCCGTCTTGCTTTTTTTTTTTAGAATGAGACATGTATGCCTCAGTCATTCATTGATAATTACATCAGACATTAGGATGATGATCTATGGTGTAGGATATTAATCTAGGACTTAGATGTTGCATACCTGCCAGGGCGAATATTTTCTAGATGCTCCTACACTTAAACCTTTGGGAAGGGAGACTTCTCTTTCATTAACCTTAGCAATTGATGGGGATGGACAGGAGGGGTTGGAGAAAGCTAGGGTCTTCCCCTTGTTGAGTTATGGATCAATTATGAAGTCCAGGGAAACTTACTTCCCGACCATTTGGCGGGTCTAAACCGACCAATCGGTTTTGCTGTATAGGGAAGGTGAAAGAATTGCTTAAAGGGGTAATGTGCGTAGAACCCTTTCTAAACATTGCTCATTTGGACACTTTTCCTTGGTATTTTTTCACTTGCAACACATGATGAAAACTAAATTTCAACTCTTTCTCTCTCTCTCTCTCTCTCTCTCTCTCTCTCTCTCTCTCTCTCTCTCTCTCTCTCTCTCTCTCTCTCTCTCTCTCTCTCTCTCTCTCTCTCTCTCTCTCTCTCTCTCTCTCTCTCTCTCTCTCTCTCTCTCTCTCTCTCTCTCTCTCTCTCTCTCTCAAGAGCTTTATGAACACCTAATTAAGTATCGGTATGCATAGATCTTCCATGTTAAATAAAGCAGTGAGAAATAAAACGAACTCAGTGCAAGTCAGAACCGATTCGTACACAGAAGGACGACGTAGATAGTTTACTATTGATCAAAGCTTTATATAACATGAGGTTATTTTCCAATTGAACAGCTATTAACAGAGGGAGCAGAATCAAAAGAAGTCGCTCATATTCCTATTGGACGCGTTGGAGAGCCAGAGGACGTGGCATCTCTGGTGGCCTTCCTCTGCATGCCTGCTGCTTCTTACATTACCGGTCAAGTCATTTGCGTGGACGGGGGACGGTCCGTGAATGGCTCCGCTTGATGAAATAGCAGCTGCTGCCACCCCTGTTTCGATCGTTGGACATCTTTGAGCCCTCTAGCGCCCTGTCCTCTGACCGCTTGGCCGGTCCATAAAAAAAAAAAAAAAAAAAATGTTGAGCCTGTGTTTGTACCCGATTGTATTTTCGATGCTTTAGCATCTCTAAACCGTTTGTTGTAAGCTCCAAAAAATTTAAGCTTATTCTCTATTTTATATTTCCAATAAAGACTAGATGTACTGCATATTTATTGTGGTATTCACATCTCAACTATATAAAGAGAATTGGGCTTATGCTGAAACGAACCAATACCCTTTGCAACCCTTTCCTTGGATAAAAAACAATGATAGACATAAATATTATCAGGGGTACCTTAGTTTTGAGTCGAACTGCACGAGGCCCTCCCCACGATCTCATCCAACTTCGGTCTGCTTATCTCTTTGCGGCGGGTCGCGTGTGCATGCCTCTAGCCTTAATATCTTGAGTGGATCCTTTCAACCAATATTTCAGCCAGTGAAGTTGTTGGCCGAAGCCTTGCAGTAAACAGCAGATAGAGAAGAGAGAGAGAGAGACTCCCGATCAGAGTCTTCCAATTACAGCAGAGTATCATTCATGAGAGACTCCCGATCAGACTCTTTCAATAGAAAGAAATACAGACACCATCATAGGTGGAGGGGTAAATGGGCATCCATCGGGCCTCAACTTACACTGTTTGGATCGGGCTTTTGAGCCTGGCCTATTGAAAATTTTGATTTTTGTTAGCCCCAAACCCTTTACAGACCTACCGATAGGTGCGCATGTTAAACGTCCAACAGTGGAACAAAGATTATACACCCACAATAGTCCTATTACGAGGGTCGGTATGCAAATAGTGAGTTTGCAAGGGTTAGTAGACGAACAGTCGGTTAAATCCAAATATCATAGACTGAAATTGTGCTATTGAAACAATGAATCAGCTATACTCGACAAAAGAAAATGCTCGTGTTGTTACAACTTACAACAGAATCCCTATCAACATCCCTCCACAAATATTTCTTTAAAAAAAAAAATTAGCTTCAAAGTTTACATGAACCTTCTCCAATCTGGCACCCAAGAGATGAAGAATGTCATCGAAGAGTCTCCTTTTCTTTTCTTTTCTTTCAGGTACATGAGAGAGAGAGAGAGAGAGAGAGAGAGAGAGAGAGAGAGAGAGAGAGAGAGAGATGCATAAATTTAACTAGTGCAACATCTGTTTCTGGCACAGCAATAACTTCCTGCTTGCGTATGGACCTTCCGCCGTATCGCGCAGGTCAGTCCTCCACCCCATGGCTTCGGTGATCTCTTGAATCTCATGGACCAAAAATTTTGAATCCCGGATATAGGCATATCCGCCAGGTCTTAGTATACGATCCATCTCTAGCAAGATGGAAGAAATGTTGCACCTGCGAGGTAGAAAAGATGTAGTGGGAAATAAGAGGAGAGCTCGGACTATACCAGTCTACAATAGCATGGTGTATACTATAACTAATGCAGAGACAGTCTGTACGATCTTGAATAGCTTGTAACCATCAATGAGAGACTCGATTTTGGATGATTTAAGTTGAGAAGTCTCATCGAAAGCCCTGGAAGAGGAGAGTCACCAACACTGATAACTGCATTGAGGCTTTTTACCCCTTCAGTAACTATAGTTCCAAATCAATTGTCAACAACCAATATTTTGGTGCAGGGGAAAGTCCGATAGCCTATAGTGGAAAATATGACAATCTAGCGAAAGAGGACACAAATAAAATCAATATGGACAACGTCCTGTTATCCCATTCTTATCCAATCAAGATGGGGTCGCCTATAGAGAAGAGTGTTAGAATTTTCTGACCAGCTATCAACCCAACGACAACCCTCTAACATTGGTGTCAAAAACATAACCAAGGCTAACTTGGTGGGAGAGGGGCATGCCAATAAACCTGAACTGCCAATTGGCAGGTAGAGAGATTTACCTCGTTGGTTACGCAATTCAAGCTCATGCAACCAAGGAGCAACCCTCAAAATCTAGCCTTGTTATCGCTCTGCAAGGTCTCACATTTGTTGGCTTAATTTGTGGATCCAAACCATTTCAGGAGAAATTATATGTACTGTTATTTTGGGATGTGATCGCACTCGCAATTCAGAAGATCAACAAAGTGGTCACAAGGAAGACAATTACATCTGAAGACCCGACAGTTCATCACACATCTCTAGACGATTTGCTTGTTGAGGGGCGTGAGATGGCTAGGATTTACAGGGGTAAGTAGGATTTCTTGATCATATCAATTTGCGTGAGATTTCATCGCTTTTTATCGTGACATGCTTTTAGAGGCTTCGACGCAGTTTCAAAATGAATTTCATGAGTTTTTAGATTTTCAAAATAAAATACTTTACTTATGTTTTTTCGGGTTTGTCGGAGTTTTCAGTCGAGTAGAGAGCCAACCACCCGACATTAATCAATTTGCATAAATCTATCTAAAGGTTTCTCGAGGTGAGGAGAGAACATAAGGCAAGTCATAATTTTAATCTACTGAAAGTCTAGCTTGTGCCTTCCACCAAGGTGATCGAAGCAAGTAACTTTTGTTAGGTCGGCCGTCGGCCCGTTGCACGTCGGTCCCCAACCTTTCCCTGCCACCTACTGGGTGAAGGTGTGTTTCCACCCCTAAAATAGGAAGGAATTCAAATGAAGATGGCAGACAGAAGATTTGATATAAGGAATTGCATCCATCTTTGGAGTACAACTTATAAGCCATAGAACTCAAATGAAACAACATTCCCAAAAAAATTAAACTGACATTCCTGGACTATAATAGGACCTTCAGTGTGTTAGAATGACATGATAAATAATGTTTCATTATTTGCTCAAATTTAAATCACCTGCAGTGAGAGGATTTATCACCTTTTCTGCTCTCTGGAGAAGAGGCCAAATGCATGCAACAGGTCGTAAGTCCTCGGATATGTATCGAATGGCTCACACCTGCACAGAAAAGGTTATGAGCTTCTTAAAACACAGATAGAAATAATGTGATTGTTGACAGGATTATAATGCTTTATGCAATAATTTAAGACTAGAAGATGATGAGTGATTTGGCATAACAGCACTATTTAAACAATAAGAAAATATTAAAATATTAAAAATTGACTGACAAGTCATCTCCAAGAACTGTTTAAATCCCACCAAAACCAGTACCATTCAAATCCCATAATATGGAATCAGGCCCCACCAAGGGTGATAATGGTTATATTATGTATAATAATTTAAGACTAGATGATGATGAGTGATTTGGCATAACAGCACGATTTAAACAATAAGAAAATATTAAAATATTAAAAATTGATTGACAAGTCATCTCCAAGAACTGTTTAAATCCCACCGAAACCAGTACCATTCAAATCCAAAAGATGAAATCAGGCCCCACCAAGGGTGATAATGGTTATATTAGTCAATTGATCAAATGGACAAAGCCATGTGTTTGATGTTGTAAGTTGCAACAAAACACGCAAGGTATAGAGACCTTAGTATAATTCTATATAAAGATTTCCAAGCACATGCAGATTCTTAATTGAGGATCGAGTTAATTTTGACATCCAACCCTATTAACCATAGCTAGGAAAATCCAGATAAATAATGGATCCAGATGAAGCCATAAACATGATATCTCACAGAAACACATTGAAGTTATATAGACAAAAAGATGCAGATACCATACCAGTCATGGGTCACTCCCACAAGTCCACGATCATAAATTACTGGCAATGTGTTTGGTCCACTAATAGGGACAACATTCATCACCCAGCTATCAATCTGTTGATCGACCATTGCAGCTGCAAACCTGCCATGAGAATGATGATGGACACCCACTGAAACTTTCAAAAATGCCACGACTAAAGAGATATAGCAGGTGCATGCAGCTAAAAGAATGAATGTTTTCTTAGTTTGTTCGATCAGTAAAACCAGAATTTGTTTTGGACTGCTACGGTAATGCAAAAAGACAGAACAAAGATGAAAATAGAAAATAACCAAGAGACCAACTAAATGTTCCAGTGTCGTGACACTGCAAATTACAAAAAGAAAAGTTGTTGATGGAACTTGACACCCACGTGCATAATCACCCAAGTTACTAGATATATATTACATTATTTCATTTCATAATTTTGAACTTTAAAAAGAAAAAAAAATGCCCAACAACTTAATGTCAACACTTCACCTTTTTCCAACTGGGCTTGGGGGAAATGGCAGTGTCACTCATTCACAAAAAGCAGACAAAAATGCAGTTACAGTGCTCTGATTGGAGATCTAATTCAATTGATGACTCCATGGGGACTAAACAAAGTATTTTTCTACTTATCATGTCATCTAATGAGACAGTCCAGAGAAATGATTGTGAAAGATCATGTATTATACTAATACAAGATCACTTCAAATCAGTCGTATATTGGTCGAAATATTTCCATATTCAGAGTGTCGAAATATTGGTCGAAATTGAAATTTTGAACCTTTCTTGGAATAAGGCCCAAGATTTCTGGAATAGGCTTCATCATTCTTGGTGTAGATATTAGTTCCTCTGGCTTGAATTTTGACTAACCCTCAACTTTCCTGGAATAGATCTTCGCCTCCCTGGAATAACCCTAAGGATTTCTGGAATAGGCCTCAGCATTCCTGGATCCTTGACATAACATATTCCCAAATCCCGACATAATCTTCAGCATACATGGATCCCTTCGCTCTATGATGTGGAAATTATGGCATCCTTCTCCTTAGGCTGCTACCTTCATGTTCTCTCCATCGAAGACTTGTTTTCACCTCTCGCGACAGTAGTTCTTCCCAAAAATTATAAAAATAGGAGAAAACAAGTTAAAAAAACCATCGAGATGTCTTTTTTTGGGCTGCGATTTGGGGTTAATGGCGAAGCCATTAATCATCGTAGATCTCGTCGCAAGCTTTCCGGATTGGGGTCGTAATAAGGATTTTGATAACCGAGCGCAAAGTTACGCATGTTTGAAGTTGGCAAAGAGCACTTGGACTTCCGGCAAGCACAAGTTACTAGAAAATCCATCTATTCTCACTTCATATATCTATGGTGTGTATTGCATCAGTTATCCTATCCAGAACTGATTCGTCTCTCACAACTTTCAGGATTTCTCCGGATTCTTCAATAAGATCCTAGGATCATCAACTATACAAATAGATTCATGCACGTATCCATTAGTTAACCTCACATAGTTTACCTCTAGATTCTCCAAGAATTTCTCTAACGATCCTCTTAATAAAATTTATCATTTGATCTCACATCGTATTTGGTGTACCTTATAAGATCCAATTCCCCTTTTTCGTTATCTTTACCTTTAAGGATGTCTCATGATTCCCTTTCAAATTCCACCACATTATTCGTGGGCCTGTCATGGTTTCTTAACGTCTCATTCCTAATATATAAATCCATTACTACTAGCCTATTTTGTGAGGTCAAACTTCCCCCTAGCATCAACCATACTATGTCGATCTCTATTCTTCTTAAAAGAAAACAATCTATCAGAGACATACCTGATGCTCTCTTGAAGGTAACCAAATATTCATCTCTTTTTTAGATAATTATTTGCAATCGCTAAATCATAGGCCACCAAACTCAAGCATCTGATCTCTAATTGCATTCCTATCCTCAAACCCTTGTCCCCATGCACTCTTTCATATCCTCCACTACTTCTCCTAACATGATCATTTAAATCACCACCTGCAAAAATCGAATCTTCTTTTACAATTCCTTGCATTAATCCATCCATCTCTCCCCAAAATTGTCACTTTACTGATCTATATTGATTTTCTTTTTTCTCTCCCATTGATCAAAATATTTTCAAAAACCACTACCACCCTTCTCTTTGATTCTTGTAAGTGGGAGACCCACATAAAAACATGAATCATTTTTTGCCCCTTTAAGTAGAGGGCCATAATTCTTTGAGCTCCTTAAAGAAAGAAAAAAAGTCTAATCATAAGTCCAATCATACTCCCTAGTCCCTCCTCACAAAGCCATGTCTACCTTACATTGCACACGTTCAGACCATCTCAATGGGTTGTCTCTTTATCATGTATTGGTTCTGTTCTTAATCTTACTCTTGCAACTCACTCTATTAGTCCCAGAGTGTCATTCATCCAACTCCCACGAGCCTTTATCATATATCATTCTGATATGAGAAGGCTACTATATATCATGCAACTACAAGAAAAGAAGTTCCAAGCATACATGAATAAATTAGTACAATGATTACTTAAAATATTTTAGATGTTAGCGATAACTTAAAATACTTCAATTTACAAATATATTAGTACAACTCATTCAACAACCATAGTTAATGTTTTTTTCCTTTTGTTTCAAATTTTGGTCTACCCACTTTTGACTTTTTTATATCTGTTGGAATATGACTCTATCAGATTTTCCACTAAGTTGTGCAGATATTGAATACACCTTACATTAAGAATGCTGCTAACAATTTAAAATGGAGATATATAAGAAAAACAATAAGTACCCTCCAAATCTGGCCCTCATGTCCATTATATTTCGCAATTTCAATACTTTCCAATGGAAAATACGGACATAGCTTTCAATGATGTCATTCCAGTATCTCGATTCTGCCTTGAAGAGCTCATTTTTCGCTATATAAGCATCCATATCAACACCCTGCAACCTTTCTGGTGGTTCATGCAGGCGAGCAGGCCATGTTGTAACATTGGCTCCATATCCTTTCTCAGGAAGCCGGCTGATGCATGCTTTCAGATCAACATACCTGCACAAAGCAGGGAAACAACTTACATACCATGTAAAGGAACTTATAAAAACTATCTTAGAGAGAGCACACAATTTAGCTTGGTGAAGATATCTGAACAAATATGCATGTTATGAATTCATGCCTTTTTCACTTCTAGAAATAACAATTATATAGCAACCACAGTCACCAATTAAACCAAAAGAGCCCGTCACTAACTTATTCATGCTTGCATCTTTATAGCAAAATATCTAACTTCCTAATCTTTAAATTCTCTGATGCAGAAGAAATTATCTGAGGAATGCGCATTAAAGAGGTAAAAGTCCTTACAACCTTTTCATTTTCATTTAGAATGTTGCCATGTACAAATAAGCATGTTTTTTCGAACCCATTACTTCAGACCAACTATAATCCTCACTGAGTACTTGAAATAAGTACTTATCAAGAGGATATAGATAGTTATATACACACACAATATAACAGAAGACTATGAATGAGCTTCACAAGTACATGGTATATAACAGCATAGAAGCTGGCGATACACTTCGAAAATCTTTTACAACTCTTTTTAATGGTTAAAAGATTCCCAACTTACACAAGTAAGAGCATCCATATATGAGACAAAGAAGTAATAGTTATTTTTTAAAATATTTTCTTCCACTAAGCAGCACTGTAAACTGAAGGGTGATGAAAATACCAGACACTATCTGGGTCATCCTTTGCATCACATAGTGGAGGTTGGACTCCAGGATTGCGACTGATGTAGCATGTGTTGTTTAAAGGCTTCCTCCATATAGCAATATATCCCTGCTTCTTCACAAGTTCCCAGCAAATACGAGCCGTGAGGTTCTCCATCTCTATATAGAAAAAGAATACATGTCAGGAAAAAAAAAGACTAGAATTAAGCTTCATCCAGGACTACACTCCAAAAATGAAACGGGAAGGCTTTAAATTAAGGCAGCAATGCTAAAGCACTAGCTATGAATAGTGGGTTGTATAGCAATTAAACCACCAATATACAGCACAAAGAAAATTAACTTTGCCATTTCACTGTTGAAAGTTCTACATAAATGTCCCTAGAGACAGCGACAGGAAGAAATGGAAAAGAAGGATTCTATGGCCACAACTAAATAGATTGCTTTGCATGGAAAATAGAAAGAAAGGCCCATCCAAACACTTCATCTGCCGAAGGAAAGTGCTTGTTGGTGAGAAGTCGATAGTTTAGAATTTCATTGAAGAATGACGAGTTAAAATTGACTCCATTATTAAAATGACAGTTAATAGACTGAAAAAAGTCAAAAGCAGACATACTGATAATTCCAGAAAGCAATAAATCCAAGGAATAAAGTAACAACAGCATCAATTCTTCAATTGCATCCATGGCATATTGGCAAGAAAATTGTACAGTTACCTAAAATGTATATGTGACAAACCCTAGAGGAAGAATGAGAGAAGAGAGAGAGGGAGAGCTAGGGTTTGGGGAGAGAATGGAATGAGATCTCTCATTAGGCCAATAGGCAAATATATGGTGAATACATGTGAGTCATATATACATTGAGTGTATGTATATACACGAATACATCTTAACACCCCCCCTCAAACTCAGGGTGGATCATGCACCAAGAGTTTGGCAATCAAAGACCGAAAACGTGGCGTAGGATGTGACTTCGTGAAGAAGTCTGTGATCTGCTCTGCTGAGGGAATGAAAGGTAGTGACATTGTCATGGCCTCATACTCCTGTCGGACGAAGTGACAGTCAATCTCGATGTGCTTTGTCCTTTCATGAAAAACCAGGTTGCTAGCAATCTGAAGAGCACTCCGATTATCACAGTGAAGTGGAGTAGGCTCGGAGAAAGCAACACCGAGATCACTAAGGAGACGTCGAAGGTGAACTATCTCCTTAGTCGTGGAGGCCATGGCCCTATACTCAGCCTCAGTGCTAGAGAGAGACACCACTTTCTGCTTCTTGCTGCACCAGGATATCAAAGAGTCGCCGAGAAACAAGCAGTAACCAGTGGTGGAGCGGCGTGTAGTCGGATCTCCAGCCCAGTATGCATCTGAGTAGGCTCGAAGTCTGAGAGAGGAGGACGATGACAGAAACAAAGAGCGAGTAACTGTCCCTCTGAGGTACCGGAGGATCCGAAGAAGAGCACCATAGTGAACTGAGTGTGGAGCTACAACAAACTGACTGACAATGCTGACAGCGTGTGCAATGTCAGGCCGAGTGTTGCAGAGATAGACAAGCTGTCCCACAATCTGCCTGTACCGAGTGGGATCTGAAAGAGGAACTCCATCTGTAGGACGTAGCTTCTGTGAAGCTCAAGAGGGGTATCTATTGTACGGTTATCTGTGAGGGCAGCATGACTAAGGATGTCTGAAAGGTACTTCTGCTGAGAGAGAAGAATGCCATCTGCACTGTATGCAACCTCAAGACCAAGAAAGTATCGAAGCTTACCCAAATCCTTCATCTGGAATTGATTCCTCAAGTGCTGCTGAAGACTAGCAATGGCAGCAGAGTCATCTCCAGTGATGATCAAGTCATCCACGTATAACAGTAGGATCGCCCGGCCCTGCGGGGACGACCTGACAAACAGAGAGTGGTCCTGACTGCTTTCTGAGTAACCAAGTTCCCTGACAGCACGGCGGAACCGCTCAAACCAGGCATGAGGAGCTTGCTTGAGCCCATAAATGGCCCGACGAAGACGACACACGTGCTGAGAAGGAACACGGAGACCAGGAGGAGGATCCATGTAGACAGTCTCATACAGGTCACCGTGAAGAAAGGCATTTTTCACGTCCATCTGAAGAAGGGCCCATCGATGAACAGCTGCGACCGCCAGAAGAGTGCGAACGGTGGTCATCTGAGCCACCGAAGCAAAGGTCTCCTCGTAGTCAACGCCATACTCTTGAGTAAAGCCACGAGCCACCACCCGAGCCTTGTGGCGCTCAACAGATCCATCAAGGCGGTGCTTGATCTTATAAATCCACTTGCAGCTGACAGGCTCAACGCCTGAGGACAGAGGAACAACATCCCAGGTCTGAGTCTGGTGAAAGGCCTGAAACTCCTCATCCATAACCTGATGCCACTGAGGAAACTGAACTGCCTCTGAGTAAGACCGGGGCACCTGATCTGCGTGCACAGCAGTAAGAAAGGCAGTGAACTGAGACGAGTAACTGCAAATAGAGGCAAAGCCAAAACGATCAGGAGGCCCAGTGTCGCTGCTGAAATGGTCAGGCGGGTGATGTTGGCGCTAAGGGTAGCGAGGCGGGCCTGGATCCACGACTAACAATGACGGAGCAGGCACAGGAGGCGGGAAACTAGAAGTAACCTCAATAGCAGAGGAGCCGGCATCCACTGAGAAGGAAGGACACGGAGACACAGGGGTAGGCCGACGAGAGTAGACCTGAGGAGAGGGAGAGACAACCCGGGGAGGAGAGAGAGGTACGGGCATAGAGGAGGAAGCCTCGGAGGAGGCCCCTGGAGACGGTGGGGAAACAACTGGCAAAGGAGCCAGTGGTGCCGAGGGGGCTGGTGGTGGGGAAGGAGCCGACGGAGCCGGGGGGACCAGAGAGGCCGACGAGGGAGGCATAGGTGTCGATGATAGAGGAGAAGAAATCTCGAAAAATGTGAGATTCTGAGTTTCAGGAGAGTAGTAGGGCGCAGTGTTCTAAAAAGCGGTCTAGGCGGCCGCCTAGGCGGCGCCTAGGCGCTAGGCGGCCCCCCACCGCCTCGCCTAGGCCCTAGGCGCTCCAGAAAAGCGGCCAAGCTCCCAGGCGAAGCTAGGCGGCCGCCTAGGCGGTCTAGGCGGGGCAAGGCGGCCGCCTAGGCGGGCTGAGGCTGGCCAGGCGGACCAGGCGGGCCAGGCGGGTTGAGGCTGACCAGGCGGGCCAGGCGGTTGAGGCTGGCCAGGCGGACCAAGCGGGCCAGGCGGACCATGTTTGCTTTTGTTCTTGTTAATCACTCAATCTTGAATTATGGTTATATACTTGTTCTTTAAAATAATGGTTTGGGATAATCTTGAACTTATATTAATTTTTAAACATATATATATATATATATTATAATATCAAAATAATAATTAAAATAATTAAAAAAAAGGCAAAACGCCTAGGCCCCGCCTAGGCCGCCTAGGCGCTAGGTGGCCCCCTACCGCCCGACTAGCGCCTAGCGCTTTTTAGAACCTTGGTAGGGCGTATCCTCGACAAAGGAGACGTGTCGAGAGATACGCAAGCGACGAGCAACAGGGTCATAGCAGCGATAGCCCTTGTGCTCAGTGCTGATCCCAAGAAGGATGCACTTAGCTGCCTGAGCAGACAGCTTCGTGCGCTCACGGAGAGGAAGAAGAACAAAATAGGTGCACCCAAAAGTGCGAAGAGGGCTGTAGTCAGGAGTGGTAGAGAGGAGACGCTCATGAGGAGATAAGTCGTCCGGAAGAACCGACGAAGGAGTGATGTTAATGAGTTGGACGGAGGTGAGGAGAGCCTCAGCCCAGAAGCGCCGAAGAACAGAACCAGAAAGAAGGAAAGCACGAGTAGTCGCAAGAATATGGCGATGCTTGCGCTCAGCAACGCCATTCTGCTCATGGATGTGAGGACACGAGTGCTGAAAAATAGTCCCATGGGACTAAATAAGGCTGCGCATAGCGGTAGATAGATACTCAAGGGCACAATCAGATCGAAAGATCTTGATGCACCGACTAAACTGCGTGTGAATCATGGAAGTGAAGTCCTTATAGACTTGGAGGATATCCGATCGACGGCGAAGAAGGTAGACCCACGTGTAGCGACTATAATCATCCACAAACGAGACATAATATAAATACCCAGTCATAGAAGGGAGAGGAGAGGGGCCCCAGATATCAGAGTGAACAAGATCAAAAGGAGCAGAGCTCTGAGACGTACTGGATGAAAAAGGAAGAGCAGCAGCTTTTGCGAGCTTGCAGCCAGTACAAGTAGATAAAGATGAAAAAGGACCACAATCTAGAGCTCCAGAATGAAGTAATCTCTTAAGTCGCGGTTCCGACACATGACCTAGTCTCCTATGCCACAGGTCGGCATTAGGAGAGACAACTCCACAAAACCCAGATGATGACGGATCCAAAGAGTGAAGAAACTCCATCTGGTAGAGTCCGCCTGCCCTACGACCTGCTCCAATCGATCGGCCAATACGCAGATCCTGCACAAAACAAGAGGAAGGGGTAAATGTCACAGAGCAGCCAGAGTCACACAAAGCACTATCAGAAATCAAGTGCATGTGGAGTGTGGGAGCATGAAGCACAGAGGATAAGGAGAGATGGCAAGCAGGGGCGGAGGCTGAAGTAATGGATCCAGACTGTGAGATGGTTAAGCGAGAACCATCTGCAGTGTGGATCGGTGGCAGGTGCGTCGCAGGCTGACAGGCAGTGAGCAGGGAGGCATCCGGAGTCATGTGGTGTGAGGCGCCCGAATCCAGTATCCAAACAATGGGACTACCAGAAGAGGCAGAAAAGGCTGAGGCGCTGGAAGATCCAAGAGTAGCGGCAGACTGCTGAGAGAGTCTAAGCTGAGCTAGTTCCTCACGAATAGACTGTAGCTCGCCAGCTGAGACGGAAGAGGAAGAGGCAGAGGCAGCAGCAGCAGTAGGAACAGGGCGACCACGACCTCGAGCTTGTCCTCGTCCTCGTCCTCGATCTCTGTAGGTAGGACGCTTCTCTGGATGAAGTGAGAAGCAAGTGTCCACGAAGTGACCCGGTGTCTGACAGTGAGTGCAAAATGGTCTACCATGGGAGGCAGTAGCTGAGAGAGAAGGCACAAAAGACACTGGGGGGGGGCAGAGACTGGTGGCGGAGCAGCAGCAAGTACACCCTGAAGACCGGATGGAAGAGGTAAGGCCCTGAAGGCAAGAGTACGCAGACGAGTTTCCTCAGTGACCAGCTCAGCCACAGCCTCATCAAGACAAGGAAGGCTGTCCCGGTGAAGAAGCTGACCGGCCAGAGCACTGATCTCTGGTCGTAGGGCAGCGAATAGCTGATAGAGCTGAAGGCGCTCTCGGTAGAGCTGATACTCGACAGCACGGGACGGGTCAGGAACGGGAGCAAGATCCTGAAGATCACGCCAATAAGAGCGCATCTGACAATAAAACTGTTGGACCGTCAACTCTCCTTGCTGTGCCGACTGAGCCTGTGTGAGAAGCTGATACTCACGTGCTCCGCTCTTCTCAACAAAGCGAGCAGTGAGATGACCCCAAATCGCTGCAGAAGTGGCAAGCCCAACCATGTCCCGGCGAAAAGAACGATCCACAGAAGCAACAAGGTAGGCCTTGATACGCTGATCGCGAAGGCACCAGGGATCGTATTCTGCATCGGAAGCAGAAAGTGTGGAAGATCCATCAAGGTGTCCTCGAAGATTGTGACCCTCAAGGGTGGATTCCACCGTGGCGGACCATGCCGGCCAGTCGGAGGCCTCTTGGAGAAGAAAGTCGGTGGCGAGCGGGAGGAAATCCCGTGGAATCTCATAGGGAGTCACCGGATGAGACGGCAGAGTCGTCATCGAGGAAGTCGAGGACATGTCCGGGGATAGAGAGGGCTCGAAGAGCTAGCGGCGGGTCTAGATCGCGAGCGAGCGCGGGGTGCAGGGCCTGGATCGGCGGGCGCGGGGCCTGGATCGGAGTGCGCGGGGCGCGAGTGGCACGGGTGTGCGCAGGAAGCAGAGGGGAGCGGGGCGCGGGCGCGCGCCAGTTTGCACAGGAAGCAGAGGGGAGCGGGGCGCGAGCGGCGCGGGTGTGCCCAGGAAGCAGAGGGGAGCGGGGTGCGGGCGCGCGCGGGAAGCAGAGACGCGCGGGGCGCAGGGAGGATCGCGAGCGCAGGGAGGATCGCGGGAGTGCGCGGGGTGCGCGATCTGCGGGGAGGATCGCGGGGAGTGCACGATCTGCGGGGAGAATCGCAAAGGCGAGCGGGGTCGCTGATCTGCGGGGAGGATCGCGGAGGCGGGGAGAATCGCGGAGGCGGATCTCAGAGGCGAGCGGGGTCGCTAATCTGCGGGGAGGATCGTGGAGGCGGGCGCGGGGAGGATCTGGATTGACGGAGACAAGGGAGCCGTTGACGACGCCGGCGATCAACCTTGCTCTGATACCATGTGACAAACCCTAGAGGAAGAAAGAGAGAAGAGAGAGAGGGAGAGCTAGAGTTTGGGGAGAGAATGGAATGAGATCTCTCATTAGGCCAATAGGCAAATATATGGTGAATACATGTGAGTCATATATACACTGAGTGTATGTATATACACGAATACATCTTAACAGTATAAAAATGTGATGGAATAAAAAATAAGAGGCAAGCAGTGCACTATTGACTTGTAAAGAAAAGTGTAAGGGCGATTTCTAATGCAATTGGTAGTCCAATTAACAATTGAAACAACATAGCCTTTTTCTTTCTTTTTTTTAGTGTATGGAGGGTGTCTAATCAGTATTGTCATTGTATGAGCAAAATTTAGTTTTTACTCAAGTACAAATTTCAAAAGACTCACTTCAAGGGAGCAGAGTACAAAATATATCAGGAGATTGCGGAAAAATCCGTCTGAGATCCTTTGATATTCAATTTCGAAGTACAAAGATTACAACAAGAGAGATGAAAAGAGGAGCGTTACGGTGCTTGATCCTTCCGGGCTTTGCGCGTGATCGGCTAGAGGCTTTGCTTTACTCGATGTTTTAAAAAACGGAAGGCGGAAGGCGGGCGGTCAAGTGGTTTCAAGGCAGAAGGCGGAAGGCAGACGACTAGGCGGGCGCCCACCTATATAAAATATATTATATATATTCTATATATATGTATATATATAAATTCATAATTCTATATAAAAAAACAATAATATAAAATTTTACATATGCAAGCATCAAAACAACCGATCTGAATATAAATGTTTTATGAAAGGTAGGGGTATTTCAGTATGGTTACATCAATACTTATACCCAATTGTCCCTCTAACTTGAGTATACTAGATAATACAGTTGTACTCCAACTTTATTGTGATGTACCCAAATTCCAACCAATCATATATTGCTATCCAAATTCTATCCAAACTCATACCATACAAGAACCAATATAGTAATAAATCGTAAGAGCTTCTTAAACATTTCATCACAATACATTGAAATATTTTTCTTCTTTAAGCAATTGCATATGGTGGAGAAAGAGAAAATTTCAACCCAATTCATTATTGAAACCCGAGCCAAAACCTAAAACCCGAATGGGTATGGATCTGATATGGACCCTCTTATACCCGAATGGGTATGGATCATGTATGGACCATGCCATACCCGAATGGTTATAAATATGGATTTGGGTAGGGTCCGACCTGAACCCGACCCATTGCCAACCCTAACCATAATTAAAATGTAATGATAAATATCCATCATGGAGAATGATGTAACTGCGCCTAGCATTGACATGTATGAACTTCAAAAAAGTTGACTATAATATAGTTTCTCTATCTTAAAGTATCATATTGTTTTTTGTATACACTATTAATCTTAGAAATTCCCTTAAGTAATAGATAAGGCGATGGCGAGTGAGACCCGCCTAGGCGCCCGCCTTTTACCCGCCTAGACGCCCGCCTTTGTTCAACCCGCCTGTAGTGCCGCTTAATGCTAAAGCCGAGCGGCCAACCCCCTAAAACGCCTAGGCGGCCGCCCTGACCTCTTTTTAGAACAGTGGCTTTACTCTTCTTCTTCTTGAATTTTCACTTGTTCTTTGCTCGTTCTTCGACTTGCTTTGAACTTGAATCTTCTTTCAACCTTCAATCTTTGACCTTCAATCTTCTTCTTCGATATTCGATCTCCGATTTTCTTTGGTTTACTTCGATCTTCGATCCTTCTTCTCCGGAATTTCTTGGAGCTTTGAAGTATCTTCGGTCGGGAGCTTTGTAGACTCTTTTTCTATGGCAAAGATCTACTCTAGTCCTTCTTGTATCTTGAAGGTCGACTTTTTTTTTTCTTCTCTCCTTTTATAAGGGTCAAAGTAGTTATTGTTGAGAATAACTACCTCGGATGGTTGAAGCAACCTCCAAGTGGTTTCCATAACTCCCTTAGATGGTTAGAGTAACATCCAGGTGGTTTACATAACATTCCTTGATAGTTGGGATATCTTCCAAGTGGTTTTATAACTTCCATTGGTGGTTAATCCCTTTGAATTTCAAATTTCTCCCTCCATTTTTCTTTTATGGTAGAGGTTTGAATGAACCTGTCTGACTTAATCGACTTGTGGTTCGGCTATTAAATCCGAGTCGACTTACTGCGACTCGAACTCGACAAAATTAACTCTTGATCCGGTCTTTTTCTGACTTAGTGGACTTTACGAGTCTGTTGAACCTGATGTAAGCTTACTTGTAGGAACATGCGCTCGGTCATTCTTCGGCCTTGTATGTCAGCGTATCGAATGATGCATATCTCTAAGCATATTATTCTACTGACTTAGAGATAGCCTTTGGATGATGAGAATATGACATTTTTCTTACTAGTCAAAGTTCCTTTTTGGTGCTTGACATTCCCTGATACAAATTTTTCAGACTTAGTCAAACTTAGTCAGGGCCTGGGTTGGGGCTGGCCCCTCCTTCTGTCAAGTTTACGAGCTTTTGTGATTTTGAAGTCTCTGGAACTTGGTCAAATTTTTTACTTTCGAAGTCTCTGAAACTTAGTCCAATTTTGGGACTTAGCCAAATTTTCGAGTGCAGAAAGAGATTTCTCTAGTTATCAGGGAAATATTGCCTTCCAGACTTATCCAAATTTCTGAGTGCAGATAGAGATTTTCCTAGTCATCAGAGAAATATTGTCTTCCAGACTTAGCCAAATATTTGAGTGCAGAGAGAGATTTTTCTGGTCATCAGGGAAATACTGTCTTCCAGACTTTGTCAAATTTCTGAGTGCAAAGAGATATTTCCCTGGTCATCAGAGAAATATTGCCTTCCAGACTTAGCCAAACTTTCGAGTGCAGATAGAGATTTCACTGGTCAATAGAGAAATATTGTCTTCCAGACTTAGCCAAATCTTCGAGTGCAGAGATAGATTTCTCTGGTCATCAGGGAAATATTGCTTTCCAGACTTAGCCAAATCTTCTAGTATAGAAAGAGATTTCCCTGGTCATCAGGGAAATATTGTCTTCCAGACTTAGTCAAATCTTCGAGTGTAGAGAAAGATTTTCCTGGTCATCAAAGAAATAGTGCCTTCCAAACTTAGCTAAATCTTCTAGTGTAGAAAGAGATTTCCCTAGTCATCAGGGAAAATTTGTCTTCCGGACTTAGCCAAAGCTTCGAGTGTAGAGAAAGATTTCCCTGATCATCAGGGAAATAGTGTATTCCAAACTTAGCAAAATTTTCAGTGTAGATGGAGATTTACTTGGTCAAGTGGTCATCAGGGAAATAGTCTTCCAGACTTAACCAAATTTTTGGTTTTCTGGCTTTAGACAAATTTCAATGTCTACAATCATGTGCGTTACATATGCGCATATGTGACTACATATACAGAATGGATGCATAGAAGTATATGTGTGGAGCCATCACATGTGAAGAAGCACATATGCGACCGCAAAATACATGTGCAATTGCAAATGTGTCTGTGCGGCAGCACAATTCCAACATTCCAACGGTCAACTTTTGGCCCATTTGACTTGTGCGACCTAGAGCCGTCAATGAGCCGGGCTAGGGCCGAGCCTAGGTAAGCTTGGGCCCGACCCTTACATATACAGGCGAGCCCGGGTCGGGCCCTTAAGGGCCTAAAAACCTCTAGCCCTAGTTCGGCCCTTTGAGGACCTGGGCCTATCAATTATATAGGGTTTTTTTTACAGAAATAAGATATGATAAATGTTCATATGGGAAACAGAGGAACAGGCCCAAAGCATCAAAAATCAGAACTACTAAAGCAGATGAAATGTAATCCCGAAGCATCAGAAGTCCAGTACACTAAACCTTAAACCCAAATTTAAATAAATGAAATCAGAACTACTAAAGCAGATGAAATGTAATCCCGAAGCATCAAAAATCGCATATCTTTTTTATGGCAATGACCTTACCTCTTCTTGGATCTCCACCACACGAGCTGTAGGCCCAGGCACCTTCTTCACTGTCTTCTCCAGGGCCTCATCCTTGCCCCTAATGGGAGTCAACGACACCTAGAATGAATACTTGCGGGAAGTCGGCGATTTCTCATCATTTGCCTTGAACTCCATCGCCCACTTGAAGTTCTTCTCCTCCCCTCCCTTCATCTCCGCCGCCCACTTGTACATTTTATCAATCTTGTCCTCCTTTGCCCTTTTGATCTTTGTCATCCACTCGTACTTTCGGTCCCGACCTCGACCGATCTTAGAACTCAGAGAGCGTTCGAAGCCCAGCTCGAGGGCGGTGATGATCACTAAGGCTCTCGGGGAACAGCTCCATCTCCGTCCACTTTTGGAATCTCCTGAGGTTGGGGGCGGCGGAGTCAACGAGGTTGAGCGGCAGGAGGAACGGGGAAGGGAGATCAAAAGGGGTGGTGGTAGGGCTTAAGATGTTGAGGGCGAGACCTAGGTGCTCCTCCAAACAGAGGAAAAGGAAGGTGGTAGAGTTTAATATGTTGCAAAAAAATCTGGATTTCAAATGTTCTTCAATGTGGTTGAGCGAAAGAGAACCCTTTAGAATCCGATCAGGGTCAAAAACCACCCGTTAACCTATATAATAAAATAATATTTATAAAAATTAATAAATTAAATATATAAAAATATTTTTATATACCTATATATTATTAAACGGGTCGGGTTAGAAAACACTAAGCTCAGGCCTGATTCGGTGACATAAAGGACGGGACGGATCGGTCTTAGGAAGGGTTTTTAACGGGACAAGTTTTTGACGGGATTTTACGGGCTGGGTGCCCTTCTAGGAGGCCTAATTGACAGGCCTAGTGCGACCGCATAGGGACTTGTGCAGCCACATACCGACAACTACAACAATCCAAAATTTGACCGTTGGGATTGTGCGACTGCACAAAAACATATGCAACCGCAAAATTCCAAGGCTCTTTTGCCCTTCAAGCCTATAAAAAAGTCTCTAGTTCATCCATTTTTAACCCCAAATCTATCCCACTTCTCTACCCACTTTCAAACCTCCCCGTTTCTCATTTCGTCAATGGCTACAACATGTGAGGATAGGGATCATCTGGGCGGCAGTCCGTTCAAGACATATGATGTTGGGTGGAAATACGGACACTACAAAAGTATAATGCCGAAAAATATTATGATCTGTCAGCTTTGCGACTACAAAGCCAATGGTGGATCGCAAGGCTCAAGCAGCACTCGACACATCCGCCAAGGTGAGATGACAAAAATTTTCCTCAAGCCACTGCTGAGTGCCAACATCCGCAAGAAGATAATGATGTACATGCAGACGACCACTAGGGTCCCGATAGGCACCCGTCATCGCAGCAAGAGCATATACACCAAGTTCAAGTCTGAAGAGGAGCGAGTGTCGTTGAAGGAAGAGCTGGGGGATAGTACCAAGGACGGCAAGGAGAAGGAGGTGGGGCCCTCTACACCACCAACGAGACCGAAGTTGATGAGGTGTGGGAAGGCAAAGGTTCGGGCCCCTTCTCGTTAGAAAGATTATATCTATTTTTAAATTAATCCTTTTTTTAACTTGAATAAATGCAGTATGCCAATATTTGACTATTTCTGTGTTTCATATATTTAATTAAAAAAAAAGCACGATAGGGATGTGCGATCCCACAATCGCATATGTGATCAGCTAAGGCTCAGTTGTGCAGTCGGGGGGCACACATCGCACTTGACAACATTGCGTCTAATATCAAATTGTAGACGAGCATTTAATTGAGTAAAATCATGTAGTATTTACTGAGAAAAATTGTTGCTTAAAATCATTTTCAGGTTATCCGATTAACAAACACAAAAGTTGTGGTAGGTGCTTATTTCCTCAATGCATGATAGTGGAATCAGATAATAAAGTGTTAGCCTGATCAATGAGGTAGAAAGTTAAACTTTCAATCATCATCACCGTTACAGATGTATGAGAGCTTACATATATTGATAAGGAAATATGTGCAAGGACTTTCCAATTGCAGCTTGCAATCCAACAACAGTAAATAAATGTCAGAAACTTTAGATGGATTTCCAAAGGATCACAATACTAGGAGTAGATACCTTTCCATGCCTCTTCTTGGCTTTCTTCGTGCTTATAGACAGGTTGAGCTGCCCAAGCAAAGTATCCTCCAGATCTGAGCATTCTGTTAACCTCAAGAAGCAAAAGCCCATCTTCACAAGAGGAGAAAAAATGATCACAACAGTGAAGCCAAAGGGACATTCAGCTCCACAATTACAAATTTTAGATTCTATATTGGCCAAAACAGAAAATCCTTTCCTGAACTTAAAAGTAAATAAGTGGTTTCAAGCCTAAGGTGGAGCATTTAGTAAAACTAGATATTAATTGTTTTCACTCTACAAGACTTCAAGTTTCATATATATATAAATTGATGGGAAACAGCATTTGGTTTCAAAACTTTTCATAGACAGAACTTTCGATCCAACTGTACAATAAATTAGCTTGAAACATGGTTCGAGCAATCAATCAATAAAAACAGGATATCCAACATAGTGCAATGCAGATTCACCGTGCCGTCGACAAGTTGATACTGACTGCATTTGCACTAAAAAACTTCAAGGTACCTTCTCAAACCAAATATTAAGACTATTTATATAGTCCTTATAAAAATTGTTCTGTACACAACCATTCTAATTCAGAATTTATAATGGCCAACTCCAAGTTTAGAAACAAGAAGGTTAAAAAAAACTTTTCCAATCATAATTATTCAACCAGTACAGAGAGAAAATTCCAGCTTCACAGCCTTTTGAATGTTTGAATTCAATGATAGAATACAGCAGAAAGTACATCAAAATGTCATATGCATTGTCAACTATATTGTCTAAGGACATGGGAAACGGGAAAACCATGCTCTTAACAATATGCAAGGCGAAATTGAAGCCCCAGCAAAAGTATCTTGGCTAAGATCTAAGCATCATTCAAATATCCAATAGTTTGTAGCTCTTGGATCTCCACCTTAGCTATGTCACTTGTCTAAAATTCTCTTATCTACATTGCACAAACATGGTAAAACCTTAGAAGCAGGGTCGCAAAATATGCTGCCACTCCCACCATTTATCAGCATTCCTTGTGCCACTTTTAACTACAGGTACACAACAAAACTAACTGTTGCTCCATAGAAATTCATTCCCCTTTCCACTCCAGGCATCTAAGGGTAAAATTCTTCTAAGAAGCTACAAAATCAAAAAGAGTTTTCAAGGAAAATGAAACCAAGTAAATTTTACCTGCAGCACCAAACACATCAAGAAATAATGATAATAATCACAGAGAAAATCCAAGCTACTGGAAAGTTGCAAATGTGCGATCTCAGCATGTCATGAGACAGTGCAATAGCAGATTTAGACATTACGTGCTTGAACATAATGAACTTTGCATGATAATCAAACAATGAGAAGACGTATATCAACAGAAAACAAAAAAATAACGGCATACCATCACGGGTCCAATTAATTCTACACCTTGAACAATGAATTAAATCAAATGCCTGGCTTGTATAAGGCAATCGATGTGTTGCAAAAGCTGCTACCATCGCAGGCACGCCACGTTCAAGAGCGAACTGAATCTGGTTTTCATGAACATCCTTTGGTGCTATTGACAAGGTGATCACATTTCGTGAAAGTAGAAAAGCACCAAAACTTGCTACCCCACAACCAACGTCCAAGGCAACTCTTGTATGATTACCAAATGCAATATCTGGAAGCATCTGCAATTTCAAGTTGAGAATGAGATAATAGCGCGTCAAAAATAGAGACAAGATCAGAAGAGATGAAAATAAGAAATTGATAGAAGATTGTGGAAATCAAAAAACCTCAGAGATCTGATCCAAGTATTTATTTGCTCCATGTATAAACTGTGTTCCACCTCCAGGAAATGTAAATTTATCTTTATCCCTTGAAATCCAATTTTGTCCTCCTTTATCTTCAACCAAACGTGTATGTGGTACATTGCTAAACCAAACCTGTATAAATATTTCAAAGCTAGTTTAAGAATCAAACAAACCACATCAGAACCTTAACCATAAAGACAGGATCAGGTACGAAGCTTAACTTTACAAGGTGACTCCATAAAATGATTGACCAGGAATTTTATGACCGAACGTCAACATGACGTCAACCTGTTGTTGGATTGTGCCAAGAATTCTACCATATGCCAGATGCAGAAAATAAAAGACATTCAAAGTTTAAGACTAGTCTAAGATTTATTTTATAAATCAAGGAACGAAAGTGTCAAAAAAAATATTTCAAAATGAAATATTTGTGAAGTCAAGTTTAGAGCTCAGTTTTTATCACCCTTTAGTAACCAATATATATTGAACTCATGAGGGTGACTGAGAACACATCCACTTGTTTCCTTCATACTCCTTTTCGGGAAATGAAAAATGAATCACCGCAAATGAAGAAATAGAAATTTTTAGCTTGAAGCAATTGCTTGTTGATACGCATGGACCAAGTAGATCCAAACTTCAAACAAGTGTTTCCATAATAAGTCACCTAAATGTCACAGGTTAGGAGAACGAAATTGTTAGTTTATAAAAAATCGACATGATTAATAAGGAAAAGAGGAAAAGGCTGGAGTTAGTAAAATAACACCATGTTGAACGACATCCATAAATGCAAGTGGTTGTTGTAGATGACCTTCCACAAAACTCACTTCACATAAATTATGCGCTCACCTTTAAGTATTTAACTTTTTGAAAAAGTGGGGGTTTGACATATGAGTCTATGACTCCCTATGTTGGAGAAAGTGTAATAGTTTCATGGTGTAGATATGGATATATCAGATACATGTTTTATTTAGTCATGATTGTTATTTGTTAGTATACGTGTTATGCCCCAATTTAATCTGTGTGACTATTAGCAACTGTGATCAAAAGTGTAAGTTGTGTCTAGAACAGTGGGACACTATAGTTGAAGACCACGTGATGACGAAGATTCAAAAATCAGTGTATTGTTGAGCTTCAAAAGATCTGAACAACTCCTAGTGCCACATAAGGATCATCAGGTTAGTTTCCGTATATGAAGTTTAGAGACCATAGTACACATATCTAGAATCGCAGCACATACTACACATATTCCTTTGCCTTTTGTTTCATGTAGCAGCACAGACTACACATATTCGTTTGCCTTTTGTATCATGTTGTTTGGCCTATTAAACTCTCAAATCTGGCCATATCAGATTAGGCGGATCGATCTAGCAAGTTTGTAGCCATAAATTGTAGATCTCAGACAGCAAACCGATCTGAACATTTTGCGGATCAAGCCGTCTGCGATGGAACACATAGAAGTTGTGGTCTCAGACTGCGCACCGATCAGGCTTCTTTGAGAACCAATCTGGAATTTGGATCCATGTACAAGTTAGACACCTCGAGAGCTTTTCGTTCAATTTGTTGACGCGGACCAGGGTTTTAATTGACCCGGGCTGATCCGGCTCGAGGTCTGGCTGATCGTCTTGTGTCGTTTCAACTAGATTTAGAAGTTTTCTACTAAACTTCATGTGGACTAGGGTTTTATGTATATTTTAAGTAAAGATTTCAGCCGAAATTCATCGGATTTGGATCAAATTTTGATCAATTCCAGGTCAAATGTCAGTAAAATATTGTCTGATATGAAAAAAAATTCGGAATTGAGGGAAAATATAATTTTTCTCTGATAAAGATGATATTTTTTACTTAAAAAATAAAAAAGATAGTGAAATTATCTGAAAAAATACAGAATGTCTGATATGAAAAAGAATTCGGAATTGAAGGAAAATATAATTTTTCTCTGATAAAGATGATATTTTTTACTTAAAAAATAAAAAAATAGTGAAATTATCTGAAAAAATACAGAATGTCGGATTTCGGTCAAATGTCAATCATTTCAGTAGATATTTCGTTATATCGGAAAAAAATTGGTACTAAAAAAAATTCGGCCCAATTTCTATGTCGAACCTTTAAAAAAAAGACATATTTCTGTGATTTTGTAGGAAATTTGTCGACATCTGATTCCATACATGTTGGTTGATGGAGCAAATAAGGAGGAGATCGAAAAGGTGAAAAATATGATGTCAGGGGAGTTCTAACTAAAGAATCTGGGCCCTTCGAAGCAGATACTAGGTATGCGGATCAGCAGAGATAAGAACAAGAGGGTGCTAACATTATCGCAAGAGGACGACATCGAGAAAGTCCGTGGTTTGCAATGGAAAATGCAAAACCGGTGAGCACTCCAATTGCCAACCACTTCAGACTCTTAAAGAGGTAGTGTACCAAAACGCAAGAAGAAAAAGACTACATGGCAAAGGTTCCCTACTGTTCAGCAGTCGGGAGCCTTATGTATGCGATGATCTGTACGAGATCAGACATAGCACAAGTAGTGGGAGTTGTTAGTTGTTACATGAACAATCCCAGGCAGGAGCATTGGCGAGCTATAAAGTGATATTTAGATATCTGCGAGGAACCTCCAAGTTGGTGTTACATTATGGAGGATCAGAGATTAAGCTGCGAGGCTACGTCAATTCAAATCTGGAAAGACCTGGATAGAAGCAAGAGCAAGAAGCGCTACGTGTTTACGCTGGGAAGTGTAGCCATCAATTGGGCTTCATAGTTATAGAAAATCGTGGCAATTTCTACTACTAAGGCCGAGCACGTTGCTACTTCGGACACATGCAAGGAGATGGTATGGCTGCAAGAAGACAACAAGTTGTACAGTGACAGTCAGAGCATCATATACCTCGCAAAGAATTTCGTTTTCCATAAGAGGACCAAACACATCAACATAAAGTTTCACTTTATTCGATCTCTGTTGGAAGACGATGTGCTGAAGCTGGAGAAGAATCACACGAGCAAGAATCCGGCTGATATCTTGACCAAGTTGATCACAGTGAAGAAGTTTAACAGTTGTTCGGCTTATGATGGTCTAAGGTGAAAGACCGGGGTTTGAGACCTAATGTTGCTGATGAGGAATTACCGTCGTCATTAAATTATTGATCGAAGAACTAGAAGAGTCAGTCTCCAAATGTGAGATTGATGAAATATAGGACATTGACTGATCGTATCTGCTGACTGAAGGGCGCACGGAAGAAGTCAATGGAGCTTCTGGGAGTCAAGCAAAAGGGTCGGGCGTCCGAGAGAACGTACAAGGTACGCCCAGGCAAACCCTAACGCTGGGAGCCAGGTCACAAGATTGGCGCCCGGACGAACATGACTGGCACCTAAGCGAATCTAGGCTAGACTCAAGAGCCTCGGACTTTGTGAGGCAGTGCCTGAGCAAATTTACAGGGCGCGCATTGACGCCCCCGGTCCAGAAAACCCACACGGGTTGCTGCTAGGGTTTGGTATAAAAGGCTACTCAGCTGTCATTAGTTGTAAGACGATTGGAGAAAGAAAAATAGGCTTTTTTGAACAGTAACGAGAGGCGGAGAAGTGAAGACGCTTGAGAGATTCATGGTGTGAGTGATTCCCTGTAAGATCGAGAAGTAGACTTGTTCCTTCCTATCACGATTCTCAAGATAGTGAAGTGCAGATTCTCGAGACTAGACATAGACAAGTTTTATCGAACCAGAGTAAATATTGTGTCATATACTCTTTGTGGTGGTTTTTTTCGTTGATTGTCAAACCCTAGGCTGTGTAGTTTTCACAATAAAAGAACTAAACAATAATCATAGGATTCCACAAAGAGAAAACATCAATGTCAAGGTTGGGCTGATATGTTAGAAGTTGTACATGTAGGAGTAGCTCTACTTGCATGGCCATATTTTATGTTCCTCGAATTTTTCATCAAACCCAACACTCAGAACTCAGAAGATTTGTAGCATCATGGTTTACTATATTGTGGTTAGGTTCCAACCATCTTCTAGAATGCGAGATGTACTCATGATGCTCCGAAAGTTAAACCTTGAGAATGCCTACACTGCCACGGGATATGAAATGGAACAGGGCATCAATCAGAAATCAAACCACAGAAAAGTCAATAAGAAAGTGAAAAATGTTTCCCACCTACTATGTTTGCCTCTTAGAAACTACAACAGTTGTATGCAACAGAAAAACAAAAATCACAACTTTAACACTTCGGAAAGGAATTGAAAGAAAGAAGTAAAATACCCATATATCAATGTGGAATAAAACCAGAAGGAAAAAAAATTAAACAGTAACAAAGTGAAGGAAGTAGAACCTCGTCTCTGCTTTGGGGCCACGGTATCGGGGTCTTGTAATCCTTGGGCGGCGGAACCAGACAAGATAGCCCCTTTCCCTCCCCCGGACAATGCCGCTCGAACCTCTCCCCTCTCTCCGTCGATCTCAGCTTCTTGATCTCCTCCACATTATCCAAACAAGGAATGTACTCCCTCGTGCTCTCCGGGCAGGGCTCGAACTTCTTGATCTTAGCCCTATCCCCGCCGATCTCCTCTTTCGTATCGTTCCCCGCGGCCCTATCGTCCCATTTCTCCACATCGTCCGGATCATACGGCCCCACATCGAAGTCCTCCCGCATCGTCCCGTTCTCGTCGACGATCCCGAATCCGTCCGGCGTCGTCGAGGGAGGAGGAGGAGGAGGGGATGGGAGGGCCTCCGGAGCTGGATCGAGCGGCGGTGGGGCGTCGTTGAAGGTGGAGACGGAGTGGTTGGAGATGATGAGGGCGGGTACGTCGAAGTTGGCGTTGGCGTTGGGGGAGGTGGCGACGGAGGGGGAGGGGGAGACGGGGAGGGATGGGCGGGCGGCGCTAGGGTAGAAGATAAGCTGGGAGTAGCCATCGGACCAGTGCCGGCCGAGGTAGAAGGAGGCGATGGAGGAGAAGGCGAGGACGGAGATCCGTATCAAGAGCGGGGACTTGCAGAGATCTCCGCACTTGCCGGGGCTTTTCATGCTTCCGCTCTGATCTGCTCTGCTCTCTCTCTCTCTCAGTCGAGGCCTAGTGGATTTTGTTCCAACCTCTTTAAGGAGGTTGGAGCATCCCGCTCTTTCTCATTGGTTCATTCCAAGGATATGTTTGTCATTTCATACTTTTATCATGGTGAAATGACCAAAAGCCCTCAATATGGACAAATGAGAGAGAGCGGGATGCTCCAACCTCTTTAAGGAGGTTGGAACAAAATCGTTCTCGGATCGAGCTGTTGATGGTGGTACTTTGCGTGGGTTTGAAGGGACGACCGGTTCGCTAGTTAACTGCGAGTCGTGGGTTTACTCCGGGTGATGGATCCGGTCCATCTGGACCAGATTCCTAAAAAATAGGGGAGCTTTGCGATCCTAAGAGCATCTCAACCGGCCTCCGAACTGGGGCACCTCCAACGAATTGTGGGCCCCATTTTGGCAGCCACTTTATGAAAATATCTTAGTTAAGAGGTGATCGTCTCCAACGGCTAACTAGGATATCATAGCGGTTTTTACACCAAACACCCTCCATATTTGTAACTTATCCAAACCCTTCAAATTTACACCAAACCCCTCACATCTTTTTTTTCGAGCATCGATTTAAATATTAAAAAAAATATAAATTTATTTTAAAATATATAATATTTTTAATGGCTATATTTATATACATTGGTCATAATCCGCGATGCGGCTCACATTTCCACCATCAACAGCTATTTTTTATTTATCGAGCTACAATCCACAAATCAACACATATTTCAAAAGCCAAATTGATAGATTTTTATCTGTTGGACACGATCTACGAGGTGGCATGTATTTCAGAAATCAAACTAATAGATTTTCAAAAACCAAACTGATAGATCTATCCGTTGGCACGCATTACCACCACTAACTGATAGATCTCTATCCATTGGAATTTTTATATATAAAGATATCGCTTCTCTCATCACACCTCATACCTTATCCAAATTATTCACTCTTCAAACATTATGTCCGGTTTGAGCCCCACCGACAACACGTCAAGCAGCAGCGACGATAGCTCCACCCTTAGAATGTTGTTTCTTCTGAAAGATGTGCGTGCAAGGAAGAGCAGCAAGCTGAAAGTTTGCGCCGACGTAGAAGACGCAGCTCCGTACCAGGTGATCGGTGCATAAATGTTAGAATTGGTGAGGTCTACAGCTCGTAAAAACCTATAGTTTAGCTATGTATGGTTGATAGTATAGGAATGCATATTGGTACGTACCTTAGTATGTGTTCTGATTATAGAACAGAGAGCCATGGCTACATGGTAATCCACTTGAGTGGGAGACTCAAGGAACTGGTCATATGTAACCTAAATACGTTCGCAGCTCTGATTAGGGTTGGTCGCCCTATCAGGATAAGCTGTTGGGATGACAGAGCGTGGGTGTCTCCACCACGGTCATTACCAGGCACAGTGTCTGTGGCCGAACGGAACCAACACGATGCACAGATCGGTGAGCAGACACCGGTGCACTAAACCGTGTTTCTGCTTAGGGTAAAACGGTCCTAAACCCTGAGGAACCATGTCTGGTGGACTAACCAGTTGTGTGGTGCTTTGGCGCACCAATGTATGAGGATCCGGATGCAGTGATCCAAAACCACGGTATACTGGGTTACCCGGCTGGCGTTGAATCAGCGTGTCACTCCTGCAGGCTATCCACACCCCTAACGGGAGGTGCGTTCCTTGGTCTGACCTACGTCGTATTAAACCCTGGCCAGGTGGTCATCAGTTGGACTGGTGACGGATCCGGTTGCTCGGAAGAGTAATCAGAGGTACGATGTATATGGTCAACCTGGAAGGAATCGAGTCATATGAGCACTCGAGTCTGAAGGTATTCTCCACCGCTCGAGTTGCGTCATGGCACCAGATGGAGGGACAGCGAGTTTACCATACTAAGCGGAGAGCAGGGGTATGAGGGAGAACATAGTAAGTCCGGGGGAATTAGAGTGCAGCCTGCGTCGCACTCTGGGTGGCTACGTAGGTTAACTCGGACTCAGATGATCGATGGTACACTCGGGTAGTGTGTCGATCGAGTCTGAGTTGGAAGCCATGAACCCTGGTCCCTGAAGGTTCCACCTTATCGACATTATGTACGGTTCTTATACCATCTCATCGAAACACAGAACGTAGTTAGAGGAAGCGAGAAGTCCAAGCCTACGCTCCGTGAGTGCTTCGCACTAGTGCACGGTAGATGCGTAGCTACGTGTGTGCACTAAGGGGAAACCGTAGGTTAGTACAGAGACGCATGTAGTAATTCCTTGTCATAAGTGGACTTTGCCATATGGGTGCGATGCACCGGGACATATTGCGAGTTGACTAGTTGACTTCACTAGGGGCACCCTACGGGAACCTCAGAGAATAGTGGAATCATTGGTGCACTTCACTTATGTGTGCCTTGCAAAAGTCTCGTACACGAGGAATGGCCAACTAGTGACATAAGGGCGCTTTGGTCATACCATGCGCCACTATGCACTAGGGGGGGCGGCCCTAAGTGTTGAGAGACTGGTCAAGGCCGGCCCTATAAGTTTCAGGAGGTTGTTGCCTCCGATGAAAGGGTCGGTCAAGAGGCGCAGAAAACGGGCTGGTTTTGACCGTTTTCGAAAACAAGAAAAAGATAGAGATAAAAGAAGAGATATATAGGGAGAGGTTTGAATCAGTCAATCCTATCCGCTAGGCTTATCCGTAAGGATAAGGCCGACCCTATATAAGGCATAGGGAGAGAGGGGGGGACGAAATTAATGAGCCATGCAAGCCCTAGGGCCGGCCCAAGCCATGGGGGAAACCCTAGCTGCCCCCTCTTCTCTCTTCGCATCTCCTCCCTCGTCTCTCTCTCCCTCGCTTGCGCCATTGGATGGCGACTCATCTTCCTCGCGTGGTGTTTCGTAGAAGGAAAAGGCTCGTCGTATGGAGGCACTCAGAGAACCATCGATGAGGTGCCGTGCATCGTGAGAGATCGGGTGAACTAGAAGGCGTCTCCCGCAACCTTTTGCTGTCTAGAATCTGCACAGAAAATCAGCGTTGTTTCTGTGATTTCGGGAGCTACAGAAGTCCAAATGATGTGAAACTTATTGTAAAAGTTGCGTCTTGAAGTTGGCTACCTGCAGTCCAAATTTCAGCCCAATCCGAGTTCGAAGCAGAAAGTTATGGCCGTCGCACCGAAGCTATATCGAGCAGATCCGTAGCCCGTCTCCATCAACAAAGAAGAAATTTGTCACGGTGAAAGATTCCGCACGCAGGTATGATCTCTAACAAGTAGATCTAACATAATTAGAACATGCATACATGCTCGATTGTTCTTTTGTGTTAGATCGTCGTTAGGGGTTCGCGTAGTTGCCATGCTAGTTTCATACACGCATATGTAGATCGTTTCGATGAAAATTTTGATATGTAACGCACACCGCTCATGATCCTCGGACCTATACTTTGCTTCCGCTGTGGGCCTCTACCATGGATTTATTTCCAACAATTGGTATCAAAGCACGCTAGTGGTGTGCGTTTCATGTTTTTCATAAAACCGTCATGTGCGCGCATGAATAGTATGTGCCGCCATCGGGGTTCTACGAGTAGATCATGCATAGTATATTTTTGTGTGTTCTATGAATCGTTCTTGCAGGGCGCCACTTCTAAAATTATTCTGGATATGTGATTGCTTGCTACCGGGGGTCGGACCCCGTGTTAGTGATTTTGTCTGGATGTTTTTCTTCTGTGTGTGGATAGATTTTAGAGCCATAGTCGGGCAAGAGGTGAAGATTTACCACCCTTGATTCCCAGGCTTTTTGCTAGGTTTGTTTTTTCTTTTCGTTCTAGGAAATTGTGTACGAGCGAGCACTTGCTCGAAGCGTACTAGAGCTTTTTCGGTTACAGATTGAAGATGAGGACTTACCGTGGAGATCCACCACCGGGAGGACGAGCGGAACCTTAGAGGACGATGACGATCCGGCGAAGCGTACACGATGACGGCAAAGGGCAGAAAGCGTCAGGAGATCGTATACAGAGGCTTGCACCGGATCGAGGAGGCTTGCGAAGGAGACAGAGAGCCTGCGCTGTGCCAGTCAGGTTCAGGGGTCGGACCCTAAACTTGATTCAGTTGTGTGCTTGTTTCTTTCAGTAGTTCTTTATATTTTTGTAGAGAACCCCGATGCGATAATTTGATTATCTAAGTTAGAGGGATGCCCTTTCCCCTCGGGTCCTTGCGACCTTATTAGGATAGGATTCTACTAGTGATGCCTATTATTTAATTGACCCATGATGATAGTAAGAATTCCTCATATTTGGTTATGCCACCATTAGGTCAACACCCGATTAGTCGGGTGTGCCTATTTGGTCAGCATCGAAACCTAGAATGAGTTGAAATTCTACTATGACATCATTCGTCAAATTTATAAGCGAGGTGCCATGGTAGTGGAAGACCTTTCCTGTCAGTCTGACCTTAGACTAGGCTCTAGGGCATTAGCGTGATAGTCAAGTTTGCGGAGCATCGATGTTTTTGGAATATGTAATGTGACCCTTGAGTGGAGAAATCCACTTGAGGCAGGGACTATGATATTCCGAGATCGATTAATGCTTCATGAAAGTCTTGAAATGCTAGTGGGAGCACGGCATGACCAGGGTCTAGTGTATAGGTTGTCGTGACCTTAGTGTACACTCATACTTACATTAAATAACCCTCAACTATAATAAGGGATGTGTAAGAGGACTCGTCGAGATCCTCTGGCCTCCACAACCAACTGCTCTGTGTCTGGGTGGAAGGGCGCAGCTCGACACCCCCTAGGGTGAGGGTTATGTTTTTCTATGCCAGATAATTTAGCGGTCTCCTTCAGGATATGGCAGTTACGGGGCCAGGAGAGAAGGGCTTTTTATCCCACCCTAGTAGGGGCCGCATGAACTCCCGTGTCGTAACTACCTAGGCTTGTGGGTAAGCATCTGAAGTGGACGTGAGGCATCCATTGCTTGCACAATGGGGATCACGTGGCACTGGCCAAAAGATAACCATGGTCCATCAAAGCCCTTAGTTGGCAGGTTTGGACTGGGTCAAGGAAAGGCCCGTGTAAGCGGATTGACGCTGCATGATGCCCCCTAGGGCAGGTGTAGTCGATTCCGAGATCTTACATACATGGTTAATTAATCCATAGAGGTGTCTTCGCTGTGAGGGTAGCATTGGCATTTGGATATAATTAGCTTATTTTCAAAATCCATAAAATAAGTTATTTTGCATTCGTTTTCATTCAACCATATAGTTCCCCTATCCGTTATCCCATAAGAAAACCAGTTATCGGGTCTCTAACTACGTAGAGCGGAAGCGCTATCTTTAGCTTATGCTTAGGGTAGTAAACGTACATTGGCTTCCAATCTAAATATCCCTGTACTAGACCTAACGGGTCCAGATATCACTAGGGCACTAACTAGGGCATATGATGACTAGCGAGAGTCTGAGGAGATGTGCAAGTGCTATGTTATAGCAGACTTGCGGACAACTCTTTAGAAGCAAGTCAGAGATATGCCGGGTCTTTTCAAAAAATAAGTTTTACTTGCATTAGATGTCTGCTAGGCGAAGTCGGTGGACTAATCGCTTATCCACCAAGATACTTGTCGGTACCGAGATGTAAGAGGGTATGCTTGTTCGGGAATACAGCTTTGAGTTCCAGATCGAACTAGATTCCAAAGACATGGTGCCAGATGACGAAGTGGTGGAAGACGTCTGTCTTGCATCCTTGTCTGGAACCTTCGAAGGCGTTATCAGAGACTTTAGCTTTAACAAGTTAGAGATGATAAACGCAGAACTTCTAAGGAGATTTCCAAGAGACAAAGGATGGGATCGGGATTAAAGGCAATGCTTTTAGTGCTTAACCTAGGTCTTCTTTTGAAGAACCTAAGGGAGTAACTTATAAGAGATCGAAAATTATTCTAGTGCAGAAACTATTGTGGACTCCTAAGTCTGGTAACGCTAAGGACGGAAGTGTTTCTGTTTTAGCGAGTATAGGGGGTAATTGAAGATTGAGTATGGCCTTAGAATGTTAAGAGTTGAGTCGCTATCTAGTAGCAGTTCTTATGCTTCTTGGAATGTAGACTTCGGGTCTATAGAGATTCAAGGAAAGCAGAAGGCTACTTTATAGTGGAGTAATCCTAACATAGAAACTGATGCCGTAAGCCGCTGCGGAAGCTGTTAGATATGATTATCTTAGTTTTTCCAAAACACGAATTTTGATTTTTAGAGATGCAATTCTGTTTCCTCTTTAGTAAATGAAGTTTTTAGTTTTAGACAGCACCGTAGGTGTGTATCTTAAACTAAATTGATAGCTTCATAGTTAGAGGAATAGATCAGAAAAATCTCTTTGAATTTAATCCTAATTAGGAAATAGATTTCATGACAGCTGCAGCGTCTAATTGAAATTCATCTAAATCCTTCGGCGAAGCTATCCCTTTTGTGACCCCCTCTGATTTAGATATTCTACCTTAGATAAATTCAGAGATAAAAGAAGGCCGAGTTTTTGTTCACAGATTCATCGGAGATCCTTCTGACCTATGAGTGTAATATGTAAGGCAGAATAACTAAAAGGGCCACAAAGGTATGGGAGTTAGTTAATTTTGACGTCTATGGTTCCAAGAGCGTCCAGACGATAGGATTCTCTTCGATTTAATCGAAGGAATAAGTCACTATCGGACGAGTTCCATAGGATCCTGAGGAAGCATGGGATTATCTCCTAATTAAATGCTCCAAGGATGACACGTCAGAATGAAGTCTCCGAGAGAAGGAATCGGACTCATTTTGACATGGTCCGTAGTATGATGAATATTGCCAAGTGTACTACCCACCTTTTGGTGGGGTTGTACCTTAAAATAGTAGCTTATATCTGAATCTATCTCTCATCTAGATCAGTGCCTCAGACCTATAGAGAGCTATGGTCTAAGCGAAAGCTGACACTATAGAGTCTCGAGATATAGGGTTGTCCTGCACTTGTGCAAAAGGACAAGAGGGATGAGATGGAGATGTAGTTCCAGGTATAGCTATTTGTAGGTTACCCTTAGGAGGCATAAGGTGGACTGTTTTATGATCTTGAGGTTAGGAAGGTAATCGTTTCTACGAATACCATCTACCTAGACCAGGATTATATTATAGACCATAAGTTTACCGGTAATGTAGTTCTGGGTGAACTACAGGGTACTGGTAGAGAGTGCGCATCTGAAAAAACATAGTGGGAGTAGATGATACAAGAAACTAGTATACCAGACACTGTATAAACAATTCACCTTTGTACCACCACCACCTCGTCGTTGTGGGAGCATTAGAGCTCCTGATAGATACTATGGAAAAACTTCGATAGTTAATCCAGAGTTTCAGGAGGATGATCCCTAGAGCTACGAAGAAGTAGTGGGAGCTTCCGACAGCTCTGACTGACAAAAGACCATGGAGGCAAATCAGCATCAATGTCCCTTGGAACAGTCTTGACACTTATGACACTATCACCCTTCAGGGTGTAGGAGGTGTATAAGAAGAGCACCCAGTTAAGACTTAAGTAGCTAGATTAGTTGCCAAAGGAGAAGGGATTGACTATGTCAAAACCATCTCACTGGTAGCTATGCCTAAGTCTATAACGGATCCTCTTAATCCATCACGGCCCGTTATAGTTGGAAGATCTGGTTGATGGATGTCAAGACAGTTATTCCCTAACGGAAATTTGAAAAGGACATATGGATGAGTAGCCCCAGGCTTTGTGTCAGTAGGTTAGGAAGATTTGGAATGCAAGTTGCAACGGTCCATTTATGGACTGATGCAAGCATCCAAGTTGGAATATCTATTTTGATCAAGGGAATCCGCTCATACGGATTTGATCAGAATGAGGATAAACCAAGATGGTATAGGAAAGGTGAAATAGCTTCAAGGGTATATTTAGTACTTTACGTTAACGATATTCTACTGATTGAAAATGACGTAGGAATATTGTTTACGGTAAAGGTTTGTAGTCATCACAATTCGATGTGAAAGACCCTAGTGAGACAAGTTATGCTCTGGGAATCAAGGTAACTCGAGATAACCAGAGCAAGGTTCTCTTGCTGTCACAGGCTACGCATGAAGATAAGATTCTAGCCAGATTCGTTTTACGAGGCTAGATATCTATTGTGCAGCAGGATACATGGGTCGGTTTCAGTCGAACCCGGGTCCAAATCACTGGACTAAAGTGAAGGGTATACTCAAAAATCCTCATTAAGTAAGGATTGTGAGTTAGCTTGCACTTCACAAGTCCTGATATCAATTGGACACACATGGTCTGACTTTGGTGTCAGATGTGCGTTCCAGAGAATCGATTTCAGGGATTGTTTTTATCTTGGGATTAGAAGCGGTAGTTGGTAGAGTGTGAAGCAAGAATGCATCACAGACTCTACCACAAAAGCTTAGCACGTTGTTGCGTGCGAGGTAGTATATAAGGTGGTAAGGCTTAGGAAGTTCTTAGAGAACTTGGGACGCGTACCGGAAGCTCAGTTATCTGTTGTTGCAACAGAAGAGCGGTAAGCAAGGTCTAAGGAGACTAGGTACCACCGTGAGGGGAAACCCATCAAGTACAAACTCCACTTGATTTGACAATTATAGGAGGAAATGCAAGTAGCGGTACTGAGGTGGAATCTACAGACAATGTTGCCAATTCCTTTAGGGAATTCCTGCAAAGGCGTTTGGGCAGCATGTAGAAGCTACAGAGCTCAACACCGTTATTCCTCGTTAGACCTAGTGGGAGATTGTTAGAATTGGTGAGGTCTACAGTTCGTAAAAACCTATAGTTTAGCTATGTATGGTTGATAGTATAGGAATGCATATTGGTACGTACCTTAGTACATGTTCTGATTATAGAACAGAGAGCCATGGCTACATGGTAATCCACTTGAGTGGGAGACTCAAGGGACTGGTCCCATGTAACCTAAATACGTTCGCAGCTCTGATTAGGGTTGGTCGCCCTATCAGGATAAGCTGTTGGGATGACAGAGCGTGGGTATCTCCACCACGGTCATTACCAGGCACAGTGTCTGTGGCCGAACAGAACCAACACGATGCACAGATCGGTGAGCAGACACCGGTGCACTAAACCGTGTTTCTACTTAGGATAAAACGGTCCTAAACCCTGAGGAACCATGTCTGGTGGACTAACCAGTTGTGTGGTGCTTTGGCGCACCAATGTGTGAGGATCCGGATGCAGTGATCCAAAACCACGGTGTACTGGGTTACCCGGCTAGCGTTGCATCAGCGTGTCACTCCTGCAGGCTATCCACACCCCTAATGGGAGGTGCGTTCCTTGGTCTGACCTACGTCGTATTAAACCCTGGCCAGGTGGTCATCAGTTGGACTGGTGACGGATCCGGTTGCTCGGAAGAGTAATCGGAGGTACGATGTATGTGGTCAACCTAGAAGGAACCGAGTCATATGAGAACTCGAGTCTGACGGTATTCTCCACCGCTCGAGTTGCGTCATGGCACCAGATAGAGGGACAACGAGTTTACCATACTAAGCGGAGAGCAGGGGTATGAGAGAGAACATAGTAAGTCCGGGGGAATTGGAGTGCAGCCTGCGTCGCACTATGGGTGGCTACGTAGGTTAACTCGGACTCAGATGATCGATGGTATACTCGGGTAGTGTGTCGATCGAGTCTGAGTTGGAAACCATGAACCCTGGTCCCTGAAGGTTCCACCTTATCGACATTATGTACGGTTCTTATACCATCTCATCGAAACACAGAACGTAGTTAGAGGAAGCGAGAAGTCCAAGCCTACGCTCCGTGAGTGCTTCGCACTAGTGCACGGTAGATGCGTAGCTACGTGTGTACACTAAGGGGAAACCCTAGGTTAGTGCAGAGACGCATGCAGTAATTCCTTGTCATAAGTGGACTTTGCCATATGGGTGCGATGCACCGGGACATGTTGCGATTTGACTAGTTGATTTCACTAGGGGCACCCTACGGGAACCTCAGAGAATAGTGAAATCACTGGTGCACTTCACTTATGTGTGCCTTGCAAAGTCTCGTACACGAGGAACGACCAACTAGTGACATAAGGGCGTTTTGGTCATACCATGCGCCACTATGCACTAGGGGGGGCCGGCCCTAAGTGTTGAGAGACTGGTCAAGGCCGGCCCTATAAGTTTCAGGAGGTTGTTGCCTCCGATGAAAGGGTCGGTCAAGAGGCGCAGAAAACGGGCTGGTTTTGACCTTTTTCGAAAACAAGGAAAAGATAGAGATAAAAGAAGAGATATATAGGAAGAGGTTTGAATCAGTCAATCCTATCCGCTAGGCTTATCCGTAAGGATAAGGCCGACCCTATATAAGGCATAGGGAGGGAGGGGGGGACGAAATTAATGAGCCATGCAAGCCCTAGGGCCGGCCCAAGCCATGGGGGAAACCCTAGCCGCCCCCTCTTCTCTCTTCGCATCTCCTCCCTCGTCTCTCTCTCCCTCGCTTGCGCATTGGATGGCGACTCGTCTTCCTCGCATGGTGTTTCGTAGAAGGATAAGGCTCGTCGTATGGAGGCACTCAGAGATCCATCAACGAGGTGCCGTGCATCGTGAGAGATCGGGTGAACTAGAAGGCGTCTCCCGCAACCTTTTGTTGTCCAGAATCTGCACAGAAAATCAGCGTTGTTTCTGTGATTTCGGGAGTTACAGAAGTCCAAACGATGTGAAACTTGTTGTAAAAGTTGCGTCTCGAAGTTGGCTACCTACAGTCCAAATTTCAGCCCAATCCAAGTTCGGAGCAGAAAGTTATAGCCGTCGCACCGAAGCTATGTCGAGCAGATCCGTAGCCCGTCTCCATCAACAAAGAAGAAATTTGTCGCGGTGAAAGATTCCGCACGCAGGTATGATCTCTAACAAGTAGATCTAACATAATTAGAACATGCATACATGCTAGATTGTTCTTTTGCGTTAGATCGTCGTTAGGGGTTCGCGTAGTTGCCATGCTAGTTTCATACACGCATATGTAGATCGTTTCGATGAAAATTTTGATATATAATGCACACCGCTCATGGTCCTCGGACCTATACTTTGCTTCCGCTGCGGGCCTCTACCATGGATTTATTTCCAACAATAAATACAATGTGTCTACACCTCTAAGCATAAGATGAATCATAATATTTTTGTTATAAATGCACTAATTACTTTTGTTTCCATGACTGATAGTAAAAGGACCATAAGAGCAAGTAACGCATCAATTGTAAACCCAGCAAAAAATTCATAAGGGCAATTGCACGAAGAAACATCTCCAAAGGCAACCCCCACATTAATAAGTCGCAAAGAAAGGACAAACGATCAATCGGAGTGAAGCTCGATCGATCGCAACGCGCTACCTACTGCAGACAAAGATTTCCCAAAGTTCGATCGATAGCCACGAAACCTGATCGATCATAACAAGGTCGCTCTCGCAGACAGAGGCTTTGCCAAGTTCGATCGATCGGCCGCGAGGCCCGATCGATCGGAAGCCGCCACCCGAGCCTCCGACACCCTAAATCGATCGATCTAGAATAGCTGCGAGAAATATACAACTTGCATGCATTTGGAGGCTTATATATACGTATCTCTTTAGAAGAAATACATCCGAATTTTGGCTCAAAGTTTGTCATCCTTGGGAGAAGATCGAAAGAAGAAGAAGAAGAAGAGAAGCCACCATGGATCGTCACCTTCGTCATGAGCGGCTAATCCTTTTTTAGGGCTTCGATGAAGTCCTAAATATGTTCTAGTTCTTCTATGTTCTTTTGGTTTTTATAATTCCAATTGGAGACATTGCTAAGATAATATCTTTTAATATTAAAATCTGTTGTTTATCTTCTTCGTATATATGCGTTTAATTGTAATCTATTTCATTGGAATTGAATGGAACCAATCTTGTCTTGCTATGTCCGTTAATATTTCTTTTCATCTTGCAAGAGATGAGCCATGCCTAGGAAGACGATTCGTGCCCTAAAAAGATGAACCGTGCTAAACTAAGATGGTGCATGCCATGTGCCTGGTGATAATGCATCATTTGTTTTGATCATTATTCCTAGATGAGATGGGCTATGCTAAGGGAAGACGATTCGTGCCCTCGAAGAACGGATCGTGCCGACCAAAGATAACCCATGTCATTGAGGATAAGAACCACCAGCGAAATCCATTACAATTTTGATTGTAACGGGTCGAAACGCTCCACTTGAATTTATAAAACGCTAATTAACATAATAGAACTAGTTCTTGGCTAGTGGTTGATTCTCCACCATAAACTCTCTCTCTTGATTTTTCTCATTAATTTAATTGCTCAGTTTTAGCTTTTGGATAATCATAAAATCATCAATCAACTTTATTCACCTAATTTCTTTAATTCCTAAAATCAACCTTAATTACTGTGTGTACCCTAAGGAACTTGCCTGCCGGGAGCCGTGACTTCGTCTCGGGCCGGCCACGCACGAAGTGGAGAAAAAGAGGAAGTTACCTACCGGAGCCCGTAACTTCATCGCAGGTAGGTTGCCCGCCAAAATGGAGAGAGGGGGGAGCCAACTCCCCCCCCTATGGGTCGGCCGCGCAACAAGGAGAGGGGGGAGTCCAACTCCCCCCCCAAGTGGTCGGTTGCGCAACAAGGAGAGGGGGGAGTCCAACCCCCCCCCCCCCCAAGTGGTCGGCCACGCAACAAAGGGAGAAGGGAGAGCCCGCCCCCCCCCCCCCGGGTCGGCCGCGCAACAAGCAAGGAAGAGGGGGGAGTCCAACTCCCCCCCCCCCCCCGGGTCAGCCGCGCAACAAGCAAAGAAGAGGGGGGGAGTCCAACTCCCCCCCCCCCCCCCCGCCAGAGTCGGTCGCGCAACAAGCAAAGAAGAAGGGGGAGTCAACTCCCCCCCCCCTCCCCCCAGGGTCGGCCATGCAACAAGGAAGGAGGGGGGAGTCCAACCCCCCCCCCCCCCCCCCCCCCCCCCCCCAAGGTATTCGACCATGTATTAAAACGAAGAGGAGGGCGACGGTTGAACCCGAAAATCTCGAGTGCACAGCGGTTACAGTGTGCTGCCTAAGCTCTCGAGATTCCTGGCCGAAGTTACCGGGAGCCGACCGCGCGCCACGTCCCCACTACCTCGGCGGTTGAGTACTTTGTGGAGGCACGTCGTCAACCCATCCCGCACGGAGCGCGCACCAGCCGTCAGCTCGGGGCTATAAAAGGGGATCTACCCCTTCAGCAGGAGGGACCGAATCCTGGAGGAGGTGCTGCCTGTTTCTTCCCGGAATTTATAGAGCTAGAGAGTCCGAGCTTACGAAGGTCGGTAACTAAGCGGAGATTACGGAGGTCGGTAACTAAGCTGAAGTTGCAGCGGTCAGTCGGTATCTTAACCGAGACTGCAGAGGTCAGTAGCTTGAGCGAAACTGCAGAGGCCGGTATCTTGGGTGACCGGTCCTCAGGGTGTAATTGGGGTTAAGGTAAGAGATTGTAACCGTTACAGTTGCTTTAGTGTATTCTCGCCCCACCCGTGGTTATTTCTCCTTCGACGTTGAGAAGGGGTTTTTCCACGTAATTTCCGGTCTTTGTCATTCTCTTGGCTTGTTAGATTGTGCTTGCCACCCGAACCGTCCGGTTCAAGTAAAAAAACCCCATAATCTTGGCGCCGTCTATGGGATAGTCTTCGAAACTTCCTACTAGAACTTTTGACTGTCGACCCGTGGGTGTCAAACGGTCTGAGTCTACCTGCAGCCTACCCGAGTCTACTGACCGACCGACCCGTAGGTGTCGACCGACCAACAGACTTAGAAGCCATTGCCTCATGACCACGCGGTTGAAGAACAATGGCCGGTGGACCATACCGAACCCATTTGACTTCGTAGCTCCCATCTGAGGCCGCTCCACTCTGGGACGCTAACGATGTCGGGCATCCCATACAACCACCAACGAACTTAGAGCACGTGGTCCTGCTGGTAAATCCCATACCCGGGGTCGGGGAGTCCAGTCAAGCTTCGGTAGTAACCCTGGCTCCTCTAGGAGGACTATTGGAAGCCTTTTTAGCTACCATGATGGTGACCCAACAAACTCTCACCGCCCAGATGTAATGACCGGCATTCCAGGGTGTTTTCGCCCAGAACAACCCAGTTATTATAATATTATTTTAATATATTTGGTCGTGATGATGTTTGGTTGTACTCGAGCGGAACCAGGCAGTGGGTCCCGAGTATGGGTCGCGAGGCTACCTTGGAGGTGTAATCACACGAGCTCGTGAGAATATATTTATTTTTAATAATATAATAATAAAATAATATGTGGCAAGTCTGTTGGAACCGTCGAGGTTCGCGCACCGGCTCATCTCGGCGCGACCCGAGTCGAGGGCGAGTCAGGCTCGGCGCAAGTCTGGCTCGACCAGCTTTATAAAAAAAAAAAAAAAAAGAGAAAACAAAGCAAAAAAAAAAAATTTAAAACCCAAACCCACCCAAACCCAAACCCGAACCCAGCCCAGCCCTTTCTCTTTCCCTTTCTCTTACTTTCTCTCTCTCTCCTCTCATCTCCCCAACAAACCCGTATCCCCATACACCTGAGGGCATCTCTGACGGATGACATGGAATCCCAAACCTTGGCTTGAACTTTTATAGTTGCATTTATTTAAATTGATAGAGTAGTAAAACGGATGTCTACAACATATCAGATCGTGATCGTGACGATGTAGCTAGATGCGGTATGAAGATCAACTGGTAGAAAGATCAATTGGACAATCAGAAGTATCGATTTCTTATCACAAAATCTAAGGCAAGTATTCACTTGCTCTGAGGTTTTTTTTTAATTATGTTTTCGTACGCATAGTTTGTGATTTTTGTAAATGATTCTTCGTATGTTGTATAATATAACCATGAGTCGTATGATGATTAATATTAGACTATGGTGATATGTCGGGTTTGGTATTGTTCAATTAGAATTGTATGGTTTAGTTCTTAATGTTGAGTAATACTCTTGTTGAGACCCGTGCTTGCTAAATGATTGAAAACGACTAAACACTGTATATATATATGATACATGGTTAGTACTATGACATATACTATTGTAAACCATTATAACGTGTCTTTAAACATATTATAATTAAGAGTTGAATGCAATATTGGATGGGAGTTGAAAAGCCAGTAGCTAAGTGGTAGATCATAATATTTTTTTTTTCTCTCAGATTGTTTATTATTTAAGTTACGCTCTCTTTCATCTTGTTATATTAAAACTCATTTCAAAGACACCCTCTCGCACACACGCACCCCTCTTAGAGCGGGGGTTTACTTGCCAGTCAGTGGTTGGGACTGACCCCGTTTGGGGCTCTACTCTTTCCACGAGTAGACTTTCTTGCAGAGTGGTACCAGAGCTGGAGTACGGGTGGTAACTGCAGAGTATAGTGGCAGTGGCAGAGTTAGTAGCTGTAGTTTTCTTTTTTTACAATAGTCCTTTGTAGACATTATGTTATATTTATTGGGACTGTATCATGGATATTAGAATAAAAATATTATTCGGTTTAGTTTAGCTTTTGGTATTGTTAGTGTAGATAGTGATTGAAAGATCCAATTGTAAACTTCTTTTGGGTAGGCCTCACCTCAAGGCGCAAGCCTAGGATAGATCACTTTAAAATATAATAGGGTATTAAGTGACCTAAAAATTTAATCTTGTAGATAGGACCCTCAGACTAGCCTACTCGTATGGCAGGGAGTGAGTGAGGATACCTGGCTCGCCGTCGGAGGCTTGAGCGTAGAGTCGTACTTATGTAGCGGAAAATCCTGTCAACGTTTAATGGCACCGATGTGCCATATATATATATATATATATATATATATATATATATATATATATATATATATATATATATATATATATATATATATATATATATATATATATATATATATATATATATATATATATATATATATATATTAGGATCGGATGACCCAGCAAAATTTGACCCATTAATAACCCAGCACCCTTTGAGGCACTTAGAGGTTATAGAATGGGCTGATTTTTTGTAGGGATGTTGTCTATGGTATGTTGATCATCCTCACAAAAAATCAGCCCATTCTAAAACCTCTAGGTGCATCAAATGCGCACTTCAAATCAACGGTTTTTCACTGTCAATTTTAACCGTTGATTTGAAGAGCACCCTTTGATGCACCTAGAGGTTTTAGAATGGGCTGATTTTTTGTGAGGATGATCAACATATCATAGACAGCATGTCTACAAAAAATCAGCCCATTCTAAAACCTCTAGGTGCCTCAAAGGGTGCTGGGTTATTAATGGGTCAAAATTTTGCTGGGTCATCCGATCCTGACCCATATATATATATATATATATATATATATATATATATATATATATATATATATATATATATATATATATATATATATATATATATATATATATATATATATATATATATATATATATATATATATATATATATATATATATATATATATATATATATATATATATATATATATATATATATATATATATATATATAACATGTAGGAATAAGTCTTGAGACTCCTAAAATTAGTTTAGTATTATGACCATAACCCAACCCTTCACCTCTTTCTCCCCTCACACCCCAGAGATTGATATTCAAATTTCTGTGGCGTGACAGCCCAGCTCCAGACGATGCAGCGCAACTATGAGGAGTTACGCGACTTCGCGCGAGCCACACCAGCGGGCGGCCTACTCAACTAGGGCATGTTGGCCCAAGCAGGACAAAGCCTTCTTACTCAAGTTGCCCCACCAAGGCAAGTACAGCCGCAACCGATACCTCAGGTGGAGGTCAGGGCTAATCGCTCAGTGGAGGTCCAAAGTGTGAATCTCGACGGGCGAGACTCGAGTAGCCCGGAACCTGCGGAAAGAAACAAGCACGCTCGGGCGGCGTCAACACGCTCGGATGTCTGGTCCCGACTCAGGGCATACCCCCGATAGCCGCCCACTTCCAAGCACCACTCAAAGACGGATTCGGCACAATCTCACCGCCCGAAGTGAGAAGATGAGCATCATCGTCAACCGAGTGATAGTCATCACACTCGGATGACGACGGCTAGTCGGCAGTCGGCTCGCACTGCTGATCGAAGAAGCATCCATGATCGTATCCGAGTACATGCATCGGAGCGACTCGGGAATCAAGAAGGAATCCAGTGAGACCGACCGGGGGTTCGAGCTCCCGATCGGTTGGAGGAGGTTGCCATCCGAGGAGCCGCACAGTCACCGCTTATCGAGAAGCTACTCAGGGAGCCGTTCCCCCGGGGGTGGAATTCTCCACGCCTCCCCAAGTTTGACGGATCGAAGGACCCGATGGAGCACGTGCTTGCTTTCCGGGATACTCTGGTCCCCCACGAGGATGATCATATCCTTTGTCAGACCTTCACCAACAGCTTATCGGGAACCCCCCTCGAATGGTTCCAAAAGATTAGGCCCTCGTCCATCTCCTCTTTCTCGGAGCTGAGCATGCAGTTCATAGACCAATATCGGTGCAACCGTCGGGAGCTGAAGACTCTAGAGTCACTCTTCGGGATGAGTATGACCCAGAAGGAGACATTAAGGCAATTCTACCATAGGTTCAGGTCCGAATACCTAAGCTTGGCGGACGCTGACGGGCAGGATTGCATGGTGATCGCGTCCTTCAAGAACATTATTCAGCCCACCCAGCTCGTCAACGCGTCGCTTATCAAGCGAACCCCAGAGACTATCGACGAACTGTCACGACGCGTCGAGAAGTACATCAAGATAGAAGACACAGACCACAAGAGGAAGGCAGTGGAGACCAGTGTCCCGCACCAGAGCTACGCCAAGCCAGTTGCGGTAAAGAACATCAATAAGCAGTAGGGAGAGGCGACACGGCACGACGCGAAGCGGCAGAGACAAGACAGACCAGCGAGGCCACAGTGGAATAGGAAGTTCACGGTATTGAACGCCCCTATAGATCAAATCTTGGAAGCTATCAAGGGTGAGCCTTACTTCAAGTGGGTGCAACCGCTTGAACCCGAAGAGAGGGGAGCCAGAGATGCATCGAGGTACTGCGAGTACCACCAAGGCCAAGGCCACACTACCGTGCAGTGTCGGGCGCTCAAGCATCATATTGAGGATCTCATTGAGGCTAGCCACCTTGGCTGCTTCATTGACCTCCCTTAACATAAGGAGACTAAGGCTGTAGGAGAAGTCCAACGAGGGGAGGCGGCACCGTGCTTACCGGGTCCCCCGCCAGAAAGATGCCAGCTCCGAGAGGTAGACGCAGTCTACGGGTACCATGGCGCCCTGTACCATCATCAAACTCCGTCGACCGTCAGGTGCGACGCATAGAGCAAGCAAGGCAAGTTCACCGTGTGGTGCTCGACCCCGTCATTCGCCCCGAGCCAAGAGTGGAAGCTGCAGTATAGTTTTTGGTGGCTGATCTGGTCGGGATAGAGAGGCCTCACAACCATCCTTTGGTCATACGACTGCAGATAGCAAATTGCCTAGTGAAGAGAATTTTAGTCGATGTCGGAAGTTTGGTAGATGTACTCTTCTTCAGTGCCTTCGACGCCATGCAGCTAGATAGCGGGCAGATGACTGAATCGTCGTCGACGATAACAGGGTTCACGGGAGAGACTGCAAAGGTGGTTGGTGAAATCACCCTCCCGATCACAACAGGGCATCTCACCAACCTTACCCGGTTCATTATAATTGAAGCCAACTCGGCGTACAACATCATCCTTGGAAGACCGTGGCTCCACCACTTGGATGCGGTCCGCTCGTCGGCTCACTAGGTAGTGAAGTTTTAGACTGACAAGGGCATAATGAGCATTCAAGGCGACCAATTCTCAACAGCTAAGTGCGAGCTTAGTGCCATCCCTTTGAAGACAACATGCCAAATCGATGGAGGTGAGCCAGGTGAAGACGGTGCTGAATCCAGCATATTCAACCTCTGGACTACAAAGCGGAGTCGAGAAGCTCCAACGATTCAGCACCTTGCCGAACCAAGCGTAGGAGCACGAGGAAGCCAACCCCTCCAGAAGACCGGCCAGTTAGCTGAATGTAAAGACCTAACTGAATCGAGGGACCTGCTAAAGACCGACCTGTCAGTTGAACTTAAAGAACTGGCGGTGTCAGGAAACTCAAAGAAGACCGACCGGTCAGTTGAATGTAAAGAACTGACGACGTCAAAGAACTTGAAGAAGGTCGGTCAGTTACCTGAACTTAAAGAGCTAATTGATCCGAGCGACCCGATAGAGACTGACCACTCAACTGAAGATAAAGAGATGAACGAGTCGGCGCACCCGTGAAAGACCAATCGACCGTTTGAATCTAAAGAACCGAACGAGTCAAAGGAGTCAAAGACTGACCTGAACACGAAATGGGAAGAATCACCTGCAGTTGAGCCCATTCTACCCGTGGACTTAGGAGAAGCGGGTCATCCGAAGATAACATTTCTTGGATCGCAGCTCCCAAAGCACCATGCCGAGGCGATGATGATTTTTTTCAAGGCAAACCAGGATGTGTTCGCATGGTCGGTTAAAGACATGCCGGGCATCCACCCCGAGGTAGCCTGCCACCACCTCAATATTCGAGAAGGAGCTGCACCTGTCCGCCAGAAGCCTCGGTCGCTAGCACCGGAGAAAGCAGCAGCTGTCAACGTGGAGGTAGAAAAGCTATTGCGAGTGGGCATCATCCGAAAGGTCCGGTACCCGAAGTGGATCGCTAACGTGGTCATCGTCCCCAAGAAGTCCGGAGCCAGACGGGTCTGTATCGACTTCACAACCTCAACCAGGCATGCCCGAAGGATAGCTACCCGCTACCACGTATCGATACCTTGGTAGATTCAACGGCGGGACACGAGAGGCTTTCGTTCATGGATGGGTACTCGAGTTATCACCAAATCCCCATGAAGCCGAAGGACCAAGAGCACACGACTTTTGTCACAGGTCAAGGGCTTTACTGCTACAAGATGATGCCTTTCGGATTGAAGAATGCATGGGCGACGTACCAAAGGCTGGTGAACAAGATGTTCGTCGAGCAAATCAGAAGGAACATTGAGGTCTACGTCGACGACTTACTCGTGAAGAGCCAAGCGGAGGAGGCGCATATGCAAGACCTGGAGGAAACCTTTGCAACCCTACGAAGGTATAGCATGAAGTTGAACCCGGCCAAGTGCGTCTTTGGCGTGACGTCGGGAAAGTTTCTGGGCTACTTGGTCACCCGACGGGGGATCGAGGCTAACCCGGAACATATCCGAGCTTTGGAGGAGATGCCTTCGCCCAAGTCATGAAAGGAAGTTCAAAAGCTAACCGGTCGGATCAATGCCCTCAACCGTTTCATATCCAAGTCATCAGACCGGTGTCGGCCCTTGTTCGAACGGCTGAGCAAGCTTGCACCTTTCGATTGGGACCAACGCTGCGAGGAGGCTTTCCGAGAGCTAAAGACATACCTCAGCCGACCTCTAATTCTGACAGCCCCTGAGCCTGGTGCAACGCTGGGGGTGTATCTCTCGGTATCAGAGTCAGCTATCAGCGCAGTGCTGATATGCGAGCAAGAAGGAGTGGAGAGGCCCATCTACTATGTCAGTCGCATCATGACATCGACTGAAATTAGATACGCACGGATCGAGCAGGTGGCCCTAGTATTGGTGTATGTATCAAGAAGGCTCCGTCCGTACTTCGTCGCCCACTCTATCGAGGCCATCACCGAGCACCCCCTGAAGGAAGTACTGGACAACTCTACCCAGGAGGGTCGTCTGAGTAAGTGGGAAGCCGAACTGCAAGAGTTTGGCCCTCGGTACGTGCCTCGGAAGGCAATCAAGGGCCAAGCACTCGTAGACTTTCTCAGCAATTTTCTGACGGAAGATGCAATATCGGTACCAGGAACGTTGGAAGACCTGTCGGTGGCTGCTGGTCGACCTATGGGAGTCAGCACGGCAACAGGACAGGAGGAGGACAGAGAAGAAGGTTGGAGATTATTCATGGACGGCTCGTCATGCGTGACCGGGAGTGATGTGGGGGTAGTCCTAATAACCCCTGACCATACGAAGCTCGAAAAGTCAGTACGACTACTTTTCCTGACGACGAACAACGAAGCTGAGTACGAGGCAATACTGGTAGGACTGGAGATGGCAAAAGCGTTGGGGGTGACTAGCTTACAGGTCTATGGCGACTCCCAACTGGTTATCAATCAGATTACCGGTAGATACGAAGCACGCGATGCGAGAATACAAGCCTACCTGAAGCTAGCCCAGGAGCTGATTGCCAAGTTCGAGAACATAAACTTCTACCAGTTCTCCAGAGTGGAGAACAGGCAAGCGAATGCCCTTGCTAATCTAGCATCAGTGCTCAGAGGAGATGAAGAAAAAAGGGTCGTCATCGAGGTGCAAGTTGACCCCGGAATAGCCGGTCGCGCAGAGGATAGTCGCCTGGCCGGGAGGACGCAGGCCATCGAAGCAGCCTATGCTATTGCGGCTGGTGCTGATTGGGTAGTCAACATGAAGAAGTATCAACTTGATGGATACTACCGGAGGACATCGACGATGCCAAGAAAACCAAAGCACATGCACCAAGATACACCCTCATCGACGATGGGCTATACAAGCGTTCATTTGGCGGACCGTACCTCAAATGCCTCACGAAGGAGCAAGCAGCAGAAATTATGAGGGAGGTACATGAAGGAAGATGCGGGAACCACTCTGGAGGAAGATCCTTGGCGCGGAAGATAATGCTGCAAGGTTACTACTGGCCCACCATGGAAGCAGATGCGGAAGGGTATGTGAAGAGGTGCCTGTAATGCCAAAAGCATGCTCCCTCCATACACCAACCAGCAGAAGAGCTGCACCTAATATCCAGCCCTTGGCCCTTCCAACAGTGGGGGTTGGATATTTTGGGTCCCTTCCCGACGTCGCCTAATCGAAGGAAGTTTCTTCTTGTTGCCACCGACTACTTTACTAAGTGGGTGGAGGCCATTCCTTTACTGAAGATTGGAGAAGTTCAAGTAGGAAAGTTCTTATGGAGCAGCATCATTTGTCGATTCAGACTATCGCGGGCTTTTATTGCAGACGTTCAATACAGAGTCAATTAAGAAGTTCTGCACCAGTAATAATATGAAGCTGTTCTTCTCTACACCACGGTACCCTCAGAGCAACGGGTAAGCAGAGTCGACGAATCGTGTCATTATGAACATACTGAAGAAGAAGTTGGAGCAAAAGAAGGGTTTATGAGAAGAGGCTTTACCCAGAGTTCTATGGGCTTATCGGACGACACTAAAGCGACCGACGAGAGAGTCACCGTTTAGCCTCACCTACGGCTCCAAAGCAGTCCTGCCAACGAAAACACTGGTACAAACGCTGCGAACAGTCGTAGCTGCCGACCCGGAGCTGAATGGTGAACTCCTGCTTGATGGCCTAGAACTGCTGGAAGAGAAGAGGGAAAGAGCGAGAACGCGCCTGACCAACTACCATCAGGCCATTAAGAGGGCGTATGACTACAAAGTCAGGAGGCGAATCTTCAAACAAGGGGACCTGGTCATGCGGAAGGTCTTTGATAATACCAAGGAGTTAGGAAGTGGCAAACTGGGAGCTACCTGGGAAGGGCCATACATCGTTGATGGTATGAAAAAGAATGGAGCCTACTGGTTGAAGACTCAAGATGGCGATGCGCTAGCGAGGCCATGGAACGCAAGCAACTTACACAAGTTCTACCAGGGTGGATGAATAGGAGAAAGACATGTAATCATTTTGTAGCTCGAGTACTATTCAATAAAGATGTGTTTTCTCAGTGTCTTTGTGTATGTGTGATGGTGATGATTAACTAACACAACCTAATTCAAGTGGTACATAACACTCCGAGAGAGTTCTACAACTTAACTGACCGGTCAACAGGTCCCAGCGCAGGGCGTGACCAGCCGGTGAACACCTGGGAAAATTGGTCGACAGACCCCGCTTGGGTATGACCGATCAACCAGCCTAAACCAATTGGTACGTAACACTCCGAGAGAGTTCTACCACTTGGCCGATCGGTCAATAGGTCCCAACGCAGGACGTGACCGGTCGGTGAACACCTGAAAAGATTTATCGACAGATCCCGCTTGGGTATGACCGATCAACCAGCCTAAACCAAGTTATACATAACACTCCGAGAGAGTTCTATCACTTGGTCGACCGGTCAACAGGTCCCAGCACAGGGCGTGACCGGCCGGTGAACACCTGAGAAGATTGGTCGACAGACCCCGCTTGGGTACGACCGATCAACCAGCCTAAATCAAGTGGTACATAACACTCTGAGAGAGTTCTACCACTTGGCCGATCGGTCAACAGGTCCCAGCGCAGGGCGTGACCAACCGGTGAACACCTGGAAAGATTGGTCGACAGACCCCGCTTAGGTACGACCGATCAACCAGCGTAAACCAAGTGGTACATAACACTCCAAGCGAGTTCTACCACTTGGCTGACCGGTCAACAGGTCCCAGCGCAGGGCATGACCTGCCAGAGAACACTTGGGAAGATTTGGTCGATAGACCCTGCTTGGGTACGACCGATCAACCAACTTAAACCGGGCGGTATACAACACTCCTAGTGAGTTCTATCACTTGGCCAACAGGTTGACGGGTCCACCTGAGCCAAATTTAAAAGACGCGTCGTCGACGTATAATTAAAATGCGAGAGCCAAGTTTAAAAGATGGGTCGTCGACGTGTAATTAAAATGCAAGGGCCAAATTTTAATGACGCATCGTCGACGTGTACTTAAAATACAAGGTTGATAAGAGAAAGAGTACAACCAGAACATATAGATAGATCAACACTAGAAATCCCAGCATAAGCCAGAATATGGTTTCATTACATCACAAGTCAGTAAATAGAAATGATCAGTCATCTGAGGGAGCTTTCCATTTCCCCTTCAGAAGTTGACTGCGTAACTTGGTGACCTTCTTACGCCATCCTGTCGCCTGCTCGTCGAGAGCCAACTGGGTCTCCCTGTTGAGGAACTCGTACTGTCGAGTAAGCGCTGCCTTCTCCGACGCAGCTGCCTGGTCGAGGGAATACTTTTGTACTGCTAATTCTGCCTCGTAAGCTGTCTTGGCAGCTTGTGAATCGGTTTGTTGCCTTCTAATCATAGCGGCTTGATCCCTGAACCGAGCCTCCGCTGCATCAAGATCAGACTGAGCAGTCTCCAAAGCTTCCTGAAAATCGAAGGGGTCAACAGCAGCACTCGCCTGCGCGAACTCAAGTTGGGTTTTGATTACGACCACCTCCTCCGAGTGGAGCTTTCGGGCTTCTGTTAGCTGAGCGCGAGTCTCTACTAACTCTTGCTGGGCAGTCCTCAGGGAGAGCTCAAGATGAGCAATCCTTTGAGTACCCCCCTCTGCAGCCCGTCTAGCCAACGTAGTGATGCGGCTATCCATCTGGCAAAAGTGGAAGCAATATGTGTCAATGAGTGAATAGAGAGAGTTACTACCGTAAGTAAGTCTTCAACTTCAAGGAGACTTACCTCGCGGAGGTCGACAAGCTAGTTCTGCCAGCTGGAACCGTCCGCCCCCGTATCCTCTTCCTCCACCTGGTGAGCAGAGATCCCACTAGAGCGGCGGTGGGATGCAGCTTCGGTAGCCCCGAGAGGAGACCCGGGAGGGGGCTGGGCGACACCCTCCGAAGTAGAGAATGAAGGCGAAGGAGCGTGGCGCCGTACGTTCAAGTGGTCATACGGTACAATAGAGGGCATATTAGCATGAACGCGAGGTGAGGCACGTGCTCACGACCCTGCGGAACCGGATGGCACGGCTTGCCTACTCCTCTCGTGGGAAAGAAAGGGACTGTATCCGGGTGACATCTCGGACTCCTCAACATCCACGTAGCGCGGACCAGTTGATGGTACGTCTTTCACCCAGTCATCAGGAAGGGAGCACAGTACTTTGAAAGCAGTCTGTCTCGTGACGTGAACATCGGGAGTGAAATCTTCATCACCGTCGCTGGAAGACTCACCTAGGACGAGACGCCTCCTTGAGTTCCCAGTCGGCGCCGCTGTGTTACGACCAGCGGCTGTTCGTCTACCGTCGCCCGCAGCTGCAATGGACCTTGTGCGATGCCTGAGCATCACACAGAGCTTAGATGATGCTGTGTTGGGATTGTAGCGTTTAACGGAGCTAACATACCTATCAGGAAGCTCCATAGAAGGAGCAGATGGCTCCTCTCCCCTATTAGTCGTTGTCGGCTGTTTGCCCTTCTTGGGCGTGCTGTGAGATCTGATAATCGAAAGCTTTGGAAACAACTGCCGCCAGTCATCGTCATCTTGGGTAACCCTCTTGATCAGCGTGTCTAAGTCTTTTTCGACACCTTCGGGGCACTGGAGTTGCCTTGAGGGGTAGAAATTTTCAATAGTACCAGCGAGATGGGAGACAGTCCCGGGGATTTTGTAGCGGCCTCTCCACGGTCCTCTAACTACAATGGGACACTCTTTCCAACCCCTAACAGAGTTGGACAAGCCCCCAATGGGAGGACGACTACCTGTGCGTGCCTGCAAGCTGAAATACGAATACACGCAGCCGAGGGTCATCTTGTAATCCTTGATAAAATACTTCTTCAGGAGGTAGGCGACACAAAGTTGCTGCCCCGCCAACTCTTCCACCGTCTCAAAGCAACGAAGTATCATCTAGCCGTTGCCAGCAATCTGGCCTAGAGATACTCATATACGCTCCAGCAGACGACCCGAGAAGCTGGCGAGAGGAAGCCTCAGGCCACACCGCAGCTGCCCAAGGGTGACGATCGTGCAGTCGTCTGTAGGGTCCAAGGGACCAGTAGCGAAAGAAAGAGATATGACATCAGGGATACCGTACACTGCCCGGACGTCCTCCAACAGTGGGAACTTCTTCGGGACGGTGAACCAGTTGAACGACATCTTTGGTACTGACTCACGCTACGACGAGATTACCTCATACGCGCATCCCCTAGGCGTGTATCCAAAAGAAGCTACGAAGCTACCTCCAACACGCAACTGTTGAGTGGCCAATTTGTGCTAATTATCCCATTATTCTCAAGCATATATCGTCAGTTTGCTACGTAAAACTTTCATACTACACATAAACTGCATAATTATCTTTGCACCACTGCTTAGTAGACATTCATACGAACACAGTGATATATTGGTTCGCCCTTATATAATGCATGCATGAAAAAATATAGAGCTCGGAAGTCCAAATTATCCCTTTTATCGATAATCGCGTATTGGAATCTTATGGACGTCATTTTATGTGTGATTTTCAGGGAATTGATCCGGTTATCGATGCATTCAGCTAAAGAGCGTTATGATCAAGCAATGGATATTCTCACGGCAATTCAATGGAAGTTGTACAGGCCGTATGCGGACATTTCTGAAGGACCGATGATGGATTTGATGATGAATTCGGATGATGATAAGTGGGTGACCAAGCCTTCCACGTGACCCCATTGCGCTTGAACCCATTAACCAACCCAAGTCGCCCATTCCCTACTCTTCTTATTTCACCATCGTACCCATCGCGACCGTCTATATACAAAGTCGCTCATAAACCCGTCATGGCCAAGACTTCGATCGAATTGCACAAACCCGATTATCTCTCATGACCTCTTCTTCCTTCTAAATCGAAGCCGCGTATTCCCATAAGTCTTTAAGTATCAAACCTGGCTCGGTCGTGCACCCAACCTCTTAGCCACGGAACATTGCACCTGAGCCCTGGCTTCTTTAAATCTCATCCGTGCATGGGCTGATCGCAGCCAGTCCATTCCCTATCCGACCCGATTGCGAGCTCCGGATCCCAGCTTCCCCTCTTCTAACTAATCACAGCCGTCCGCCGTTTCTGATCACAACCTCATTGCACCCAACTCCCTTAGATTCCTTGCACTTAAAATCGATCACAGTCGTCTGTTCTATTTAAACCCAGCCGGACCTCATCAGATTGCAGCCGTCCGATCGCCCATTCCTTCCATGCACATGCATGCATGCATGCATGTGCCACCACAACAGTCGCCCCTCTATCCCCCTTTAATCACAGCCGTTCCGTGCATCAACATGCACACCGAACCCAGCGGCCCAGCTCTCCCACGTTTCACTCCCACAATCACAGCCGTCCGATCCACTGCATGGAGCCCCATTAACCAAACCCCCAGCCGACCATCTCTCCTTCCCACCTAATCCCAACCGTCCGATCCAAGAACCAAACCCATGCATGCATGCATGTGAACCCAGCATCTCCGGACTTTTCTCTCTCTACCGTCTATCTCTCTCTCCTACTTAATCACAGCCAACTGCCCAGCTCTCTCTCTATCTCTTCCGTCCAAACCCACTACCCAACCGATCTTCTCTCTCCACCCGAGTTCCTCTCTCTAACCGTCCAAACCCAGCAGCCCGAGCCTATATCTCCTCCTTGTTTTTCTCTCTCTAAAACTCAAAACCGGATCCCCAGCTGTACCCGAAACCCAGCTCCGAACTTCTCTCTCTTGGACTCTCTTTCCTTCTCTCCATATTTCCTTATCTCTCTAACCCGACCCAGCCGTCCGACTTCCTCTCTCAGCCCAATCACAGCCCCCAAGGGTCGGCCGTGCAACAAGCAAGGAAGAGGGGGGAGTCCAACACCCCCCCCCCCCCCCCCCGAAGGGTCGGCCGTGCAACAAGTAAGGAAGAGGAGGGAGTTGGGGGAGTCCAACTCCCCCCCCCTTGGGTCGGCCGCGCAACAAGCAAGGAAGGTGGGGGAGTCCAACTCCCCCCCCAGGGTCGGCCGCGCAACAAGGAAGGAGGGGGGCGTCCAACCCCTCACCAAGGTGGTCGGCCATGCATTAAAACGAAGAGGAGGGCGACGGTTGAACCCGAAAATCTCAGGCGCACAGCGGTTACGGTGTGCTGCCTACGCTCCCGAGATTCCCGGCCGAAGTTATCGGGAACCGACCGTGCGCCACGTCCCCACTACCTCGTCGGTTGAGTACTTTGCGGAGGCACATCGTCAACCCGTCCCGCACGGAGCGCGCACCAACCGTCAGCTCGGGGCTATAAAAGGGGATCTACCCCTTCAACATGAGGGATCGAATCCTGGAGGGGGTGCTGCCCATTTCTTCCCAGAATTTGCGGAGCTAGAGAGTCCGAGCTTACGGAGGTCGGTAACTAAGCGGAGATTACGAAGGTGGTAACTAAGCGGAGATTACAGAGGTTGGTAACTAAGCTGAAGTTGCAGCGGTCGGTCGGTATCTTAACCGAGACTGCAAAGGTCGGTAGCTTGAGCGAAATTGTAGCGGCTAGTATCTTGGGTGACCGGTCCTCAAGGTGTAATTGGGGTTAAGGTGAGAGATTGTAATCGTTACAGTTGTTTTAGTGTATTCTCGTCCCACCTGTGGTTTTTCCCCTTCGATGTTGAGAAGGGGTTTTTTCACGTAATTCCCGGTCTTTGTCATTCTCTTGGCTTGTTAGATTGTGCTTGCCATCCGAACCGTCCGGTTTAAGTAAAAACCCCCCACAGTTACGTAGTCACAATCCCTGAGGACGACACCAGTAATTAACCCTTACTGCAAACGATTCACTCTTAAGATACCGGTGTGGTCGAGTTCGATCATCAAGCCACACCGTGCTTGATCGTAGTAGACTGGAAAGACATAATCAGCTATTCCAGGATTATTTTGCTGATCATCCGGTTTACCTTCCTTACCAGTTCCAGCGGAGATTCAACATAAGTCATCCGCACTTCCTATGATTCCATGACGCAGTCGTGTACCACAACAACTACTTCATCCAAAAGAGAAACAATACTAGAAAATTGGGACTATCCAGTCTTCAAAAGATTACCGCCGCTATATGGATGCTCGTATATGGAGCATCGGCCGATTCCATAGACGACTACGTTCAGATCGAAGAAAGTACTTCGATCGAGAGCTTGTAGAGGTTTGTTCGAGTGGTCATTAACGTCTTTAGGAAGGAGTTTTTTCGTTCACCCAACAACGAAGATGTTGCACGACTCCTCACAGAAGGTGAACAATAAGGGTTTTTAGGCATGCTCAGAAATATTGATTGCATATACTGGAAGTGGAAGAACTGCCTAACAGTATGGCAAGGTATGTACACTGGCCATATTCATAAGTCAACAATTGTTTTAGAGGCTGTAGCTAGTAAAGATCTGTTGATCTGGCACTCCTTCTTCAGGCTACCAGGGTCGCACAATGACATCAACATCATCGATCGTTCACCGGTCTTCAAGCAACTTACGGAGGGAAAAGCTGCCCCATGTAATTTTACAATCAACAACCATGACTATAATATGGGGTACTATCTTGTCGATGGGATTTACCTCTTGTGGTCAATATTAATGAAGATTATCCCAGCACCTCAAGGAAACAATAACAAGTACTTTGCTCAACAGTAAGAGGGGGCAAGGAAGGATGTCGAGCTAGCTTTTAGAGTATTGCAAGCCCGATTTGCGATAGTAAGAGGGCCGATATATTTTTGGCAGTCGAATGTGCTTGTAGACATCATGACAACCTACATTATAATGCATAATATGATCGTCAAATAGATGAACGAGATCTTTACCACGATCTCAACTTTGATATCATCGATATAATGCCAGCTGTAGAAGCTTTCCATGAGCATATACCACTAATGAAGTTCATCCAGAACCACCATCGGATAAGGAACATGGATACCCAATTATGCATTTGTGGTAATTCAAGGGATCTCTACTTTAAGATTATGCCTTTTATTTTTATGTAATTCCCTCGAACTTATTTGAGTTCTTGTATGCGCTTTTAATTTCAATAATAAAAGTTCTTTTATTGAATGTCAAAGAGTTCAACACCTAATACAATCTACTGAAAATTATATAATTTAAGTGATTTACAACCTTAATTAAAGCTACTACATATTATAACTCAAAGAAATTATAACTCTTTCCAAGTTCTGATCTCAACCTTGCGTAATTCAAAGTATTTATGTTCTATCTGTGAGAGCCCCGTGAGGTCTTTTATCATGATCACATCATCCAATTTCTATTACTTCCGTACTTCCTTTTGATACTTGGTCTATACTTGCAAATTTGCGACTTCAACCATAGATACATTTTCGGTATTCTTTTCCCTTCTCTCTTTACTCTCCTTCTTAGATTGTTCCTTATCCATCCTCATCCATGTGAATGCCTACTTAAACAGGTTGGAGGTTGTTTCGTTGCTTCCTCCGTCGATTATCACTGACCCTTATGCTTCTTTCATTCCCTTTGGCCTTTGCATTTTTGTAGGTCCGTCATCTTCATCCCCGAGGCTCATAACATCAAAGGTTGCTGGAGATGAGGTGTTTGGTAAGGAATCAGACTCCCTTCCTCTCCTTGGTTATGTTCGTTCTTGATGAAAGGATTGTATTTACTGCATCCATTTATGTAGATGTTGTAACTCTACCCAGCAATGCTTGAATTTGAAAGTCTCATGGTAGAGATTATTGTAAAGAAGTTTCATTTATGCTAACTGCATAAATAATTTAAAATAAATTAAAATCATAGATGATATAATTATTTAAACAAAATCACTGCTAAATATTTACCTGGTCAACAATTTCGGTACCGGATCTCGATCGTCTTTCGATTTGGCTTACGCACCCGCAAAATTTGTTGACCGATATTTGAATGGCCAACCATCGATGCATCATTTGGCTTTGAGTCCGTTCAGCTGTACAGTGGGTATTGTACTTTGTGTAATATTCAAAAAATCATACCCAAAATCAATATAATAAGAAACCATAAGAGCTTCTTAACAGTAAATTGCAATATCTTGATTTTTTTGTTCGAACAATTGCATATATGGAGGAGCAAAAAGAGACAAAATTATAACTCCATTCATACCCAAAACCCGAAACAAAATCCGAAACCGAATGGGTATTGTCGGATATTCCAACCCGAACCCGGTCCATTGCCACCCCCTACTTATTGGATCGTTTCTCTTTCTTACAAACGAGATCGGATCTCCTCCAGTCGGTCGGCCCCGGGCGGTGGGCCCGGCGCTCATCACATCCGCATGATTTCGGATCGCCTGCCATCGTGCGGTTGTGATGCACTCGGTCCCACCGACCGGGACCGACCGACTGTAGAAGACCTGAACTCCTTACATATGGGTACTGCGTCTAATTAAAACCAGGATGGATCTAAGGCTTGACATAAAATTCCAGTGTATAACACTCACACCTTCACATCTCTCGCATCTATGACAACACGCTCGACCTTTACCTTGAGATTTTGATGTTAGAAACGAGCCCGTCCCCTTCACCTGACCTCGTTGTCCGTTGGGCGACCGTACCAGAAGCTCTGAATCCTCCGGCCGCGCCGCCGCCACCGCCGCCGACTCTTCCTGTCCAAATCAATCCGGTGAATTCCTCTTTGCCGTCTTCTCCCACCTGGACTCCCGCCCTTTCCCTCCTCAACCCTAATCTCCAAGAATTAGGGTGAGGGCTAGGGTTAGGGTTCCTCGCGGCAACCAAGAATCTTACCGCCTCTCGAAAAATCCAAGGATCGTGGTGATCTACATGCTCGGGATCGGCGCCCGCGTCGGAGAAGCAGTCGTAGAATCTGATGAAATGGCGACTCTCGATGAGAGCCAAGGGGAGCCCAATCACAGCCGTGGGGATCAGCTGGTTTCTCATAACGTCTCGCGGTCCAAATCTGTGTGCGAGACGGTGAATGGATCTCACCGGTTCACGGTGAAGGGGTACTCGCTGGCGAAGGGGATGGGGCCGGGGAAGTACATTGCGAGCGACACCTTCATGGTGTGCGGATACCAGTGGGCCGTCTACTTCTACCCCGACGGCAAGAACCCGGAAGACAACTCCGTCTACGTGTCCGTGTTCATCGCGCTGGCCAGTGAGGGTACCGATGTCAGGGCGCTCTTCGAGTTGACTCTGATGGACCAGAGCGGCAAGGAGAAGCACAAGGTCCACAGCCACTTCGATCGGGCTCTGGAGAGCGGCCCCTACACGCTCAAGTATCGGGGGAGCATGTGGTATGTTTCTTGCCTTCCAAGATGTGCTTCACATGCTATCTCTGGTGAGCATTGTCTTCTTGTTGTGATTGTTTGGCTGTTGCCAATGGTGGGTGCTTATGTGAAATGATACTGCCAATGGTTCTTCCACAGAATCTGGTGACCCCCCTCCATCACATACCATGATGCCATGGCCTTTCAATCACGACACACGTAACAGTGTATGGAATGCAAATTTTATCAGAGACCAATGCTAACTGTAGGCAAAAGATAGTAAACAATTCTTTTAAAGAATTCTTGGGAATTTAGTCCTTTTAGGGTTGCTAATGACTTGGACCGGCTTGAGGTCCATCTGATCGAGTCTCATTCATAACAGCTTTGGTTGCATGCATTTGAGCGTTGGGCATGGTAAGGCCCAGATATGTGGTCTGAAATCATTTATATATGTATCTACACAAATCCATGTAGTTAGGTTTTGGGTTTGGAATCATTTTCTTGTTGATTTGGATTTTGGTGCCCAATCATTATGCACTCGTTCTACGGGCCACCCATTGATCTAAGCTTGGGTTGTAGCGTGAATATAGTTAACTTTTATAGAAGGTATATAATGTTTATGTATTTACTGCTTACACATATATACAATATACCATTAAAAGTAACAGTGTAAACATCAAGCCAAGTCCATCTATTTGGGGACATATATGCAATTTAATACTTCATACACCCCCAATAGAGCAGCCTCCCACCAAAACTAGCATTCTGTATCTTGTTCTTTCCTTTTTTATGCTTTCTCATTGGAATCCTACATTGCTCCATGATTTGACACGTGACTTGCTCTGTTGTCAAAATGACTGTAAGGGGAAAAATTCGGTATTTTTAGATTGCTATCCATTAAGTGACTAACCTGGCTATATGAAGATCAATTTCTTTGTTTATATTGAGCCACGTAAGCTTTTAGACCCTCCTTTCAATTTTTGTTATGTAAGTTACCTACATAGACATTGTACAATGATCTGTGAAGGCAACTTATCTTTTTGCAGTCAAAATGGTTCCTATCTTCATATGAGTGGATATGGGGCTCACTTGGTGTCGGGAATTAGTGAGACACTGGTAAGGGGATATTATCGTGCCATTTTGTAGTCTGCTGGCTGGAGAACACAAACAGAGCAAAGATCAAAGTGATATTGTGCAACTTGGAGTTAGACAGAATAAAGTACTGGTTATTTAAGACTTTTAAGTAGCCCCTTCAACATTGATGTGTGGTTCCAAGACAATAAGGGCTCGTTTGGTTAGCGGAGAGTTGGCGACTCAGGAATGGCTATCAAAAAGTCAAAAACCCATCCAGGGGGAAGCGATACCCTTGGGGAGAGGGTATCCGATGACGGGTGATCCCCCCCCCCCCCCCCCAATTGTATAGGATTGGTTGCCGTTGGGTAAAATCCCTCGAAGGATTCCCAAGCGAAAGCCTGTGAACCAAACACACGCAACCTCAATCTCGTGCGGGAATCCTTTTCGATACCCGTTCCCAAGTCTCCAAATCCCTTCAACCAAAACGCCCTAAAGAAAGTGTATTTGGTAGTCTTCTGTCTTGTCTTGGGGTATAATAGTTATGCAGACTCCTTGCCTAAAAGTGTTATGTCAAATGCTTAGTATAGTGCGAATACTCTTCTAAGCTTCAATTTCACGGTTTGATAGTGAAGTTGCAGAGCTAATAAGGGTTTCTCCTTTCTTCTCTTTCTAGGTTTTTATTACATGAATACATGCCAATCTTTTGTTGATCCTGGCCTATAATCTGGCATACTGTCAATAGTGAATTTCATCTTGTATTATTTTGTTGTCTCTCTCTCTCTCTCTGTCTCTCTCACCATGCTTTCAATTACAGTGTTTTTAGAGGTGGGGGCGTAAGGCGGGGCGTTTTGCCTGATGTGGGGCGGGGCGTAAGCCCCACGAATTTTTTATTTTTTAATTTAAAAAATATATAGAAATAAAAAATATTATATAAATAGTGAAAATAGATTAAAAACAAACAAAATAAAAAATATTATGAACAAACAAAGCATTTAAGCCTACAAAATTGGTTGATAAATCACAAATATATACAAAACGATAATAAAAATGAACTTATCATTGTCTTTCAAGATCATTTAAGATCTAATTCTAAATTTCTAACCAAAATTCAAACTATCTACGTTTATATTCCATAGATTCTATCATTATATACATGATATATAACTAATTTAAAACAATTTTAGTTTCCAAGAATGTCATAATCGCCATCCAAGAGAGTAAGACGCATATAAAAGATCACACGGTAGCAATTAAATCGTTTTTTTTTCACTATGCAGACAAACTCCAGTGAGGCGTAAGCCCAGGCCATTGGGGCGTAAAAGGCGTGCCCGGGCGTTCGGGGCGTACGCCCCAGTGGTTCGGGCGTAAGCCCCACAGGAAAAAAGCCCCAAATTGATCCGCCACGGGCGTTTTGGGACCGCCCCGCCCCGGGGCGCGCCCCGGGCGTATCCCGGGGCGAGTTTTTTAAAACACTGCTTTCAAATAATTATATTCTGCCTACTTTGTTGATCATTACCTTTGTCTTCTCTTTTTTCGTATTCTTACCTTGCTGATTGCCTTTGGTTAATTGTGTAGGGGTTACAAGCGGTTTTACAGAAGAACATCCTTAGAAACATCAGATTATCTTAAGGATGATTGTCTAGTTATGAATTGCACAGTGGGTGTTGTTAGAAACCGGATTGAAGCACCAAGGCAGTTTAGCATATCTGTTCCACCATCGGACATGGGTCAGTGCCTGAAGGAGCTGTATAAATCAGGCCTTGGTTTTGACATTACTTTTGAGGTCGGTGATGAGACATTCAAAGCTCATAAGTTGGTACTTGCTGCGCGCTCTCCAGTATTTAAAGCCCAATTCTTTGGGCTTATTGGGAACCCAAACATGGACAGAGTAGTTGTGGTTGATGTGGAACCCCCTGTTTTCAAGGCAAGTGCTATTGCATCTTCTGATTTCACATTGTATGGTGTGTTGTTAAAGAATTCTTAATGTCATTGTATTTTGTTAAACTAGTAGTGTGATTAGAGAAATCTACCCCAGTAATTTGTATCTTGAGCATTTTTGTACAGTTTTATGATCAACCTTTGAAGTTATTCAACTTGACCCAACTTAATAGTAATTATTAGATATTTAAGATCCTATAATTGTTTATTTGTACAGGATCATATACAACTTCCAAAATTGCGTTCAAACTCTTCTTCATTACCAGCAAATCATTACAAGCTTACACCACTTATTTTTTGTTGTGCTTACAAAATTTCTTTTACCATTCATTGCTATTTGGTTTGCACTACTTGACAAAACTTGAATTAATGCATTCCTAGGTCCGTTCTCTTCCGATCTTTCACACAAGTCAGAGACCCTCTGTTTCATTATAATGTGATTCAAGTTAAAAGAAACAAGTTTGGACTTTTAGTTTTTCAATTATGTGATTGTTTATTGTGGGAATGCATCCTTTGATTTTCTATCGTTGGAAGCCTTTTATTGTAAGTGGCAGAATTAATATCTTTGTCCAAGTAGTCCTTTTCCTTTGAAGGAACAACTCGATGGACCCACATCCACTTGAAGTGTAGTAGTGCTTGTTTAGTTTTTGTATTTTCACATTATTTAGCTTGGTCACAGTGATGCCAATAGTTGGTTCAAAGTTTGACAACATGGTTATTTTCTAGTATCCAGGCATAAGAGTCCTTATGATGTTACCTGTTATAGTATTTCTGGCAAGTGATTTACATAGGACAGACAGATTGCTTTAGTCATCTTATATATAGGGGCAGCCAGGTCCACAAAATTATCATAAACTGTATGAGAATTTTTGGAGTAGAATTATTAAATTTCCCTATCTTTTGAATTTTTTCCCTTCTTCTAATCATTGATCACTTGTGCTTTTAAGGATTTCATTTGATCAAAATGTAGACTTGCCTAGATCAACCTCGGATGCTCTCTTTAAATCTTTTTGTTTTACTTGTAAAGAAAGTGCAGATACAATCTAAAATTAATATCGAAATCAGGGCCTCTTATCTTCAATGCATATGCACTTTTTGGGTCATTGTTGCCGAATTCTTAAGTAACAAAAACTACTATTCTCGAGCTAAAATTTATGATCCAACAATGCTAGAAAGGATGAGTCTAATTTTCCCCTCCTTTATTTATTCACAGAAAGCTCTATCATTCTCATGAAAAAAAGATTCACAATCTTGAAGGAAAATCTATGGACCAAGGAACGTTTATGAAAATCTGTGGCTTTTGACAATGAATTATTTGAACCAGATATGTAATTTGTTAACTGGGGAGATAAGAACACAATGTTTTCATGATGGTACTTGTGTTTTTACCTGCATGCATTCATGTGCAAATGTGCATACATAGTTCTGTACAACTATTGCAAGCATATTCTTTTTAATTGGTTTTTTTGCCTCTTTTGGTGATGTGAAGTCTTTTGTTTATTTCAGGCTATGCTCCACTTTATATATACTGATGCACTTCCTGACGTTCATGACCTAACGCCAGTTCCAATGTGCACATCAACGAACATGGTGCAGCATTTGTTGGCTGCAGCTGATCGGTATGGATTAGAGAGGCTGAAACTATTATGTGAAGCAAAGTTATGCGAAGAACTCACCGCCGATAGTGTAGCAACAACATTGGCCTTGGCAGACCAACACCAATGTGATCGCTTGAAGTCCATCTGTCTAAAATTTACGGCAGCTCGAGAGAACTTGGGAGGTCAGTGTTATCATCTCTAGAACTACTGCTTGCATAATCTTGATTGCATTAATTCAATACCAGCGTGTTCATGTAGGTAGAACTGTAGAAGCATCTACATAGTACCTTGTAACATCAATTTATAGCCCTGTCAACATGTAAGCATTTATAACAGTCCGGACTTGTGCACCTGACTAAATTTTTTTAGGAGCTTGATCACATGCTATGTTGTAGAACCAAAAAATATCAGCTGGCATTGTTACTACCACCGAAGAAATTGGAAATTAGTTTTTTTTATTACAGACCAATCAAAACATAGTCGATCGTGTTACAACCTGACCTCAATTCAGATTGGGCTTGGGCAGAGGCTTCGGGCAACCCGACCCAACTCGAAACCCAACCATTTAGTAAATAATATATAATATAATATAATATTGATAAGTCCAATCAGAATCCATATGTTGGATCATCCGTTGAATACAAATTGAGGTTGCACTGTGGTGGAACTTTGATAGATATTTATCCCGCTTTTAATGGCCATTGTTAGATGGGTATTTATCCATCCAACGATAAACCATCACCTATATAAGAATGCAAAGAATTGCTTTATGTGTTGTATTATCGTAAAGGAATTGTTATATGTTGATTATTTCTCCTATACCATGCTGAAACCGGCCAACCCGCCTGCACAACCCGATCAACCCGGCCAACTCAACGGGTCGAGCTTGGGCTAAGGAAGTTCAACCCGACCTTGGGTTGGGTTGGGCTTGGGTAGCGGATTCAACCTCTTGGGTTGTGCATGGGTTGACCCCTCAACCCACCTGAGTTGCAGCCCTGCTATTTCGCCAGCAAGACTTTGAAGGATGCAGAAACCAGATATTCCAACTTGGAAAAGCCATCCCTCGCCCTACTCCAAGCATTCAGAAGATTATGGCTATATTTCCTGGCTCATCCAATTACCATCAATAACTCTTGATGTGTTAAATAGAAAAAAGAATAACTACTAGAAGCATCACACTTAGCTTTAGCTAGGAACTAAGGAGTGTAGTCAAGGCGGTTAGGTAGCGCCTTGGCGTTTTGGCCTGCCTAGACGAAGTGGCGCTTAGGCGCCGCCTAGACAGTATATACACACATACCCACACACACACATAGAGAAAGAGAAAAAAAATGATGAAAAAACATCAGAAAAAATTCTAAAAAACCAGGAAAAAGAAATAAAAATATTAGGGTTTAGGGTTTACGTTTGGATTTAATTCAACTCAATTTGAATTAATTCAACTCAATTTTTAAAAAACCTTAAATTCTTATGAACCCATCATAAAAATTTGAATTAATTCTACTCAATCTTTAAACCCCCCCCAATGGGACCTATTCTCTTATCGATCTAAAGAGCGAAAGAGAAAAGAAACAGAATTCTTCACACAAAGATTGACACAAATTTTGCCTTAGTCATAGGTAGGACTTGAGCCATCAATAGGCAGACTACCAAAGGGGGTTAGAGCATCTCCAACGGGCTCTGAACAAGGAGCACCTTCAAAGCAAGTGGGGCCCGCTTTTTGCTGCCACCTCATCGGAAACCTCCTTGTTGAGAGGTTCAGCTCCAACGGCCTCCGAACCGGATATCCGAGCCATTTTGCACCAAACACCCTATCCATTTCCAAGTTATCCAAACTCTCCAAATTTAATCCAAACCCCTCCCACCTTAATTTTTTTTCCATGCATCAATTTAAATATTAAAAAAAAATAATAAAATATTAAAAAAATTATGAATAACTTATTAAAAAATATATAATACTTTTAACGGTCATATTTATTTCCGTTGGGTATGATCCGCGACGCGGCTCACATATCCACCATAAACAGTTTATTTCTATCTGTCGGGCACGATCTACGAATCAACACATATTCCAAAAGCCAAACAGATATATTTATATCTGTTGGACACGATCTGCGAGATGACATGCATTTCAAGGAACAAACTTATAAATTTCTATCTGTTGGGCACGATATAAGAGGTGTCTCGCATTTCAAGAGTCAAACTGATATATTTCTATCCGTTGGGCACGACATGCGAGGTGGTACGCATTACTAGTGTTGTCAAGGCGACGAGGCGCGCCTAAGGCGCAAGGGGCTGCTAGAGCCTAAGGCGCAAGGCGCAAATAAGGCGTACGCCTTAGTGTGTAAGGCGCAAAAATATATAATTTGCTTTAAAAATTAATAATAATTGTCAAAAAATTTTAAAATTCATAAAAAAGATATACTTTATGAAAAAAAAATATGACCATTATTCAACTAAATCAATGCAAGCCACAAGGTATACACTAACTCATAAGTCATAACTAGTGTGGTCATCAAATGAACAATTTATTATAGGCAATATGCCAACATCATATTCATAAAATGAAGGGATACATTACTCATAAGTGATAATTGATAAGTGAGAACTCATAACCAATGAGTAACAAAATCATCCATGAACCATGATAAGTTAATATTGTCTTAATTCTTAAACAGTTAAACCATTTAAATAGATGAAGAAGTACAATTACTAAAAAACAGAGGATACACTCGCAAAAAAAAAACAAAGGACATAAATCCTAAAACCACCCAATCACTCATCATCATCATCAAATAAACTCTCCACATCATCTTGATTGGCATGGCCATCCGCATCTCCAAAAGACGCTTCTTCTTTAACAAACCGGTGAAAAAAAAACTGAAAAAAAACACAAAAAAAACCCAAACACAGTAAGGCGCGCGCCCTGTCTGCCCTGCGCCTGGTTTATGAGGCGCTGAAAGGCGCGCCTGAGCCACGCCTTGCTGTGCTCGCCTCACCAGGAAGCGCCTGAGGCGCATATGGCTGAATAGCCTTGAGGCGTGCCTGAGGCGCGCGCCTCACTGCGCCTTGACAACTATGCGCATTACCACCACCAACGGATAGATATCTATCCGTTGAAATTTTTTTTATATAAAAATGAGGCTTCTCTTATCACACCATCACAAATTCAAACTTTGTCCAAACCATCCACTCTCCAGACGCCATGTCTAGTTTGAGCCCCACCGACAACACGTCGAGCAGTAGCGACGATAGCTCCACCTGTAGAATGTTATTTCTTCTGGGAGCCACCACGTGCGAGGAAGAGCAGCAAGCTGAAAGTATACGCCGACGTAGAAGATGCGGCTCTGTACCAGGCCACGCCGTGCTTGATCGTAGTAGACTGGAAGGCCATAATCGGCTATTCCATGATTACTTCGCCGATCAGTCAACTTACCTTCCTTACCAGTTCCGACGGAGATTCAGGATGAGTCGTCCTCTCTTCCTGTGGATCCATGACGCAATCGTGGACCACAACAACTACTTCGTCCAAAAGAAGAACAATGCTGGAAAATTAGGACTATCCAGTCTTCAAAAGATTACCGCCGCTATGCGGATGTTCGCGTATGGAGCATCCGTCGATTCCGTGGATGACTACGTTCGGATCGGAGAAAGTACTTCGATCGAGAGCTTGCAGAGGTTTGTTCGAGCGGTCATCAATGTCTTTGGGGAGGAGTATCTTCGTTCACCCAATAACGAAGATGTTGCACGACTCCTCGCAGAAGGTGAACAACGAGGGTTTCCAGACATGCTCGGAAGCATTGATTGCATGCACTGGAAGTGGAAGAACTGCCCAACAGCCTGTCAAGGTATGTACACTGGCCATATTCATGAGCCAACAATTATTTTAGAGGCTGTAGCTAGCAAAGATCTATGGATCTAGCACTCCTTTGGGCTGCTAGGGTCGCACAATGATATCAACGTCCTCAATCGCTCACCGGTTTTCAGGCAACTTGCAGAGGGAAGAACTGCCCCATGTAATTTTATAATCAACGGCCATGACTATAATATGTGATACTATCTCGCCGATGGGATTTATCCTTTATAGTCAACATTAGTGAAGACCATCCCAGCACCTCGAGGAAACAAGAATAAGTATTTTGCTCAACAGCAAGAGGGGGTAAGGAAGGATGTCGAGCGAGCTTTTTGAGTGTTGCAAGCCCGATTTGAGATAGTAAGAGTACCGTCACATTTTTGGCAGCCAAATGTGCTCATAGACATCATGACAGCCTGCATTATAATGCATAATATGATTGTTGAAGATGAATGAGATCTTCACCACGATCTCGACTTTGACGTCCTTGATGTAACGCCAACTGTAGAAGCTTCTCACGAGCACACAATGCATCTGATGGAGTTTATCCAGAACCATCATCGGATAAAGAGCAGGGAAACCCACGACCAACTTCAAAATGATTTGATCGAGCATTTGTGGCAACTCAAGGGATCTTAAGTTTAAGATTATGTTTTTTATTTTAATATAATTGTGTCGAACTTATTCGAGTTCTTGTACGCGCTTTCAATTTCAATAATAAAAGCACTTTTATTGAATGTCAAAAGAGTTCAACACCTAATACAATCTACCTAAAATTACATAATTCAAATAATTCAAGGAAGTCACATCTCTAATTAAAGCTACTACATATTACAACTCAAAGAAATCATAACCCTTTCCGAGCTCGAATCTCAGCCTTGCGCAGTAATATTCTCGTTCTGCCTGTGAGAGCCCCGTAAGATCCTTCATCATGATCGTATCATCCAATTTCTGTTGCTTTCGTGCTTCCTTTTGAGACTCGGTTTGTGCTTGCAACTTTGCGACTTCGACCATAGTTGCGTTTTCGATATTCTTATCCCTTCTCTCTTTCCTCTCCTTCCTGGATTGTTCCTTATCCATCTTCATCCATGCGAATGCCTCCCTGAACAGGTCGGAGGCGGATTCGCTGGTTCCTCTGTCGATTACCACCTGACCTTTACGCTTCCTTGCCAATTTTGCTGCTTTCCTACCCTCCGGTCTTTGCTGGAGAGGAGGTGTTTGGTGAGGAATCAGACTCCCTCCCTTTCCTCGGCTCTGCCCTTACTTGATGAAAGGATTGTGTTTGCTGTATCCATTTCTGCTGATGTCGTAGCTCCACCTAGCAATGCTCGAATTTGAATGACTCGTGGTCAAGGTTTAAAATCACGGTATCAGTCGCGGTACCGGTCGGCCCCGAACCGGTATGTACCGGTACGGGCCGATACCGGTTGAGAAAAAAAACCTGAAATAAACCCAAAAAAAAAAAAAAAAATTTAACCTGTCGGTATCGGTCCGTACCGGCCTGAACCGGCCGATACGGACCGGTACGTACCGGTAACGGCCGATACGGGCCAGGTATCGGGATCGGATGCAGTACCGGTCTCGAACCGACCAAAATCGGTACGTACCGGCCGGTACGTACCGGTATCGGCCGAGATTTAAAACCCTGCTCGTCGTAGAAATTATTGTAAAAAAGTTTTGCATCTGCTAGCTGCATAAATAATTTAAAATAAATTAAAACCATAGACGATATAACTATTTAAACAAAATCACTCGCTAATAAGTATTTACCTGGTCAACAAGTCCGGTACCAGATCTCGGTCGTCCTTCGATTTGGCTAACGCACCTGCATAATTTGTTGACCGACATTTGAATGGTCGACCATCGATGCATCATTTGGCTTTGGGTCCGTTCGATCGTACAGTGGGTATTGTACTTGATGTAATATTCAAAAATTCTTGCCAAAAAATATAGTCATGGTTGACCGGTACCTTGGATTGCATCTTGGCTCGTGTTGAGCGATGCGGACACAAGCAATCTATCATCGGGGATGGTCCAGTTTCCTCCCCGCTTGTAAGACTTCTTCCCCACGATCGATGCTTGTTCGGACGATGTCTCTCCTTGCGTCGTTGGCTCCTTCTTCGGAATTGAGAACATCGAGTTCCCATCGACTCGACCGCTACTCATGTATGCGTTGAAGGCCGATTCATCACCGGTGAGGAATTGGGAGTAAGAAAATTTTTGATACGGATCCATATACTAGTAGGTGGGTGGAAGAAGTCACAATTTATTTTGAAATTGGGTGGGAGAATGAAGAATGATGGGAGGATGAAGAATGATGGGTAGAAGGGGGTATTTATAGATTTTCAAAAAAAAAAAAAAAATTTTTTTAGAATTTTTTAACCTATTCTTTTTTATTTTAAAACAATCACTAACATCCAAATTGGGGGCAACGGTCCAAAATGTAGCCGTTGCCCCTCAATCGGATAAAAAGTAGCTGTTGAAAAATGATGTTTTGATATATATATATATATATATATATATATATATATATATATATATAATTTATGAAAGGTCCTGCGGGTTTTTTTAAAAAATACACAATTTTTTATTCGTTCGGAGGCTCCGAAGGACCTCTGTTGTATGTAGAGGGCTTTGGAGGTCCGGCCGGCACGTGGCCAACGTGGCACGCCATGTTGGACTTCAGAGGGGGGGTTCGGAGCCGGTTGGAGCGGCTGAGTTTCTTCCGCGTGCCACGTCGGGCTTCAGAGGTCCGCTTGGAGCCCGTTGGAGATGCTCTTAGCTGCAAATCCTAGACGCACTAGTGGAATCCATCATTTTAGATACATCAAGCTATAAGTGAATCGTTGATGTCGGGTTCTATGTCACAAGCAAGCCAACAATTCAAACCTCGCTAAAATCAAATACCCAACGAGTAAGATACGACCTTTCAAAATTCGACTAATCCGCTAGTCAATTAGATATCTGGTACGCCATATCACCGGGCATGATCCATTGCCCTATTACTAGGGGGTAGCTTAACATGGTGCTTAGTGGCACATCAAGATAAGGGTCCTGCGTCGCATTTGTTTAGGTGATTGTTGTCACCTTACTGTCAGGAGATGTGACTCTCCCTGGGCATGTGCTACCATTGATATGATTCCCCTTGACAATAAAGTAATCACAATTTGATTAAAAACCGATGATGAGGAAGCCTTAAGTTTCCAAGGCGAAGGCATTTATGCTAAGACGGCTCAGACTCTAGATTTAAAATCCCCAACGATTGTCGAATTGATGGAAAAGCCATTGACTTGTACTTTGAGGGTTGAGACAAAGCTCAACCATCAAATTAAGATCCAGTGAATAACAAAGAAGCCTCTTGCCTTCCTATCAAGTATCACGCTTGACCGATGAATTAACATCTTGGCTCAACCAGCAAATTAACATCCAGTGAATAACAGAAGCATTTTGCCTTCCTATTGAGCATCATGCTTGATCGATGAATTAACATCTAATAATCAAAGCAAACATGACAAATGCCCTTTGGTTTCCCAATGCATTTAAACAAATATTTGTTGTATTTCATATCTCCTGTATACGTTCTTGATCTGTGGGATAAGGAGCTTTTGGTTTCCATTGGTCAAAGCAACAACTATCCAAATTTGACAAAATAGCATAAGTGCTATTTTGTCATAAAAACTCACTTTTAAGGATCAGGTACGTGGCCAACTATCATAAGTGCTTTTGATTTGGGTGCCAACTACGTGGCCAACTATCACCTGTGACAAATAAAAAGCATTTGGTTTGACCTTCGAGCGACGTGGCCAACTATCCAAGTTTTGGCCTCCAGTACATGTGAGATGTTTCCAGGAGGAGTTTTAAGGAGTTCTCATGAAATACTAACTCATGTACATTCGAATACCAACCAAATTAATGATTATCAGCAAAAAAAAACTTTGCTGCACAAAGCTAGGATATAATTAGATCCAAATGGATGGGATATTGCCTCGAGATCTGATATTCAGTAATGCTTGTTGTTCCAGATTGGGGCTCGAGGGGTAGTGATGCACCAACCCAAAGTCCATTAGAGAGGGAAGATTACTTAAACAATATATAACCCACCAAAGAATAAAAAAACAGAAGCAAGAATCGATTTATCAACAAACCTCGCCGGTGATAGCTTGGCGAGAGGGAAGAGGAGGCCCTGGTTATGGATCCTCTGTGACGTCGTCAGCCCGTGGTGTGCGATGTCGCCTGTCAGTTGGAAGCGGTAATAACCTACCGCAATCAGCTACGATGCAACCAACCCAAAGTTGGTCTGGAAGGATGAGTTGTAGGCGCTCGAGGGGTAGTGATGCACCAACCCAAAGTCCATTAGAGAGGGAAGATTACTTAAACAATATATAACCCACCAAAGAATAAAAAAACAGAAGCAAGAATCGATTTATCAACAAACCTCGCCGGTGATAGCTTGGCGAGAGGGAAGAGGAGGCCCTGGTTATGGATCCTCTGTGACGTCGTCAGCCCGTGGTGTGCGATGTCGCCTGTCAGTTGGAAGCGGTAATAACCTACCGCAATCAGCTACGATGCAACCTAAGGGGGTTGTGTTAGGTGGGCGTAGCCGATTGTCAAGGCGGAGTGTGATCCAACACCATGCAGTGGCGCCCGGGCAGTGAGATCATGTTGGAGAGAGCTGGTTGCCGTCGAAGTCAGAGGGTTGATCGTCGAAGGTTCACATTCACAGTCGGAGCTGCCTGCCGTCAAAGTCGGTTGCGACCTAAGGGGTCTGTGTCCGGCGCGGTTCAGGTGGGCGTAGCTGGCAGTCAAGGCGGAGTGAGATTAACCACCGTGCGATGGTACCTTGATAGTGAGATCACGTCTGGGGCTATGTTGAAGTTGACGGTTGATCGTCAGAGGCGTGCTGTCGTCAAAGTTCGAGGGCGATCGTCAGAGGCGTGCTGCTGTCGAAGTCAGAGGGCCGATCGTCGGAGGTGTCCGATTCACTGTCGGAGTTGCATGTTGTCGAAGTTGGCTGCGACCTAAGGGGGTTGTGTTCGATGCGATTCAGGTGGGCGTAGCTGGCTGTCGAGGCGAAGTGCGATTTACCACCGTGCAAAGTGCCCGTGCAGTGAGAATCATGAGATCACGTCGGGGGCTTCTATTGTAGTCGGAGGGCTGATCGTTGGAGGCGTGCTGCCGTTCTCGAAACCCTAAAGCAGGGTATGAGGGCTGTCGTTTGCTCGCGATCTCTCTTCTCTCGTCTTTTTAGGCAATCGATCGTGGCCCACCCTTTAAAACAGGGTATTCTCTCGTTTGAAACCAATAATCTATGGTGGCTCATCCCCTTTCCTGTTCCGTGCTTATTTGGTGGGAGAGATTACAGGAAAGTAATCAGGGCCTCATAATATCGTGATTATGGGGCCTTTGATTAAGGAAACAGATCTGGGGATGGTTGAAAATCCACTGATTTTGTATAGATGGGACATGAGAAAAGCATTGCTCGAAGATCAGAAAATGAACCCAATCTACTCTCACACACACACACACACACACAAACACACTCTCTCTCCATTCTCTCTCTACAGTTTATGATAATTTTGTGGATCAATCTGCCCCTATATATAAGGCAACTAAAGCAATCTATCTGTCCTACGTATATTACTTGCCAGAAATGCTATAACATGTAACATAATAAGGACTCTTAAACCTGGATACTATAAAACTATGAAGCACCGACACTCTCGAGGCCTCAACGTGTCCGTGTCCGTGTCCGACACGTGTCGGACACCCACACTCGTCCGACACTCTCCGACACATATCGGACACACCAAAAAACATGTCTTCTATGAAAAAAGGTTGTCCGACACATGTCGGAGCGTGTCGGATGCGTGTCGGATATTACCGGAGAGGCTTTTTTCTCATTTGAAGATGTTGGGGTTCTTGAGATTGCGAATCTTTCCATCAATGAGCCGGATATGGAGGCCGTGATCTTCACGTCGATGGTAATGATGTGGTAACACTTGACGTTGGCCTTGATGGATGATGATTTTATGCGTATTCTATTTGTTTTTTTGTGTTTTGAATGTTTGAAAACTATACACTTCAATCATTTATGATGTTTGTTGGAGATTTTTTTTTGTTAACTATTAGCATTATGTTTGATTATAAATCATAATATAAGACTTGTTTTATATATATATATATATATATATATATATATATATATATATATATATATATAAAATTCAGCATGTCCCTTAATGTGTCCGTGTCCTGGTTTTTGGAAAAATATCGTGTCGGCGTGTCCGTGTCGTGTCGTGTCCGTGTCCCGTGTCCGTGCTTCTTAGCTATAAAACAACCATGTTGTCAAACTTTGAACCAACTATTGGCATCACTGTGACCAAGCTAAATAATGTGAAAATACAAAAACTGGTCAAGTGCTACTACACTTCAAGTGGATGTGTGTCCATCGAGTTGTTCCTTCAAAGGAAAAGGACTTATTTGGACAAAGATATTAATTCTACCACTTACAATAAAAGGCTTCCGACGATAGAAAATCAAAGGGTGCATTCCCACAATAAACAAGCATGCATAATTGAAAAACTAAAAGTCTAAACTTGTTTCCTTTTAACTTGATCACATCATAATGAAACAGAGGTCTCTGGTTTTTGTGGAAGATCTGATTTGTGTGGAAGATCGGAAGAGAAGGGACCTATGAATGCATTAATTCAAGTTTTGTCAAGTGGTGCAAACCAAATAGCAATGAATGGTAAATGAAATTTTGTAAACACAAAAAAAGTGGTGTAAGCCTGTATTGCTTTGCTTGTAATGAAGAAGAGTTTGACTGCAATTTTGGATGTTGTATATGATCCTGTACAAATAAACAATTATAGGATCTTAAATATCTAATAATTACTATTAAGTTGGGTCAAGTTGAAGAAGTTCAAAGGTTGATCATAAAACTGCTCAAAAATGCTCAAGGTACAAATTATTGGGGTAGATTTCTCTGATCACACTACCCTGGACCTTGGTCTAGCGAATTTGCTGGACCACTGGCCTAGATGACTACCCTACAAGTTTAAAAATTTGTTGAAACTTGGTGGGTGTGTTGTCTAGGATAAGGTGATCATCCTCACAAAAAATCTGCAAATTCTAAAACTTTTAGGGTCATCAAATGTACTAGGTAAAATTAACGGTTACAATGGACGATCGATAAAGTTTCTAAGATTTGATGACTAGAAGTTTTAGAATTTCTTGATTTTTGGTGAGGATGATCACCTCATCCTAGACAACACACCCATCAAGTTTCACCAAATTTTGAAACGTATAGGGTGGTTAATTAGTCCAGTGGACTAGCAAATTTGCTGGACCCCTGATCTAGAAAACTTTTTCCATATATATTTATATATATAAATATATCTCGGGATCTAGAAACACTACTTTAACCCAAAGTTTGACACAACATCCTAATAGTCGGATAGAAGTTTCAAAATTTGTTGATTCTTTATGAGGATGATCACCTTGATTCTTTATGAGGATTATCCACAAAAAAAATCTACACATTTTGAAACTTCTAGGTGCATCAAATCTAAAAACCTTTATTGACCTTCCATTTTAACCGTTAATTTGAAGAGCAAATTTGATGGTGGTTCACAGTGGTTGGGTTGCGTTATGAGTTTGTTTCCACAAATTGTCAAGCCATCTTTCACTTTTCTCTCATGTTCCATAGTTTCCGGGTCATTCCTCTTGCAGTTGTGATGCAGACTGAAGGCTACGGTTACTTGGAGCAGACGTGCCCGTCGCTATTGTCGGACCTGTTGGCTACCGTCGCTGTGGTGGATGACGACCCGAGCCCGATCTGCCGCAAGAGGACCACCAGCAGCAACATAGGGCTCAATCTGATGGACTGCAACAACGACTCCAACGGGAGGCGTGTGAGGAGGAGGATGTAAGCTTCGCTCAAGTAGTAGTTTGAACCTTGGACTCGATCGGAGTATATATCTTGATAAAGGTCACTTGTGTGTACGGGGGAAGGGACGTGTTGTAACCGATATGTGATTTGAACTTTACTAGCTTATGGATAATCCAATAATTCTTTAGTGCTGTAGCTGGCTTTGTCTGTTCAGTAGCTAAACAATGGCAGTTTACTCTAAAGCCAAATCCTGGCAAGGTTTTGAACTTTTTATGCTTTGGTGGTTAGTGTATATATACTTTACTGTCTGCTCTTTTCTCCAATGATAATTTATACTTCAAAGACTGTCGGCAATGGCCAAGGATTGCAGGTAGACTTGTCAATGGATTCGGATGGGATTATGCTATATCCAAATCTGATCCTTTAAGTACAGAGGTTATTGGATTCGGACTGTAATCGGATCATCGGATAAAAAACCCAATCCATATCCTTTTAAGTACGGTTCTGATTTGGATCAGAATTCAGATCATGGACAGGAGTACATCGAACGTTGTGATATCATTGAGCATCAAATCAAAATATGTCTTGATAGGGGGGACCAGGAGAGTCCTGTTTATATTAACCCTTAGGTCCTATGATCTAAACGAATCTAATCTAACAATGTAAAATATTATATATTATGTTATAGTTTGTCGGATCTGGTTCCTAATGGATAGGACTGGCCTAAATCTATGTCCTATTTGTTTAGTAAACAATTATTGGATTCTGACCGTTATCGGATTATCGGATCAAAAAAAACATGTACATATTTGACTTAACGGATCGGATTCGGATCAAAATCCGGTCCATTGACAGGTCTAGACCCAGGGCTCCTTGCAAGGATTGTACTTCTGATCAGAATCACAAAATTGATTTGTAATGATAAGACACCTTGCTGATGGCTGACCCTCTTACAAACCCCCCCCCCCCCCCCCCCCAAGTGCTAATGCCATGTTACAACAGAGAGTCAATCAGCTTGGTCGGATCAATCAGATACGATTGAAGTGCAGGTTCAGAATTAATGAGGATGGAGCTACTTCCCCAACCATTGCTAGAAAAACTGACAGAAAGAACATCAAGTGTTGTAGTAAGAGAATCTCTCATCTGTGCCAGTCTTCCAGATAAAGGGAGATATTATATAAATACAAGGGAATGCAAATTACTTATGTGGGATTTTAGCAAATCAAAGTCGAAGGTGCACCCTCTCGTATCTCAAGCAATAAGAATTCCATCTATACTACTCTGCGCAATTACGATGGTGCCTTCATCGCCATATGGAACAAGATAATGTTGAACTTAGGCATACACTGATGGAATGCAAGATAATCCAAACTTATGTGGCGATTACCACTGATATCTCTGGCATAGTTGAAAGATGAGGAAGATTATAGCCCTACCATTGTGCATAGAACATGCATCATCTTCGGTAGACACGATCCGTCCTTTTGGGACATGGATTGTCTTTCCTAAACATGATGCATCCATTGCCCAATAGTGGATACAAGCATGACAATTAACATAAAAAAATTTACTCATATATTACACACTTTATTTCTTAAACATGTAACGTAGGAGCAAATGATATTTGATTCAATTAAAACATAATGTCATGCATAGATCGATATTGAAACAAGAGAAATTCTAATTAAACATAAAGAAAGCCTAATATAAAAGCTAATGTTTCATCAAAACCCTAGACATGGCTCTTAGCCGAGGATGGCGATGACGGTAAAGAAGCTCCACGACGTCGTCATGGATGCAATCTTCGCTCTCCTCCTCTATGCGACGGCTTTCAAACTCCAAAAGATGTGTCTGACAGCCCAAATATGCATATTTAAAGGGTCGGGGTTGTCCTAGGGTTTCCCCAAAGGAATCTACATCAAAATAGGAGAGAAAATAGGCTCATGTTGCTGTTCGAGCGGCCCAGGCTTGATATGATGGGCATCTCGATCGATCGATGCAATTGATCGAGGTTGCCCTTTTCTTCTGTTCAGCCAAACGGGTACCTCGATCAATCTTGTTGATCGATCGAGGTTCCTCTTTTGTCTGTCCGGCTGAAGGCTGTCCCCTTCTGGTGGGTTGCTCTTAGAGATTGGTGTTCTTTTGCCATTGTTCCTAGTTTGCTCCTTTTGTGCTATTTTTGGCATGTCGCCTTAATTTGTCGTAAGTGAAGAAAATACGCATAAGAGTACAAACAGAGGTACGAAAGGGGACGATTAGGTGTGGGTTTAGAAACGTAATTATGGTGCATTTGCACACTGATCAGGTATATAGACTCAGACATGGCAGGAGACTTGGAGACTAGGAGGTCGACTTCATGAAACATATTTTCGTGTAGGGGGAGCTGCATCGTGGTAGTCGAAGCTCTAGAAGTGCATGACGTTATTGTTGACTGATGCCGAGTATATTACCATGACTAAAGCAAGAAAGGAGCTTCGATGGATTAAAGGATTCCTTTAAGATTTGGGCATGCATCAGGAACAAATTCAGATATAATGTGATAGTCAGAGTGCAATCGAGCTGAGCAAGAATTTGACTTATCATGGGCGCACTAAACACAACGACATGCGCTAGTACTTGATCCATGATGAGTTGGAGAAGAAGTTGTGGCAGCTTTCAAACGGACAAGATCAATCCAACATATATGATAACCAAGATGATCATTCGACATGCGTTTGAGCTTTGTCGGAGGCGCATTGGAATTGCGTGATCAGGCATTGGGGTTTCCTCCTCATTAGGTTTGGACGGGGAGATTATTGGGATATCCATCCCCATGTCGGTAGAGCCACGACAGATCTGGACTCAATCCCAGACTGTCGGGCGCTAGGGCGAATGTACTGAGCGACCTGGCGAACGTATATGGCATGCCTGGGCGCTCCTATGTTGAAGCTCGGAGTCGGGCTATTGGAAGTTGGTGCCCGTGCGAACTTAACGGGCGCCTAGGCGAATCAAGGATGGGACTCGGGATCTTCTAGTAAAGGAGTCGATGTCCGAGCGAATTAACATGGTGCATCTGGGCGCTCATATGCTTGGTTGCCCAAATGAAAATCTTTAGGATTTGGTATAAAAGTCTTATTGAGCCATATTTGTGAATAAAAAAAGAAGAATGATGAATTAAGATAACACGAGCAATCTGTAATATCTAGGGTTCTTCCACGAAAAGAGAGAACTAATTGACAATCTTTTTAGGTAGCGAAGATCGAAGTCGAAGAAAAAGAAAGGCTGAGATAGATATCACTAGAGGTTCTTCCACTACACTTCCCATAGGGCGTTTTGATACGTATTCAGTTCGACTTCTTGTGATGAAAATCTGTGGCCAGCAGCCCCTCCGGTGCTGCCGCGTGACGCTGCGGAGCGCCTCTCATCAAATCAAGGCCCGTAAAGACGTGGCAGAAGTAGCATTTGACACGATAGCCATCCCGTCTCGGCCTTCCAGAAGGTTCTGCGGAACTCCTGGCCAGGAATGCGCGGGTGGATCTGCGTCCAATAGCTCGCCACGTGTCAGAAGACCCACGTGGTTATCCAACGTGGCCCGCGATTCCCCAGGGAAACGATTCCGGCGCACTAGGGCTCGCTCGCTCTCTCTCCCTTCCGCCCCTTCGCCGAGAGACCAACAAGCTGCAGAGTAGGACAGTCGAAGCAGAGAGAGGACTAATTCTTGGAAGCAAGAAGGGGGGTTCGGCCGATGAACGGTGGAGGAGAAGGAGGCGAGGAAATGGAGGAGGACGGGGGGAAGGAGAAGGGGAGGAGGGAGAAGGTGGTGCTGATGTGGGGCTACCTCCCCGGAGCCTCACCTCAGAGATCTGCTCTCCTGCAACCGGTCGCCGTCCGGATACCGGATTCCGCCGCCGGAGATGCTTGGATGGACGTCTGCGGCGGCGGATGTGGTTTCGCCATGGCCATCTCCGGTATCTCCCCCTCCCCCTCTTGCCCTTCTTCCTCTCTCGATGCCTCTAATTTTTTTTTTCTCCCCTTCCAAGATAAAAGAGTCTGTCTTTCTTGATTCTTTTTTGGTTATTTAGAAAGGTTCTGGTGCCCTAGTTTTCTGCTTAGAAAATGCGGATTCACATTGCCTTTCTTTCTCCAACCAGAATCAGGGAAGCTCTTTACTTGGGGTTCGACGGATGATCAGGGTCAGAGCTATGTGACATCCGGGAAGCACACGGTACCTATGCTCGGTGCTTAAACCTTCCGCCTGCCTGCCGTGTTTTTTCTTTCTCAAGTGGCTAAAATGCTGTTAATACAATGTCAGGAAACTCCAGAAACATTTCCTCTTCCGAGCGAAGCTTCGATAGTGAGGGCGGACGCAGGATGGGCCCACTGCGTTGCCGCCACAGGTGCTAGACTTTGCCCATTTGTTGTTGATAATTGCCAGTCCATGAAATTTATCGAAAAAAAGAGACATTGTTATGACAAAATCAGGTCGAAGATGATGATCTGTTCTAAGGCGACCACTTTGATGGTTTGATTCCATATTTGTTTTTCGATGTTGAATTTGGGAAATATTTTCCCATTTGTTGTTGATAATTGCCCGGCCATGAAATTTATCGAAAAAATAGACATTGAAATGAGAAAATCAGGTGGAAGATGATGATCTGTTCTAATGTGACCAGTTTGATGGTTTGATTCCATTTTCCATAATTTTTTTTTTTTTTCGATCTTGAATTTGGGAAATAACCCGTCAATGTACCTATCATCATCTTTCTTAGAGATGTCTGCCGGCTTAGTTTTCCCTTGAAATCAGATCATGGAGAAGTTTACACGTGGGGATGGAAAGAATGCGTTCCATCCGGGAAGGTCGTCGGGGACCAGCCTACTGGGGGCTCCATCGAGAAGGATGAAAGACAGAGTGGTCTTTTGAATGACCAAGGTGATTTCAATCAATCCCTTTGCTAGATACTATTAAGAAAGAAGTTTTCTTTAAATTAATTTGTGAATAAGTAACAAAGGGAAACTCCATTATAGTGAGCCCCAGGTCACAGGTTTCTAGACCAGCTAGTGGAACGGTAAGTAGTCATGAAAACAAAGGTGGCGAGGAAAGCACAAAGCGGAGAAGGGTATCTTCAGCTAAACATGTCCCTGAGAGCTCCTCATCTAGCGATGAGACTCTTTCAGCGCTCCCATGCCTGGTATCACTTAACACGGGTGTGAGGATCACCATGGTAGCAGCTGGTGGACGCCATACGCTCGTATTGTCAGGTAACTCCAATATCCTCTTATTGGATGATCATTAATGATATCTTTGCTATTCAATCTATCAATTCTCAGTACGACGCTGAATTTGTAAGGAGTCCTCTCCTGTGCATAGCAGAGATGGTGACGCGTTCTCATTTTTCCAAGGTTTCAGATGTCGGTCAGGTGTGGGGTTGGGGGTATGGAGGGGAGGGACAACTTGGTCTGGGTTCTCGTATCCGCATGGTGTCTTCTCCTCATCCTGTACCTTGCATCGATTCAGCTGCTTATGGTAAAGATCGATCAGCAGCAGCAGCTTCAAGAGGGAATAGAAGTTCAGATGGACAGGCTCATAAACCTTATGGAAGCTGTGTCAAGGCCATTTCTTGTGGAGGTCGTCATAGTGCTGTAATCACAGGTCAGCCTTTGTTGGTCTGACTTTCTGAATTTTGGTACTGCCTGTATAGTATAGACATTACTGGATTGTGTGTAGTTTGTTTCACATGTATAAAAGATGAGTAAACAAGAAGTGTAAACGATGGATTCCTATTTTCAGTTTGTTTTTTGCAATATATGCCCTTCTAATGGACAATTTGCTCGTATAAGCAAATTTTTAGCTTGTATGTATATTCCTTGGGAGTACTAACAACATGCATGTATATCCCTAGTTGGGTATGCATGCAATCTGCGTATCTTGAAAACTGCGCATGTATACTCCTATCAGGAAGAGCTTCATATTTCTAGAAATTTTAGGTGTACCAATGAAATTGCAAATTATAGAGGGTTTACATACAAATTGGAAATATGAGAAGGTTTTATGTGAAATAAACCCTTTATTTTTTTGCCAACTCTTTATTTTACTAAGTTCGAAGCCCTTGCACAACTTAGTACTTGTATTTCCTGTGATGGCAATGATGATGATAATATAGAAGGAATCATATATTTTTGTTTTTTCTGCTAGTATTATAATATGCAAACTGCAAAGTACAAAAGCATTTGGCATTCTTCCAAGTCTGTTGTTTTCAATAATTCGAGAATGAAATGTCAGCACTTGACAAGAAAGTTCCACTAAAGGATTGAGCAGTTCGTCGACATATATACCAGGATTGAGTAGTTCTTCGAAATCTATACCATGTCAACCCTTCCCATATATAGTGCCATGAATTTGAGGCATGCCAGCTGAAACAAAAAAGGAGAGAGCCACGGGGGGAGGGAGAGGATAGGAGCAAATGCGGAAGAGAGGGAGAAAATGAAAAGATAATAACACTAACCACAATCCAATAAGAAAAGTGATAAAATTACTGATATATTAATCATAGTAGTTTTTTTTAATAATAATATAAAAGAATTACAAATAAATTGATAGTATAAGTGTAGAGAATTTAGTTAAAATCATGAGTTCTACGTAATCATCAAACTTCCTTCTATCCTTCCCCATGCTACTTTTAGATTACGACTACTCGCCACAAATTTGCCAAACTCCCTCTATTTGGGATTAGAGCTCAAGTTTCTCCTTTGCCATTTTCTGTTGTTAATTTAGGCCTGTACAAATTCTTTCGCACAACCTTTGACCATGTAATAGCTGCACGGTAACCTCCTCTTTGCCCTTTCTACCCTAATTTGTACACCTCTCATCATACGCTTTCTACTTTGATCTTTTTGAAATATGTCCAAACTATTTCAACTTGCATTCCACAACCTTATCCTCCACCGGTGCAACTTCTTGTTTTCCCCTGATTTTCTCATTTCTAACCTTTTATTTCCTAGTTGTACCAAACATCCATTATAACATTCTCAACCTGCATCCATATGCTTCATCACCCAATGCTACAAATCGCACAACATAGTTGGTCTTAAAACCCTTTTTATAAAACTTTCCTGTCATGGATGCATCTTCCTAACAACACATGGTAGCGACCTTCGGCCTCAACCTGCTATGCTAATGCTATTCGAAATGCTTGGGTCTTTTTCTTCACCGATTTAATAATAGATCCAAGGTAACGAAGATACCAGGTGACTTTGATTTTCATCTTTTAGGATGTGTAGAGATGAGCCCTGAGAGATTTTGATGTGTGGGCATCTTTGGGAATTAATAGCTAAGTGATTTTAACAGTGATTATTGTTGTTAGAAGCATGAGGAAGATGAAGACGCTCTTAGTAGATTAGCTTGAGGTGGATGAAGTTTTATGCATTCTTTGAGTTTTGTGCGATTACCAAGCCTATCATAAGCATTTCAAACAATGACAAGCTTTACTATATGAATCAAAGTTTTGGGAAGAAAGCAGAAATATGTAACTTGAATATGAAAAGGTTATTCAAGTAGGTACTTGATACTAGTTGCGACTACATCAAACAAAGCTTTATCAAACTTGTATTTTCATATGTGTTTGGGATAGAAGAGGCCTTACCTAGAAAGGGGTTCTAACCTGTGTGCCATGGTTTGAAACTTTGAAATGAAGAGCGAGAGACCTAATGAATCTATATGTTAGTTGTAACTTGTAAGTAAGGAATTGAAAAGGCTTATAGAGGATTTATAACTTGATCGGGTATAACGATTTATAGGGGATATATCTACTTAATTAAATGATGTAGCTTGGTCCTTTGCTGCTGCCCTGTTGTTCCTGTTCACTTATTTCTGATTTATTTGATATTATTCGCCTTTTATTTGGTACTTAGATGTGGGGAATATCCATATTCAAATTTGGGTTGATTACGGATCAAGCCAAGGTAACCTGAGTATATTTTATCATTATAAAAAGAAATAGGTTAATAGATGCAGCAGGGGCAACTATTGCAAGGAGGAATTCAGGGCAGAACTTAATAAAATTAATTTCAGGGTAGACGATGAATGATTATAGCAACAATTGAGTGCTCACATTGTAATCAAGTTACTGATGGTTCTGTTACGTAATGAAGCAGATGTGGGCTGAAATTATAGCATAAGGTCAAATATATTAATTGGAAATAGTGCAGATTTCAAGCTTCGAATGAATGTAGGTCTCACTCATAATAAATAATCATCAAGCTTGCCGCAGAATTTAGTGCTAGAAAATAGTATCTCGAAAGTAATTTCATTAGTACATGTAAATTAACTTAAGCATATTATGCAGATGCTTTGATGGAAATTAAAATGTGAATTAAGGAATATGGAAGAGAGAGATTAATAGAAACTAGGGATAGAAAAGGAATTGAGAAGAAATAACGGAACTCACAGGGAAGGTTCCCTTTGATTCATTCTTCAGTGCCCTACTCACCTTATAAAGCCTCCATCCTCCGCCTCTCCTTCCAACCCATGTAAGAATCAGAAAAGAAAAGGAAGATAAATGGTTCATGAGAAAGGATTCCATGGGAGCATTCATCACATGGAATTGAGGTTGCCAGATTCTTTCTACACATAAAAGGCCTGTGGCTCTCAACAGCAGAAGAAAGGAGCCTATGGGATTTTTGAAATCCCAAAAATAAGGGTCAGCCCCTATTTTAGTATTATGTGCAATAAGAGCCAATTTGGCCCAAATAGGATGTGTGGTTAGATTTTAAGTTATTTATTGCATGTTTTCCATGTGTCTACAACCTAAATAAATCTTTTCCAACCATTACATCAACTCAAAATACAAAGAAAACTAAGTGTAAACTGAAGTAAGCCATTATTGTTCAATCCATTGCCAGGGCTGATCTTCATTGGATCTCGATGCACTCATGTCTGTGGCTTCAATGCCATTTGGACAACTATTTTTAGAAAACTCTTTTGTGTGTGTGTGTGTGTGTGTGTGTGTGTGTGTGTGCTGTGCATGGGCGGGGGGATTGGACCAGGTCATTTAGACAACTTGTTCTTTGATTTTGACAATAGGATGGCCTAGATCACATTATTGCATAATCAAACATAAAATGTCAACCATTATCCACATTTCATTGTTCTAAGATTGGTTTTGGCGTTTCATTGCTCTAACATAAAGCATCTCCCATTATCTTATATTCCAAATATTATGAAAAACCAGATATATTTATTAAAAAAAGAATAAATTTCTTAAGAGGGGCAGAAAAGGGACCATAACACATCAACGGCATCGACCCATCCAAATAGATTGATATTTAGCTAGAATTAACCATATGCGGGGTACACTTATCTGAGTGGCATGGATGAACTCATAAATACGAATATTGATATTTGGTTCTTCCCTTCAACAATAAAGACAACTCACAACTCATTTTTCCTGCATACGGACCGATTAACGGTTTTTTTATATTCGAGACATTAGGGCCCACTGGCTTTATTTTCAGTACTATATCGATAGACGGTTTTGGAACAATATTTTGCAGATGTGCTTGAACACAAAATTAGGTAGCTAATAAATAAACATTGTCACCACTTGGGTTACAACTTACAAGCTTCCTTGCTCCTGAGTTTGGTACTATTCAGACATAGTAATTTTTTTTCCCCGTACATAAACATTGAAACTTGTACATTGATGTCTGTAATTAGGACATATAGTTTTTGTTCTACTAATTCAACCCTTGTATCAGTTGAAAACTATGATATTTGAAATAACTAATTTTAGTTTGGTTTTTGGACTTACATGTTTTAAGTTAAAACAATGCCTTAGAAAAAATATAGGAACACGAGAAAAAAAGCTAAGGAACTATGTAAATTCTTCGGCTATTTAAGGAAAAAAAGTGATATAGTATGGTACTATAGTATGGCACTAGTCCACTACCAGCTGAATGATAAGTGCGGGTATAGTACTGAACTATATTAATGAGATGTGCACACTGATTATATGAACCAAAGTTTATGGAAAAGTTTTCGTTGTTTATTTGATCTTCTGTGTGTCCTTATTCTAGATTATTTGTCATTCTACTACCTAGTGCAATTTGTATAATTACACTTTGACATGTGCAGATACTGGTGCAGTGATTACCTTTGGTTGGGGACTTTATGGACAAGTGAGTTCCTTTATGCATTTTCTTTTCTTCTAGAATGCACAACCTAATCACTTCCAAACAACTGTTGACATAATATTTTGTTAGTGCATTTTCTTACATCTTGTTTATGGATTCATAAAATTCTAGATTGATTCTGGGTATTTAATTCTTCTTTATGTTTAAACTTGCTACTAAGTTCAAACTTCAAAGGACTTTTGTATATGTATTTCCTTAATCATGTTTGTAGAGTGGGATACTTATACTATGAACTTTTAATTTGGGCTTATTGAAGTTTGGTTACAGATGCATTTTTATTCTATTGAACAATTTGTTACACATATTAGCCAAAACCAGAAGCTACTAGTTCCTCCATGATATTTATTTACTGCTATTTGCACAATTTAGGGCAACCATGCATGATTTTTGTCTTGAGAAAAGCAGCCTTGAAAATTATGGGTGAATGCTAAAGTCTTAGCATTTCTTTGTACCTTTGTCCATGATGCATCTTGCACAAGGAAATCTACTGAATTGGTTAACAGTGTTAGGCTGATTAATCCGAAGATTTGTTTGGATAAGGGTATCCAATTGACGGATTTCTCTACAGGGTGAATTGTACTATTATTCTAATTTGTGTACCAAATTGGGATGAGTGGAATATATTTTACCCAAATAAGGTGTTTGCAACCAAGACTCGAACCTTCACTTGTATGGTTAATGCATTTGAAGGATTATTATAACAAAGTAACGAGAGTCAACATAATATTAGTTCTTCTTATGTTTACAATAGGTCTTCTGCCATTCTTATACATGTAAACCGTAATATAGTTGAGGAAATGATGGACTTAGATTAAATTCCTAGTCTAATTGCGTGCATGAACGATATGAAATCTGCATAAGTTCAAGCTTGTATGAATGCTGTTACGCGGAACACCTTTGTTGGCGGAATATTTGAGCGCAAACCAATTTTGCAAGGTATTTTAAAATCCTATGAGTTAGACAGTGTCAGTTCATTCACAACCTTGAAGGCCTGAAGTACAACACGACAAATGAAAGATCAGATAGCCTAACTCGCTCATCCACGGAGCACAATATTTATTTTATATTTCGTGCAAAGGATTTGAGTAAACGTCTTTTTCGTCGAACCTTTTCCGGATTTACATGTTTTTTAATGATTTGATCTCGTCAATTTTGCAGAGTTACGATATAGATTTAAAAATGTTTAATATCACAAATCCTCTTTTTATATTATTTTTGTATTTTTTTGGGATGCTTGAAGATTTATGTGTCCCCTCAAGGACCACACTTTGTAAAATTGTCGAAGTGTTGGAATCCTCTAGTACCACTGGTAATGCGCATTCGGGGTGCACCCCATTGACTGGTGCACACTGCCAGTAAGTGGTGCACAACACTTTTGGTACTTTGGGGCTAACATACCAATTGCGGTGCTCCCCACATGGTGTTGTGGTGAGCACCACACTATGAACACGGTGCACACTATTCTTGTTGAGGGTCCACACCACAATCTATTGGATGCGTGATTTGGCTCTTAAGTGGAGATGTCTCCACCATTGGATGCCCAGCTCCAAGAGTTATGAGTAGGGGATTGTGTCCCTATAAAATACCTTATTTTCTTGATCAAGGCAAAGAGGATAACAACCCTTTGGTGGGAGCTTGGAACATAGAGAGAAACCCCAAATTGGGTATGCATTTCAGTTCTCCTGGTTAGGGACCTTAGGGTAAGGAAGATAACAACCTTTGGGAGCTTGAGCAACCCTCAAATTGGGTAATCATCTCACTTCTTCCTTATTCGAGAGTTTTTATCGATTCCATATCTGATTTGTTTCTTCGATTCTGTTGGAGCACGTATTATTTACTCTCGAATCCTTTGTGAACCTTTCTTCCCATAGACTTGGTTCTTCCCATCCCTTTTCCTTGATGTATTGGTCTTGAACCCTAACCTCTTCTTGAAATCGCCTTAAGATGGGTCGCACGTAGTGCTCGGGTAGAAAATTCCTTACGAGGGTCCTCCCATAAGGCCTGGGAGCGCAAATTTTTTTGGTCCTCTCGTTGGCGGCGAGGGAGTAGATCCCTTTAGGTCCATCCATAGAGCTTGGGTGGTTTTCGAGGTACCTCATGGATTTTTGTGGCAAGGCAATCGCATACGGTCGTGGATTCGGTTGTGGATGGAAAGCGATTCGGTTTAAGTAAAGGAGACTACTATGTGTAAGCAATGGTGCGTGGATTCGGCTGAGCAGTTGCGTGTGAAGCGGGTTGTGAACACCACTGACAGTCGGGGGTAACCTTTTTTCTTGTACCTTCAACTTCTCTAGTGGATTGCTTGCACCTGTGGGTTTGTCTTGACATGTTTTCCCCCTCATGGTTTCCACATAAAAAAAATCATCTTGTTTTTTACTTGCTGCAACTGCAAGCCTTATATGCTTTGACCCACCCTGTGCATACTTAATGGCCTCCTAGGTCTTGTGATTGTTGAGATGAGCGAAGAGCAAATCTACTTGACACCATAATTTCATGATCATTTAAATACAGAGCGATGCGTAGAGAGCGAACTTTACACAAGAGATTAATAATTTTTAATCTATCACTTGTTTGCATTATGCCACTAAGGCAATCAACTCTTGAGACATTTAGGTTGGGTGTTCCTTCCGTACTTCGGGAATCTCTCTCTCTCCTATCTTGGTGGTATTTTGAATTTGTATTAGAGCACATGTGCTCTTGACTTAGTGTTAAGAATTTGCAGACATTGTGGTGGTTGTTTGTTTGTCTGTTCTTGTTTGCTGCTATGGATGCCCAACGTAAGGGTAATGTCAAAAATAGACATCCGTTCTTTGATGGCTCTAATTTTCCCTATTGGAATGCCCACATGAGGGCATTTTTGAAGTTCCTAGATGTACGTGTCTAGCATCTATTGGAGACTGGTTGGACTAAACCTTCGAATATTATCAAGGTTGACGGTATACGAAAGATCGTACCTTAACTCATTGATAAGTGGACCGATTAAGAAAGAGAAAAATGCTCATTTGATCAAAGAGGGCTTAATGTCATCTACTGATTCTACTCTACAGTCTCAGCAGATGCGTTCCATCGCATCTCTGAGGAAAATAACTCCAAAGAGGCTTGAAATATCTTGGAAGTGACCCATGAGGGCACCAAGACTGTTTGTCGTTGCAACCTCCAAAGCTTGATCACAAGATTCAAAAATCTTAAAATGGAAGAGAATGAGACTTTCGGCGACTTCTACTCCAAGCTGAACAATGTTGTCAATGAATCCTTTTGGTTTAGGCGAGGTCATCCCCCAAGTGTCGTGTGAATAGGAAAATTGTTAGGCCCTTACCTAAAAGGTTCAAATCCAAGGTGACAACTATTGATGAGTCCCGGATGTTAATGATATGTTGATAGAGGAACTCTTAGGGACTTGAAAACCCACTAGGATTCCCGTCCACCTACCAAGAAAGCATAGGGGTGCCTTCAATGTTGCCAGAACCGAAGCTAGCGTCTTATTCGTGTGACAGTTCAAAAGAACAGTTCACATTAATGGTTAAGAACTTCAAGAAGTTCTCATTAACCAGAAACCAAGGGAGTTTGGAAAGAAGAAATTTGATAAGGAAGTCACAAAAAAGATAATGTCTGGCAGAGCTGAGAGACCGAGGTATTATTAGAAACCATGAGCTAGTGTTGAGAAGAAGACATCGGACAAGGGTAAAATCATTGTCCCATATGAAGCTCAGTGTTTCAAGTACCGAGGCTTCATACATCTAGCTAATGAATGAACACTAAAGTTTGAATCCCTAGAATAAGTCCATGAATGCAACCTTTGATGACACAGAATCAGAGTTAGAGCGTGAAGGTTCTAATGAAGAGGTAGTTAATTGCTCTACATTTCATGGGTCTTATAATGAAGAAGAGGTTCATAGTGAACCTTATGATAATGTTGATTCTGTTGTCAGCTTCAACACTCCGCAATCTGAGGAAGAATGTGCTTAAGAAGATGAACAACTAGATGCGATGGAGGTGTGCAGCACAGCCCTCAAGAGGTGTAGTAGGCTGGAGAAACCGAATGCAAAGCTTATGCTGCAAGGCCGACAACAAAATTACCACTCTGAGGTCTGACAATGAAAGCTTGTCCCATAAGCTTAAAAATTTGGAAGAACAATAGGCAATTCTAACTTTTGGGAAGGAAACTGTACAGGTTCAGAGTGGTAATTTTGTTGTCGGCCTTGCAGCATAAGCTTTGCATTCGGTTTCTCCAGCCTACTACACCTCTTGAGGACTGTGTTGCACACATCCATCACATCTAGTTGTTCATCTTCTTAAGCACATTCTTCCTCAGATTGTGGAGTGTTGAAGCTATCAACAGAATCAACATTATCAGAATGATAGTCTCAGGTGTACAGTCATAAGCCAAAGAGAAGAATCAGAAGCTTGAGAAGGAACTGAAGTCAGTTCGAGATGTTCAAAGGAAGCACAACAATAAAATCAGAAGAAAAAGGGCCGATGATGATCAGAGGAGAATGTTTCAATTTAGCATCATTCAATTCAACAACAATTCATCACTCCTATTCCGCAGTTGTTCGTCAACAACAACTATTCTTGAAGCTATAGTATCGATTTGGACCTCCTCCTTTTGCTCTGATTGAAGCTGGCTCATGCCTATCTTGTTGTTCGATTGCTTTTGAGTTCTTGGATCCCTTCATCTCTTTGTGGTGTGTGTGGTTTGAGAGCATTCAGACATCCATGGTGACCGTGATGGGAGCTCCGATCAAGCTTCATCTTATGGACGTCCAACTCACTGGATCGTCCAACATTTGACTTTAGTCATCCATGCTTCGGATGAACCTTGTGACACGATTTGTGGGGGTACGTTGATGGCATGACATCGGTTTTGCTATATTTTGCGATCTCCACCACCACTAGCTTGGTGGATTCCGATTCCATGACTACCGACACCTTATGCTGCAGTGTTGTCTCGTGCAGATAAGCTTATCTGCGCATATATTGATGGTTCCATCTCTCACGATCTCTGCCTAGAGACTTTAGTTCAAGACCTCCTTGGGCCTGGAGATGTGGTTGTATCTGTAACGGATGTTCGTTCAGGTCTGCTGGGCTCGAGAATATTAGCTCCTTTGTGAGTCTGAGGTCTTGACTCAGGGTGATCGCCCTATTCGCGAGTTCGTCGCCTCGATGTCCACCGTCTGGTGTGAGCTTGTTACTATGGAGCCCACTTACCAGTTACCACCCTGAGTCTGTTGCTGCTCAGCGATGCTATAGGGAACATAAGCACATGTGCTAGTTTTGATGCGTCTTTTGCCTGAGTTCGAGCCAATCGCAGACAACTACACCACTGCGACTTGGTTTCGAGTTTGAATGTTGGTTTCTCGGGTTATTTGCAGATGAGACACGTTTGGACACTCTAGCGCCACACTGTGCTCTTGTCTCTGATTCTGTTCTTGCTACCACCTCTCGTCTTGTCAGCTACTCCTTCAGGAGGCGATGGAGGATCTGTCGGAGACAGGGTTTTAAATCTCGGCCGATACCGGTACGTATCGGCCGGTACGTACCGGTTTTGGCCGGTTCGAGACCGGTACTGCATCCGATCCCGATACCTGGCCCGTACCGGCGGATACCGGTACGTACCGGTTCGTATCGACCGGTACGGACCGGTACGGCCGGTACGGACCGGTACCGACAGGTTAAATTATTATTATTATTTTTTTTGGGGGGTTTTCGGGTTTTTTTTCTCAACCGGTATCGGTCCGTATCGGCCGGTACCGGTACATACTGGCCGGTACATACCGGTTCGGAGCCGACCGATACCGTGATTTTAAACCTTGGTCGGAGATCGACATCCTACTGGAGATAGACGCTCAACTGGTGGTTCCACTACCCACCTTTCTTGCTCCTATTGCACGAAGCATGGCCACTTATGGGACACTTGTTATAAACTCATCGAGAGGCCTGGTCGACGCCAACGACCTACTACAATCATTATTTCTTCAGTTGCTACTTCTTCTGCTCCCACTCTTGGGCTCTTACAGCTTATTGCTTTGCTACATGCCTACAACTGCTTCAACAAAAACTCCAGACTCTGTCGAGCGACAAGTCAACCATGACTCTATCGAGCGACATGTCAACCTTGTTTGCCTCCACATGTACTGGCTCTGCCTCATGGACTCGGAACTCGTGAGCTACTCACCATTTGACTTCAGACTCTTCCTCTCTTATTGATTATAGTAGTGTTCCCTCGGGGTTCTAGATTCACACTACCGATGGCTTCCCTCTACTAGGCTATTGCCTGGGGTCCATAACCACCTCTTCTGACCCAGTGATTGTCTAGCACTGTTTGAGGTGCTTCTTGTGCCTAATCTGCTGACGAATGTTATTTCCGTTAGTCGACTTGTTGATTTAGGCATTACTACCACCTTCTTATCCTCTTATTGTTTAGTGCAGGACTCTCGTACTGGCCTGAGGATTAGGACTGGGCGTAGAGTTGGTGGACTGTTAGTCTATCACCACCTCTTTTGACCCTAATGGTCGTCTAGCACTATCCGGTGTGCTTATTGCACCTAATATGTAGATTAATCTTATTTATGTTAGTCCAGATGTTGATTTAGGCACTACCACCACCTTCTCATCCTCTTTTTGTTTGGTACCGGACCCTTGTACAGGTCGGAGGATTGGGACTTGGTGTAGAGTTGGTGGACTGTATCACTTGGAGAACCTGCATGTTCTCTTTGTTTCCACCATATCTGCTACTACGTGCGTGACTAACGACCTCTGGCACCGCTGCTTTGGACACCCCTCAACTGAGCGACTCAGGAGCATGCTTCAGTTGGGCCATTTTGGTGATTTGCCCTTTACTCCTCTGTATGTGAGTTGTAGATTGGCTAAGTATTCAACTTTGCTACTTTCTTCTAGTGAGTCTTTCATCTTGAACCTTTGGTTTAGTACATTATAACATCTGGGGTCTGCACCTGTTATGTCTGTTTATAAGTTTAAGCATTTTGTGAGTTTTATTGATGACTTCTCCCATGTTGCTTGGGTTTACCTTTTACGTCGTAGATCAGATGTTTGCCAAGTTTATCGTGATTTCACTTGAATGGTTCATACTTAGTTTGGGAAGAGGGTTAAGATTTTTTCGCTCTGATGGTGCTCGTGAGTATTTTTCTTCTGATTTTTGTTATGTGCTTTTCTCTTAGGGGACTTTACTCCAACAGTCGTGTCCCAACGTGCATGCTCAAAATGGGATAGTTGAGTGGAAGCATTATCACATTCTTGAGGCGAGTCGGTATCTTTTGTTTTCCACTTTAATCCTCGACAGTTCTGGGTTAAGGTTGTTTTTACCTCTGTCCATCTAATCAACCGAATTCCCTCCTCACTTCTCTCTGGTCAGTGTCATTTCAGAGACTTTACGCCACTCCACCCAATTATCGTGTTATGCGGACTTTTTGTTGTACTAGTTTTGTCCTACTTCCACCTGGGGAATGTACTAAGTTATCTTCTCAGTCTATTAGGCGTGTCTTCTTAGGGTACTATTCTGCACATAAGGGTTGGTATTCCTATGATCCCTTTGTTTGGCGTATCCGTATTTCTCGACACTTGACCTTTTTCGAGGACACCCTTTTTCTTTGGCCCCTCCTCCAGACTCCTCGCTCTTCTTTGGTGTTCGTCCCACTCCCATGACTCCAGATGGTCCGACTGTTATTGCTCCCATGCTTAAGCCTCCGCGACCACCTGTCATTTACACCTAGACTTGTCGCTAGCTAGTACTAGCTCCACCTACATTGTCAGCTTCACCAGCTCCTCCTGCTTCGACTGTTACCACTTTTTTCTATAGCGACTTCAGGTTCACCACTTTTACTACCGGTATCTCCTGGCCGTGGGTTCTTGTTCCTCCTGCTTCTCAACACTACCTTGAAAGTGAGAGGCACCCACCCGATCGACATGGCTTTTCTCAAGTGTCTTCCGACTCTTTGCAGTTTCAGACGTTTCTTGCAGCTATTCACTCTTTTTAGAAGCCACAAACCTATCGTAAGACAGTACATGCACTCTATTGGTAGCAGGCTATGGTTGAGGAGTTGTTCAGACAGGTTTATTGAGAGGGACAAGGATCTTTAGTGGACTAGTTCTTGGGAGCATGTTCCTCTTCCTTTTGGGAAGATCCCAATTACATGTTCGTTGTGTTTACCGGATTAGGACTCGTTCAGATAGGTCTGTTGAGAGGTACAAAGCTCATCTAGTTGCTCGTGGTTTCACGCAGGAGTACAACGTTGACAACAAGGTGACCTTCGCTCTTGTTGCGAAGATGACTAGTGTATAGGATTTGCTAGTTGTTGTTTCAGTTCGTTGCTGGTCTCTCTTCTAGATGGACGTAAAGAATCTATTTTTTCATAGAGACTTCTTTGAGGGAATTTATATTCAGTCACCTCCTGGTCTTTTGTCTCTTCCACAAGACTACATATGGGCTCAAACAAGCTCCATGGACTGGTTGAGCACTTCAGGGTCCTCGGTGCATGCGATTTGCTTTATAGAGAGTGACTGATTACACTATGTTCACTCGTACATCTGCTTATGGTCGTGTGATGTTGCTTTTCTACGTCGATGACATGATCATCGCTGGTGATGCTGCTGCTACAATTGATTCTTTGAAGCGGTACCTCCAATAGCTGTTCGAGATGAAAGATCTTGGACCACTTCGCTACTTGTACCTCCAGTAGTAGTTCGAGATGAAAGATATTGAATCAATTCGCTACTTCTTTGGTCTTGAGATTGCTTCCTCTCCTCGAGGATACTTAGTCTCTCAGCAGAAGTTTGTCTCTAACGTACTGAGTCGTGCTGGTCTTACTAACTCACGTACTATGGACACCGATAAAGATTAATGTGAAGATTCGTCCCACTGATGGCGAGTCACTTTCAGATCTCACTCGCTATAGGTAGCTTGTTGGTGCTCTTGTCTACTTGATGATCACTCGCACATATATTGCACATGCCGTTCGAGTTAGTCAGTTTGTCAGTGCTCCTCGCTCGGTTCACTATGCCTCTCTGCTGAGGAGCCTCTACTATCTTTGGGGAATGCTGACTTACTCTCTGCTGCTATCATCCTCTTCCTCTTTGGAGCTATGCGCCTATTCAGATGCGGACTAGGCATGTGGTCCTATTGATCGACGATCCACCACTGATTTCTGTATCTTCTTTGGTGACTTGCTCATCTCCTAGAAAAGTAAGAAGTATGATATCATTTCGCTCTCTAGCTCTTAGGCAGAGTATCGTTTTATGGCACGAACGACGTTTGAGGTTGTTTGGCTTTGACATCCACTCGGTAATATGCGAGTGCTTATGACCTCTTTAACTCCTCTCTACTGTGACAACCAGAGTGCTATTTAGATGACAAGCAATCTGGTGTTCCATGAGTGCATGAAGCACATTGAGCTTGATTGTCACTTTCTGCGACATCGCTATGTGGACGACACACTCTTGCTTCCGTATGTGTCTTCTATAGCGCAACTTGCCTTTTTTTACGAAGACACAATTCTGCATTTTGGATACCTTTTTAGCAAACTCGTGGTGTATGATCCACCTTGAGTTTGAGGGGGGGGGGGGGGGGTGTTAGAGTGTATATACTTAGCCCTTGTATAGGTTAGTCCTTTCTTGGGGTATGTTCATCTTGGGTGAATCCATCTCGTGTACAACATATATAGGGCCATTGCCCCATGGAGTGACATATTCTCTTTACTCCCAACATTCTCTTGTTCTTGCCTAATAGAAATAAAGACAATAATGCCCCTAAATAATGGGCATGGGCTAATAACTCATGGTCCATCCCCAAGCCAAAGAGACATCAGATAGGCTCGTCGGTGGCGACGACAGTTGTAAATAAGTATAGGCGAGATTTGCTCCCCGTCATTTGCTTCCGTTGCGTGGAGCTTGTCTCAAGTTCTATGATGTCAGATCATGAAATGCAGTTGTTTGGGTTACCAGGATCCCCCTAGGGCATCTCAAACTGATGCGGGATGGGTGATGGTGTCCCAAACGGATGCGAGACGAATGAGGGGCCCTGCCAAAACGAAAGGATGTAGCTCTAGGTAAATGGTGAAGGTTTAGGAACATGCATATTTTTTTCGCAACATGATAGATTTTGATGGTTGGACGAATATCCGGAGGTCAGATGTGGACAAAATTTGGTGTCGAGGTAGGTTTATGGGTTACCTAGATAAGGTTAAAGTTTAAAGATGATCGAGTAAGTTGATGTGGAGATATCTATGGTTTTCCAGACCTGAATTGCACACTGTAGATTAGGTTTTCGGGGAATTTTGGTGATCAAAAGTGGGATCTCGTTGGTTGAAAGATGGAGAAGGCATATGCTTGCTATGGCTATGTTTTGATGATGTTTAAATCGGATTCGGTGGGTTTTAAGGGATGTTTGTGACTGGGTTTTTATGGGATCTGAAAATAGGTGATGGGGTGAAGGTTTTGATGGATAAAAAGAGAGTGGGGAGATAAGGAGATTATTACCTGGGCATCTCACCCTACAACTTCTCGCCGTTGGCCTCTTATCGGGTGTCTCTAGGCTCTTGCCATTGGGAAAGATAAGCCATCACAACTCGCTTTAAAGCAAAGAACACAATATTTTATTCATCAATAACTTCAATTAAAAGAAACGACTTTGGGATTGCCTCCAAACCATACAAAATCTATTAAGAGTACGACTCCTAATATACTAAGGACTAGGACTCCTAAGACGTAAAGAATACCCTTATAATGTGTATTCTGACATGTGTAGGGTTTTAAGCAAATATAACTCCGAAAATAACAATCAAAACCCCATAGGACTAGTAATCCTAATGGGTATGTAAGGACTCCTAAATCAGTTAGAAAACCCTTATAACATGGTTTGGACACATTCAAAAATTTAACTAATAAAAACGTACAAAAATAGGAAATAAAGATAATAATGCCCTAAACAACGGGCTAAGAACTCATGGCCATCCCCAAGCCAAAGAGACATTGGATGGGCGAGCCGTCGGTGACAACAAACGTAAACACATGTAGGTGTGATCTTCTCCTCATCATTTATGTCCCCTGCGTGGAATTTGTCGAGTTCTATGATGTCAAATTCGAAAATTTAGCTGTTCGGATCATCTTAGGGGTATCTCAAAGTCAACACCTGGTAATAAAGATCCGGTAGTGGATGTTGCGTCACACAATGTTCATCTCCCTGGTCCTACACAAACTGCCTATTGGAGTCGCCTTGGAACTGAAAGACAGAGAAGTGTTGCATGAATAGATGAAGACAATCATTGAGGCAGGTTGGTGTGGTGGTTGGAGAGTGCACATGCTCAAATGATGCTGAAGGAGTAGTAAAGCCTCTGGAAATTAGTGTAGTCCGAGGAAGTCAACATGCTGAAGAAGGACCAACCTACTGGAGTTAACAGTGTGTGGCAACTCCGTTGGACCTGGGGGCTCCACTAAAGACACCTCTGAAGGTACTGACATAGATGGAAGCTTTGCGGGTTGTGCTGGTGGTGGTGGAAGTTCCACTGAAGGCTTGGGAGTAGGCTCTGCTGAAAGTGTGATAGTAGGCTGGGGCTTCACTGGTTGCGGAGGCTCCTTGTGTGAGGCTGCCAGTAGTGGAAGCTCAGAAAGTGGGAAGGACTCCTCTAGGGGTGGCTCAGAAGGTTGGAGCTCGACTGTCTCAACTATCTGTAGCAGTCTCTTTCTAGTATAAAAGTGTTCAAAATAGTCCTACTTTAGTGATATAATGGACCGGGAAGTAGTAGTACTTGTAGGAATGGGAGTACTAACCACATGTCAACGAGGTAGTGCTAATATATATTGGTGAGGAATGATTGTTAAAGTCTTTTATTCTACCGTTATTAATCTTAAAATCACAGTTCCTTTCTTATTTTCTACATTCTCTTGCTGCATGGTGAGATACTTCAATTCCATGTTGCCATGCTTTCGAAACATGCCTTAGTGACTGCTAGAAGTGTAACCATTTTAAGTTTAATTGTTTTTTTCTTTTGGTTTCTGCATCCATATTTGCAAATCTTCATTTATGTTTGTTCTTGTTCTGAGTGTAATCATCCGTAAGCCTAGATCCAACAATAAACCTCTAATTAGCCTTGCAAAGCTAGAAATGCTGTGACATAATTTGAATCTAGCAAACATGTATTTTTGAATTCCTCCATGATGATTTGTCAGGTTGCAAAATCCTTTGAGATCATCGCCCCCCTTGATAATAGGATTTTGTTAGTCATCCTCCATTACAACTTTGGCCACTTATATATTGTAAATTCAGATCAGTTTACTTTCAAATATGACCTATCCTGTAGTTGTTCCAAATCACAACCCAATCCTAAATCCACCAAAGTACTTCCCTATCATGCACGTATTTAGTATGATAGCTCTATATCTTTGATGGCTCCTCCATCAATCGTCCCTGATATTTGAGAAACATTCAGCATGCTATATGTGGAAGGACAACATTATGTGGTTACTACTACTATTTTGTGCTATCCTTGACAACATTATGTGGCTACTTGGACTTTTTTTTCCCCTTAAAACAACTGGGTTTGTAAGATTGATTTGACATCCTTATTTTCAATCAGTTGAGCTGCAAAGCTTCTTGTTGTCTGAGTATTTTATTTTCTTATGGTAGTGGCTCTTTTCCGAATCACTTGTGCTGAGTGATTTCAGACATGGTGCAGTGCATGCTGCAAGCCTTCAATTTTCTTCCTAATCATATTGAGGATCATTAGATTTATGAAGTTTGTTGATGTGATATACCTCACAATACAAATGAAGGTTTTACTGGTTTGGTGAGAAGCTTATGTTATTTCTCCACAACTCACTTCACTTCTCCTATATCCTTTAGATTTGTCCCAAAGCTCGCCCAAGATATTAACAACCTCCATGATTAATATGTAGTCATTGTAGAAAAGATGGGAGGAAAAGAACAGTATTGTTCAAGATGAGGTTCACTGTAACATGGGATATTAGCTTTTTGCATCTCATTTGTGGATTTAATTTCTCTAATGTCTTACAATGAAACACTCACGATGCTTTACCTTCTTTCCCCCCTTTCCCTCTTATTGTGTTCTTTTGGTCCAGTGTGGGCAAGGGAGTACAGATGATGAGCTGATTCCAACATGTGTTTCGTCTCTTTTGGGTGTCAAGATGCAAGGGATCGCGGCTGGTCTTTGGCACACTGTCTGCACATCAGCAGATGGCGATGTGTACGCATTTGGTGGGAATCAGTTTGGACAGCTTGGAACTGGTTCCGATCATGCTGAGGTAGTCTTCCATGACCAATTCATTTGAACTAATTCACCATTTCTGGAATGACTCCCTTGTTGCGAATTAGTTTATGTATCAGGATCTGGACACAATCCCCAAAATCACTTCTGAACCATAATTTGAACCCTTAAGGGCTAAAGAATCTGAAGTAATCACTGATTTCTATTTTCATTCACTGCGCACATAATGGCAGCTGTAAATTGAAACCCTTTAGGAATCTGAACCTATCTGAGAAATCCAAACATTTTGCAGACTCTCCCCAAGCTTTTGGATGCACCCTGTCTGGAAAGTAAGAATGCCAAAGTAATCTCTTGCGGAGCACGTCATAGTGCCGTAATCACAGGTATTATTTCGAACTACCTCATACAATCTTTTTAGTTTGGCATGTGCTTTAGGTCATTTTGTGAATAGTTTAGGAATTGGAAAGGAACAAAGCAAACAATGTATTCATAGCTCATCGTGAAAGGAAAACCTGAACCAATGAAAGGAAAACAACCCAAAGTACTCATGTAAGGCTTTGCTACTACTACGTCACTCTCATTTTTCGGTTGGCTGCAAGATGTAATCTTCCGTATAAAGTGACAGTCCTAGGTCTAAGTGAAAATGGTGAACCTTCCCCTTTAACGCTTCAGTATAACTGTGCATACCAACAGAGCTGCCAATCAATACAACTGATGAAGAGTCGCTGTTACTATAATCAATTTCATTGTTAAGGGATCCTCCAGAAGTGGAGCTCAAATCTCAATGTTGAGTGATTATGGAGTTGTCAACTTTTGAGGTTCCATAATTGATGCAAACCGGATTGCTCTGATACCAATTGATGCAAACCGGAAAGCTCTGATACCAATTGATATAGACAGGAAAGCTCTAATACCAATTGATGCTAACTCGGTTGCGATATATGGAATCTAGCTAACTTTAGAACAAGTTATGACCTAAATTAACAATCAAAAGCAAAATTCAGCAAGCACCTAATTAGCCAGGATCAGATTTTCATTAAGAGATAGCCTCCCTAATCACAAAGTTCCAGTTTCGACGTGAAAGATTTACAAGGATGAGATACTTTGTGACATCATCGACATGGATGCTACCATATTTAACTTGGTCGACCATGGCGGTATGATATTCATTCTATCTGTAGTGGCAAGGATAACACCACTTTTTTTACTCTGGCACACAAATTGTTCTTGGCCCTATGAGAGGAAAAACACGATCTAGAGTGAGAGAACCAATTCTTGTTATTGGTAATCCCAAGGCAAGGTGTGTAGAAATAAAGTCCATCAGAGGCTCGAGGTACTTGTAGACATTAAAGATGGATCAAGAATGGTCATTGCCAAAAAATACTCTTAGCCTGTCACTGGCAATTTCAAGGAGATTTGGGTTGGTGATGCAGGACAATTAATAGAGAGTGACTAAGATGCTATGAGATGCAAGCAAATATACGATCAAGATACCTAAGTTCTATATGCTATGATGCAATCAAGAATTATCCCTAAATCCAATGACCTATATGCTTTGCATTGATATGATTTGTTGGAATGAACTTTTCCTAAGCAAGCAATGATAATTATAAGATCTACTAGATATATTCAACACAATCTCAAGATATTCAATTAGGGAACTAGATCAAGATTAGAAAAACTCCCCTTCGAAGATCCTCAGATGGATTGATTTGATGGATATTTGTCGCAAAGGTCCACCAAGTTCCTTGTCGCTCTTCGTGCAGTGCCCGGGGATGTCACAACACAAATTCACCGCCGAATAGTTTGTAGGTCAACTCCGAAGCCTCCTTACGTAGTACAAATTTTAATGGCAGCAAGTTGTATTTTGAGGGTTTGATAATCAGATTGGGACAAAATTTAGAGGGATGATATGTCTATGGATTAGGGATCTATGGTCAAAATTTTGTTAAATTAAGATAAAGTAATCTAGGGTTTCTAGAGCTTTCCCAAAATCTTGATTGGTGCCCAGATTTGAATTCGGTTGTAGGAATTTGGGCTTTTGGTATTGCAAGATAGATGGGTCCTGGGGGAAGCTATATGATCTAGTTTCGAAGGATTCAGAGAGTTTTAAGGGGTTTGCGATTGATTCTAAGGTTCAACTGAAATGAATTCTAGGGTTTTGCTAGAGGAAGTGGATGAAAAGCGAGGGATTTGCGATGGCTTTGGGTTTTGTTGTGTAGGCGATGAGATCGAGGAAACGAGAGGAAGAAAAATAAATCTTGATATGGAGGCCTCGCACCTCGCCAGACTCGTCTGGGTCTTTGGATTTTTCCCAATTTCCAATCAATGAAGAAGACGAAGAATGAAATTCAGCAATAAGCTTTTTAATTTTGTTCAATAGCATAAGATACCCCTATATATATATGGGTCGGGATCCGGAAACACGCTACTTTGCCACAGAGTTACACACATCATCCAAATCTAAAAAGCTTTATCGACCGTTCTTTTTAATCGTTAAATTGAAGGGAATATTTGATTAGTCTATAGGTTTTAGAATGTGCTGATTTTTTGCTGTGTGCTATCTAAGGCAAGGTTATCACCCTCACAAAAAATCGACAAATTCTGAAACCTCTATCTAGGGTTTTGGAGATGCGTGTCTAACTTTGTGGCAAAGTAGCGTGTTTATGGATCCCGACCATATATATATATATATATATATATATATATATATATATATATATATATATATATATAGAGAGAGAGAGAGAGAGAGAGAGAGAGAGAGAGAGAGAGAGAGAGAGAGAGAGAGAGCAGCAGCAGCTTTGGTGGGTGGGTGGTAAAAGCTGTATGTCATGAAGCCGTTCAAGCTTATCACTAACTTCAATGACCTTGAGAGGGCCCCATGGCCTGATTAATGTGGATTTTTCTACAGCTCTTCGAAGGCATTAGGATTCTACTTCTTGTCTTGGAAGTTCACGGTTGCTTCCTATCATCTTTTCTACATGAACTGAAATTCTTTCCTTTAAGAACTTACAAACTGTTCTCCTTACGAAATTTCAAGAAATAACCAAATAGATGACAAAACTATCAATCAAGATATTCTCTGAACTCAAATCTCCGGTGGGCTGGAAGACATAATCGTCCTCATAAGTGTGCATACCTCCACCGATCCAATATGACTTACGAACGAGTCACTGTTATTATGATCAATCTCAATGTTGAGCTGTCGTTCTCGAAGCACAGGCTCCAAAATATTTATCGTTCACATTTCTGTAGCATGTACTGACAAGTTTGTGTTGTATGCTGATTTTTTGATTAGACGACGGAGAGGTGTTCTGCTGGGGCTGGAACAAGTACGGCCAGGTGAAAAACCTCTGCTCTTTATTAGACTCCCAATCGCTTCTATTGCTGGTCTCATTTACATCACCCACAGCCTTTCATACTTTGATTGTGCAGCTTGGCTTGGGCGATGCGATCGACCGAAGCACCCCGACCCAGGTCCTGATCGATGATGCCCTCCTTCGGCTGATCAACGTCTCCTGTGGCTGGTGGCATACCCTAGTGCTCGCAGAATCACCCCCACTTGAATGAATGTGGTTCTCTCCCTCGCTCTCATGATAAGCCGGTCTCTGCTACACAATTTTGTCAGGAGTTTTATAGGTTTCTCCTCGATGATGTATGTTCATGTACATAAATGGTTAGATGTATGCGCATGCACATGAATGAATCCATTCTTCGTTCCTAATTTTTATAATGTTTAAAATTTTAGAAAATAAACCTAACTCTCTCCACTTCACTTCGTACCATACATACACTGAACTCTCTTCCTCACTATGTTAAGAGGGATTTTATATCTTCAAAATTGCAAAATGAAGAATAATATATATATATATATATATATATATATATATATATTTTATACCGAATTGTCTGAATTGTTAAGAAGGATATCTGTTGGGGGGACTTAGCGATAAGTCCTTTTAAGAAGACCAGTTTTAGCTATAAAGGACAGCCATATGTTTAGGATGAAAACACTCCACTGTTCATCAAATTTTTATTTCAATGCCAGTCCTTTCTAAAGTAAACCGAATCCTAAATCCTAAGATCTATAGGCTATGGGATGAGCCCTAGATCTAATCGTAATCCTAAACCTAATCTGAATCGAACCGAACCTGTCTGCCACTCGCCTCTCGTGTCCGCTGCTCCCCGACGGTAGCGGCGCTCAGCTGCAACTTGTGCCGTTGCTTCTCCCGCCGCCACCTCTGCTGATCTCGCTCGCCTCCGGCACCGTTGCTCGTGACCCACCACCTCTGTTGCTTGTGCTGTCTCCGCCACCGTGATGGCAGTTCGGTAGAGATGGGAGATCTTGGACAGCAGGTGCGGATAAAATTGGGTTTATAAAAAAATCGAGGACCTTAGGCTAAAGAGATCTTACGTTTGTTTTGTTTACCGAACCAATCTGTTGTCAGGGCTCGCTCACACATTAGCCAATTTTTTTTTTTTAGCATAACTGATGCAACTACCATCTATAAACGTTTAGAATGAACATCCTACGATTTTTAAAGTTTTATAATATCCATTATAAGAGCATTGTTATTATTGGGTTTTTCAAATTGTAAACATTTGGTTCTGGTGGAAAACATAGAGCTTTTAACCATTTTGTGTAAATTTTTTCACTTCCTTTTGCTATAGTTGTGTGCCGGGCTAATTTTTCAAAACGAATGACTTAAAATAGGCGCCCGAACCACGGAATCACCGGGGCCAGGCAACGACACCTGTCTCCACCAGTTTGATCACCTGTCTCTTATGATGGGAGCCCCTTGGGGTTCTCTCGATGACATGCATATCTCAACAATCCAGAACCATCCAATTTGACAGAAATAACAGGTGTCGATGGATGGACCCCCAAACCACGGTGATATCGTGGTTCGGGGTGACTAAGTTAAGGGCTTTACAAAATAGAAGTTTGGCCTCAAATTGCTCGTGGAAAGCTTATTGAGGAGCAAATATGAGTGATGATTTGTAGTCCTTAGGGCATGTTTGTATTCCGTCCAAGTAAGATCTAATAAAATAATTCCAAACAAAACAATACTTTTCTTTGTTAGTTTTCATCTTTTATACGGTAAAATCATCTCTCAACGTTACTGGTCATTTGCTAGTACAGGTCTATAGTTTTTTTTTTTTGTGATAATTTTCATTCAAAGGGGATATCACAACCGGATCTCCAGGAGGCACCACATGCTGGTGCAAACACTGCAAAGCCACCACCTGTATTGACGGAGCCAAAGAAGAAACACCATCACCGGCAGGTACAAGACAGGCGGGAGGAAGTGCCACTACCGGCGGATACAAGGAAGAAAAACTACAAACGCCGCGCACTAGCGGTGACCACACAGCTCTCAAAAACAAGAAAGAACAGAGAAAAACACCCACAAAAAAAACAAAATAATATACACAACCAAAACAATGGTGAACCACTGCCATCATTTCCGACAGCCCAACCAAAATGGAGGAGCCACAGTAGCACCACCCGTTGCTGTTGAAATGCCGTCACTATTACAACATCGGGACTCGTGTCGTCTTCTAGTGGAGGAGCTATGGAAATCCACCGATGTCAATAAGGGGGCCTGGGCCAAATCTAACCCTCCGGCGATAGATCCACGCCCCTGACGCTAATAGGAGGCGTCGACCCACAGAGTGACACCACTCGACACTGACGCGATGAGACAAAACGCCGGCTGCAAGGGAGGAGCCCTATGTACAAGGGGGGTGTAGGGGGGCCAGATTCCACCATAGAGGAGCCCCGATCCGAGGTCTTGGCCTCCTCGGAGTCGTCACCGGCGTCTAACGAGACCAAGAGGGAAGAGGCAAAACCCTAGGTTGAGGGAAAAAGGGGAAAGCGGGCGAGGGCACTCCAAGCCTCCAGTAGTAAGGTAGTTAGGGGTGGGACTTGGGTGGGTCTGACCCGAACCCGACCCGCCCAACCTGAACAATGGACAAACATGGTCAAATCTGGTTAAAAACTTGGACGGATTTGGACAAAAAAAGATCAACCCGATTTCAATTTCGACGGGTTTGGACATCATCTTTCCCAACCCGAGTAACTCGAAGAACCTGAGTAGGCGAGTACATTAGCATACATGTTTGCAGGGCTGCTGGTTTTGATCTATCACCACAGTCATTCGATGAATGTTTTAAAGAGAGAGAGAGAGGTTGGTTGATTTTATTTTTTATAGTGATGACAATTGTTGGTTAATAGAATAATTTATTTATTTATTTATTTTTGATTTGGTTTTAAAAGATTCAATAATTCTATTTATTATAATCAAATTAAACCCGCCTAGCCAGAGCAATCCGTTTATTTTTTGGCAAAACGGATTGAGATGAATGTAGATCGGGTTGGACATGAGCAGACCTTTCAACCTGGCCAAACCTCAGCCCCCAAGGTAGTCAGTACAGGTGTTGAGTTACTTGCTTATTTCCAAGTAAAATGCTTTATTGATTCTCAAAAAAAAAAAAAAAAGTAAAATGATTTATTCACTAGTAACATATGCCTCGGGTTACGTTGACTTTGCCTTTTTATTGTTTTTTTTTTGGTGGGGCCTTTTTCTTGTTTCATCCTAAAGACTACGGACAGATGCACGATTTTGTTCCTTGACCGTCGTCCACTGCTACTGTACCAAAAAACTGAAAGATGTACTCTGTCTGATGAACCCCTTCTCCAACGATTCATCTAATTATTTTCAAAGCTCCTTCAGTTCACCCTGACCCTGGGCCAATCTTTACGGAGCAAAAGATAAAGAGAGATATAGGGGCCATTACTTTGCGGGAGTTAAACCTTGGTCCTGTTTGTATTCAGTCAACATGCTAACTAGTAAAGTAAATCGGATAAAAAATTTATTTTGCTGTTGTTTAGATTTAGAAAGTTATAGTAAAATAAATGATAGGAGATTTACTAGTAGTCAAAAAGTTTTATTTCGAAAAAGCCAAGTAAAACTTTTGATTTACTAGTAAAAGGCTCCGTTGACCATGCCACGTCAGCCAATAACACAATCGAGAGAGCATCACATGATAGATTCAACTATTTGGGGAGTGACATGTGGCCTTGCCGACCACCTTGCACTGGCGCCACCGACCACCACCCTGTCGCCCACCACCCAACCGGCCACCACCCCCCCGTCGCCCACCACCTCGCCGGCCACCACCACCTCGTCGCCCACCACCCCGCCCGCCACCACCACTCCGTCGCCCACTACCACCACCCCGCCGGCCACCCCGTCAACCACCACCACGACCCCGCTGTCCACCACGCCCCACCCCGGTGGCTACCACCACCCCGCGATCGGTAGATTTATTTCTGATTTACTTTACTGGTCAATACAAACAGCAAGAAGTTAATCAGATTTACTAGTCGATTTGGGAGATTTACTAGTCCACATCCAATTTACTAGCCTTTACTTTGCGGGTTCAAAAAACAAACAGACCCTTAGAGTAGGTGATAGATATTACTCCACTGTCCAATTCCATTAATATTGTTTGAGTGTAGATAATGGTCTTTTGACTCTTGATAAAGCTAATTATCAAATCACACACACACACACACACACACACACACACACACACAGAGAGAGAGAGAGAGAGAGAGAGAGAGAGAGAGAGAGAGAGAGAGAGAGAGAGAGAGAGAGAGAGAGAGAGAGAGAGAGAGAGAGAGAGAGAGAGAGAGAGAGAAGAGAGAGAGAGAGAGAGAGAGAGAGAGAGAGAGAGAGAGAGAGAGAGAGAGAGAGAGAGACGAGGGGGGTGGCTACGATTGATTAGAATGTTTCTGAAGGGTCCCCTTGACCCTTGGATGCCCGCCCTCCTTACAAAACCTACTTCTGAGAGGAGGTCCAAGACGAGTATTTAAGCACAACAATTCCAGCTCCTTTGCCGATTTGGGACTAAACCCAACAATCCATCCTTCACATGAGGCTATGGCTCCACAAGGATCTAGGGCTGGATGACTCCGACGACCCTCGACCCGTGCTGGACTCCGAGGATCTATGGCTTGATAGCTCCAACGGCCCTCCACTTGTGCCGGGGCTGGGCGAAAACTTGGGCTCTGATATCTTTTGAAGGGCCCCCTTGATCCTTGAATACTCGCCTTGTCATAAAACCGGCTTGTGAGGGGAGATCCATGATGGGTATTTAAGCACTATCTTGACGCTCAACATGCAAAGGGAAGATCGTTATTTGTTTACATGTGAAATATAATACCCTAGTTGTTTTGATATTCCTTCTTATTAGTGTTTTGATAGTGTCTTCTACACCATGTTGTTCGTGCTTGTGAGAGCTTCTCAATGATTACTCGTAGGCGCCAGTTCGAGATATTGTTATTTTACTATCAAATGACCTCATTGGTCATCATAATCCATCCCCTTAAGGGCTACACGTCCTCGTGTAGGGTTAGACCGCCTCATCCCGAGGAAAACCGGCTCTGATACCATTTTGTAACATCCGCCCTGAACATACAAGATATTATATGCTTTGCTCATGCCCGCATGAGAACTTCTTAGGGAGGTCACCCATTTTAGTACTACTCTCGCCCACTCCTGAGGCTGTGATACCAAGATGGATGACGTGATGTGAGGTGAGGTGTACAAGGCCACAAGTTAGCCCCACATTGCTTGGAGAGAACGAGATCCTGAGCTACTTATATAATTTCTCCTCCCAAACATAAAAGATGCATTTTAAAATCGTGAGTTGCTATGGATTTCGAAAGAACTTCGTAATTAAGCGTGCTCGGGTTAAAGTAGTACTAGGATGGGTGACCACCCTGGGAAGTCCTCGTGCGGGCACGGATAAAGCGGACAATATCTTGTGTGTTTGATGTCACAAAATGGTATCAGAGCCTGGTTCTCCTTGGGATGGGGGGGGGGGGGGTCTAACCCTACACGAGGACGTGTAGCCCTTAAGGGGGGTGAATTGTGATGACCAAGAGCTAATAGCCAAAAGCTAAGACTCTTGAGGCTGTAATGCCAAGATGGATGAGGTAAGGTGAGGTGTTCAAGGCCACGAGTTAGCCTCACATCGCGCGTTTTAAAACCGTACGCCGCTATGGATTTCGAAAGAACTCTGTAGTTAAGCGTGCTTGGGCGAGAGTAGTACTAGGATGGGTGACCACCCTGGGAAGTCCTCGTGCGGGCAAGTGCAAAGCGGACAATATCTTGTGTGTTTGGGACGGATGTTACATTTAAGGTGACAAAGATGACATGGTAGTGGATGATACCGAGAGAGAACATTCACACCACACTCTCCTTCCCCCCATATGGGCTTCTGCACTCACCCCGACTAGGTTACAGATCATTGTGATTTTGCTCGTCGGGTTCACCACCAATTGCATGAACTTCTTTCCCTTAGTGAACCATTGCCCATAGATATTCACATCAAGCACGAGGATGGGGAGGGAGAACGTGTAGCAGAGAAGGAACTGGTGTTTGGTCGGAGGAAGGGGGCAGACTAGAGGAGGAGGAGACATGATATCCATGGGACAAACAGGTAGTTCATGCCAACATGATGGGAGAACTCGGCCTTGATGGTGTGGAAGTGGAAGAGGCAACATGTAGCATAGAGGTGGCAGAGGACGACGAGGGTTAAAAGGGCAAAATACCAGAGGAGGAGGAAGGTTGTGAATGAAAGTGTGTGGACAAGAGGGCGGAGGGCTCGGGGGTCTGTGGTTGGATCGGTCAGGATCCTCCATAGCAAGGCTTGGCCACAGAGGGAGAGATCGACTAATGCAGAAGTAGCCATCATGAAATCCAGTTCGAATCCATATATAGCTTTGGTAACTCTAGCTTTCTCAGCATCGACAATACTAAATTAAGGTCAACTAGTGACATAGGGGTATTTTTAGAAACCAAAATAACCCTAAATACCCTAAAGTTGCCATCCCTAGTCATGCTAGGACTCATGTGGCTGCCCCCCCCCCTCTTGTGTATCCCTATTTGTTAGGGGATTGGATAGACATCACATTAATGTATATCCCCTCCCCTAGCTTAAGGAATTGGCCAAGGGGAGAGGGAGGCGGTTTTTCCAAGATATATGGGAGGCTGAATCCTAGGCTTTCTAGGGTTCGGGTATGGCTAAGGGGGATGGGTATTAAAGGGGTTTGAAGAGAGGGTTGCCAAAATCCCTTTCTATCTCTCATCTATCCCTCTCTCCTTTGGATTCTCCTTGGGTCTTCTTCCTCGTATGGTGATTCAAAGTTGGAGAAAGCTTGCTAGTAGGAGGAACTTAGAGATCCTCTAGCAAGGTTCCGGATAGCGTGCGAGATCGAGTGAATAAGAAGATTGCTTCTCCCTCACGTTTTCCTTCTTCTAGGAGGATTCCCTTCCATGTCAATCGACAAAGAAGAAAATCCTCCGCGGTTAAAAGATTGATCCGCACGAAGGTATAATCTCTAACATGTAGATCTAGCATAGATCATGAATTTGTATCCATGCTAGAATATTTGTATCGCTACATTTCCATTAGGAAGTTCGATTATCACGTGCTAGATTCATACACGTACATGTAGCTTAGTTTTATGAAAATTATTTAATAGAACACATACCACCTATGATCTTCGGATCAATAAATTGCTTATGTTGCACATCGCTGACCATGGATTATTTCCAACACCAATAATCCAACGAGTTTACATCAATTGGGTCTTGGTATAAAGGGTTTGCCCCCGTAGGGGTCTTCGTGAGGTAGGAAATCACTGGTCTTGAGTGCGGTGAAGACGACGAGAGCTAGAGTGACCACCACGGATAGCACGAAGAGCACGAGCATCAGCACATCTGCAATCCCACACTTTACCTCCTGTGCGTACTCGGTGGCTGCCAAGGCTAGCACTGTAAGAGGGAAGGAATAAGCCCACCAGGTCACATTGAACTGTCTCATGGATCTCACGAACAATATCGGTCTCGAGGCCTATTGAACTCAAAAAGAGAAATTTAGCCATTGGTCGGAAATATCCTATTTAGCCAGTGAAAACTAAAAAAGAGAGAAATAAGAGGGAGTGATTACCAGGGATGCAAACAAGAAGAGGGAGAGGAAGAAGAGCATCTTGCAGGTGATGTCGAAGGTGGAGGAGATTGAATACCAGGCGAGGCTGGCCATGCTGGGGGCTGCGAAGAAGAGGCAGAAGACGGGCCGCAACATCGCTGGAAAGGTGTCGCTCCCGAGAAACCTCTGGTACAAGGTGACAAAGATGACAAGGTAGTGGACGATACCGAGGGAGAACATGCACACCGCAGTCTCCCGCCACCCCATTTGGGCAGCTGCCCTCGCCCCGACTAGGTTGCCGATCACAGTGATCTGGCTCGTCGGGTTCGCCACCAAAGGCAGGAACTTCTTTCCCTTAGTGAACCATTGCCCATAGATCTTTACATCAAGTGTGAGGATGGGGAGGGAGAACGCACAGCAGAGAAGGAAGTAGGGGGTGGTGTTTGGTCGAAGGAAGGGTGCAGACTGGAGGAGGAGAAGACATGATATCCATGGGACGAACATGTAGTTCATGCCGACGTGGTGGGAGAACTCGGCCTTGACGTTGTGGAAGCGGAAGAGGCAACGAGCAGTGTAGAGGAGGCAGAGGACAGCGAGGGTAAAAATTGCAAAAGACCATAGGAGGAGGAAGGCGGTGAATGGAAGCGAGCGGACGAGGGGGCGGAGGGCTCGGGGGTCTGTGGTTTCCTCGGTCAGGATCCTCCATAGCAAGGCTTGGCCACAGAGGGAGAGGCTGATTCGGAAGTAGCCAGCATGGAATCCAGTTAGAATCCAGAGCTTTGGTAACTCTTTCTCAGCATCGACAGTACTAGTGTTATGACCTGCAGGTGTTGGTTGGGAGGGGAGGTAAGTCTTACTGAGTTGAAGGGTGATATGGTGGCCTTGTGTTTGCAGCTCCTCCTTCATGGTTGGGTGGCTTCCTTCCATTTTCCTTATTATTTGGAGTTTCGCTTCATTTCCCCATGTTTCATGAGTCTAGTAGTGTGTCCATATATAGAGCTAGAGAGAGAAAGCACCAAGGGGTCGGAATTGAGGAGATGGTCATTTGGATTCCCAGAGTTTCATATCTTCATCCCTTCTCTAGCTTGACCTATTTTGTATTTTCATCATGTATTGTCTCTATACTCTTAACATTCATGAAAAGATTTGGGTTATCCTGGCCTTTGCAGGAGATATGAAAGGAAGAGAGGAGGAAACTTAGTGTGTGCTAGCTGTACGTGACTTGGGTGCTGATTCTGTAACCATATACTTGTCATGTATATGTAGAGGCAGGTTTGATTTAGGATGCATGATAGATTGTCTTGGTTTAAGTTGAATCTCTAGCCACATATCTAATAGTAGCGAACAGTATAATACTAAAACGGAGCCCTCTCTCGTGTGATGTGACAAGTGAACCTTTTTTTGGAAAGAGTAATAGTTCTTCTCCCGAGAAATGCTACTCAACCGGACGGATTTAGCAAAAAATTTACATACGGATTACGTGGCAATGATCACAGCCGTTTGTAACTAATGTAAGTTATTTGTTTGATTGTCAGTTCGGCGGAGTGCCATTCACTGGTTAGGCATGGGTGAAAATCGACGGCTATGATCAATGCCACATAAGCCGTCTGTAAACTTGTCTATAAAGTCATCCGGTTGAATAACTTCTTTCCTTCTCCCATGTGTGAACACTGGCTCTCTCACACAAATCCTATTAAAACCCGACTATACATATGATAGCATTGTATACTTCCGAGAGTGGCTTTATCACTACACCAAATACAAATCCCGCTACATGGAATAATGGCTTTCTATGAGAAGGGCACAAGACTTATGTATTACCCATGGGGCTTTGGTGCTCGATAGAGACCTGGAGATAAAAACTAGGGTTAATGTGTGAGAGGTCTCTGACAACATATCTATCCTACGAACAAGACACCCTATAGTTTCATTTAGCCTAAGGTCCCTACCTTTGTTGGTAAACCCGAAACTCCCCCCCATTTCTTCCCCCCTCTCTCCCAAGCAGCTCTGGCGGCGATGGAGGGGGGCATCGGCAAGTAGCTCCGGCAGCGTCGGTGAGCTCTCATGTTAAGATCTGCTGCATAGTCTGAATCAGAATATCCCATGATACTGATCTTTCCCTTTTTCCTGGCATACAAGATCCCTTTCTCTGCACTACCCTTCAAATACCTCAAGATCCACTTGACCGCTTGCCAATGGACCTTTTCCGGATTCGATATGAATCTGAACACGATGCTCACCGCCTGTGCCAGATCCGGCCTTGTGCAAACCATTGCATACATCAGACATCCTATCGCATTGGCGTACGGTGTCTTCTGCATCTCTCTCTCCATGGTAGGACACTGCCTCTTGCTCAAAGCGAAGTGCGAAGTCATTGGAGTAGAGGTTGGCTTTTCATCCTTCATCTCAAACCTCTCAAGAAACTTTCAGATATAGGTTCCTTGAGACAACCAGATCTTCCCGGCCTTTCTGTTCCTCCTGATCTCCATGCCGAGAATGTTCCTTGCATTCCCAAGATCCTTCATCTTGAACTCCTTGCTCATCATCTTTTTGAGTTTGACTATCTTGCTTTTGTCACGACATGCGATGAGTATATCATCGACATAGAGCATCAATGTCACAATCTCTTTATCCCCAAAGGTGTGAGTGTAGACGCAATAGTCATACATCCTCCTCGAGTAACCGATCTGTACCATGAACGAGTCGAAGTGCTTGTACCACTACCTCGGTGACTGCTTGAGTCCATAGATCGAATTCTTTAGTTTATACACATGGTTCTCCTTGCCTTCTTCAACGAACCTATCTGGCTGTGACATGTAGATCTCCTTATCGAGATCCCCATGAAGAAACGTTATCTTCATGTCCATCTGCTCTAGCTCCATATCATGATGAGCAACCTGAGCCAGTAGCAGTCTAATAGAGGTATGCTTGACTACGAGAGAGAAGATTTCCTCATAGTCAATTCCTTCCCACTGAGCGAACCCCTTTGCAACCAAATATGTCTTGAACTTTGGGTCTTCATTCTGCATGCCCTCCTTCTTCCTGAGAACCCACCTGGAATTTATGATCTTCTTTCCCTTGGGCCTCGGAATTAACTCCCAAACGGAGTTCTTGTGGAGATTGCTCATATCATCCTTCATCGCTTTCATCCAGCCTTGCCTCTTGCTGCTCGCTGTAGCCTCTTCATAGCTTGCTAGATCGTCTTCACTAATGATGAAGGCATAGCAAGCCTAATCATCCCACCCGTATCTCTAATATGGTTTGATGGACCTTTTCGACTTTCTCAAAGTCGTGCCTGTAGGCTCCACCTGAGCCTGTATCAGAGCCTCCACCTGAGTCTCCACCAGTGTCTTCATTTGCTGCTGCTTGTCCACATCACCCTCGGATGTGCCGACTGCTTCACCCATATCTGTCAAGATAACCTTTGTAGCAATCTTCTCTCCCTGACTGGATTTTATCGCATCGGCCTTTGCCTCTACCATAGGCATGGTCGACTCATCAAATATAATATCTCTGCTGATGATCTTCTTTCGGTTCTTCAGATCCCATAACTTGAAGCCCTTCACACCTCGTTCAAATCCCAAGAACAGGCACTTCTACGACTTTAGCTTCAACTTGTTCCTCTCATCGCTCAGGATGAGAGCGAAAGCCTTACATCCGAACACCTTTATATCGGAAAGATCCACGTCATTTCCTGACCATACCTCCTAGGCACATTTGAATTTCAGTAGCTTCGAGGGGGATCAATTAACCAAATAGCATGCATGGTTAACTAACTCTGCCCAAAAGGACTCGGACATATTTGCATAAACTCGTATGCACCTCTCTTTCTCCATAAGAGTCACGTTCATCCTTTCTGCAACACCATTATGCTGAGGGGTCTTCTTTACCGTGAAGTACCTGACAATGCACTCCTACCGACATAACTCGATGAACTTTCCATCCTTGTATTCGCCTCTATTGTCGCTCCTCAAGTACTTGATCTTCCTCCCCGTTAGGTTTTCCACCTCTGTTTTCTAAGTTTTGAACTTATCAAATACCTCGGACTTCTCGCGCATGAAGTAGACCCAAACCTTCCGAGAGTAATCATTCAGGAACGTAACATAGTATCATGCTCTCTCGTGCGAATGAGTCAGAGTCGGTCCCCAAACATCAGAGTGAATGTAGTCAAGAGCGCCCTTCGCTATTTTTCTCAGTAAAAGCCAACTTGAATGAAACTTTGGACTGCTTTCCCATAATGCAAGATATACATAACTCCAGCTTGCACTCGCCTACACCCTTCAGCAGATTCCTTCTGTGTAGTTCCTGCAGCCTCTTTTCGCTTATGTGGCCCAGCCTTTGATACCATAGCAAAGCCGAATCTTTCTTTAAACTGACATTTATGGAGACTGCTGCTTCACCCAAGACTGTACTCCTAGATAGTCTGTACAGATTGTTTGCCTACTTCTCTCCTCTCATCACCACCAGTGTCCCTTAGTAACCTTGATCTTCCCATCTTTCGATGAGTAGGCACACCCGTTTGTATCCAGGGTACCCAAGGAAATAAGGTTCTTTTTGAGAGCTGGAACATGCCTCACGCTCCCGAGTGAACAGATCGTATTGTCGTTCATCTTCAGCTTAAATGTTCCCATGCCTACCACCTTGCAGGAGGTATCGTTCTCCATAAGAACTTTGCCGCAACTTTTCTTCTCATATGTGTTGAACCAAGCCTTGTTTGCACACGTATAGAATGTACAACCACTATCAATGATCCATTGAGATGAGGATGTACCTAAGGATACAGAGAGCAACTCACTATTATCATTCTACGAAATGACCCCCATTGTGTCGGAGTTCTTCATCTTCTTCCCCTTCTCCTTCGTCTCTTCTTGCAACTTGAAGCAATGTCTCTATATATGGCATTTCTTTCCGCAGTAAAAGCACTTTAGATTCTTCGATTGTCCCTTGGACATCAAACGACTCTTATCCCGGCTCTGGCTCCTAGCACGCTTGTCCTTCGATCGGCCTCGGTGCTTATTAGAACTCTTCACCATGAGTCCCGCATCCTTCGTATTTTTTCTCATATTCTTGTATATCTTTGCATGGGAGATGATCGCGTGGACGACCTCCTCAAATTTGAGAGTCTTCTTGCCGAACATCAGGGTGGTCCTGAAGTAGTTCACCTCCACCCGCAGAAGATCTGAAATACACCAGTTAAACCAGTTCAGGTACTCCATCAGATCCCTGTCTTCATCCATACGTAGATAGTATAGCTCAGCCTTCAAGAACAATCTGTTTGAAAGGGATTTTCCCATGTACAGCGACTGCAACTTATCCCAAGTACCTTTTATTGACGTTTCCTCCATGAAACTGTACATGATTTTATCCGACAGATGAAGCTCTATATAACTCATCATCTTCTGATCGGCTTTCACCTATTCTTCCGCCGTCGTCTCCTTCGGTGCATGCTCTTTACCCATGATGCACATGAGGAGATCTTGTTGTATCAAGATATTCCTCATCTTCCTTTGCTATAGCATGAAATTGGTCTTTCCATAGAAATACTTGAGATCAATCTTCATGCTACCCATGGTGGTCTTCTTTTCGGCTATTGCTGACAGATCAGATGCAAAATCCTCTAAGAACCAGAGCTCTGATACCAGTTATTAGCGCGGAACACCTCAGACGAGGTCTTGATCCGCCGCCTAACGCCAGGGGAAGCAATCTAGGCTTTTCGGATCTTCGATGATCCGAAAAGAAGGATTAAAAACCACGAAGAACGAATAATTCACAGAGAAAAGATAGAGCAAATAAATAATCCACGACACAAGAGAATTTGTTCATGCAGTTTGAAAATCCCTACCTCTGCGGGTGTCGGTGACCGCCCTTGGAGAAATGGAATTAGAACTTAAAGTTTACACCCTCTTCTTCTTCCTCGCTCCACCGGATCTTAAGGAGATCAATCTCCTCTCAAGATCCACGATCTTCTTCGTCTCTCAAACACAAGCGAGAAGTACGAAGAAAGATCTTAAAACAAGCCGTCAACACAATGGCAACGTTTTACAAAAGCTAGGGTTAAAACCCTATTTAAAGCCCTTTCAAACCGTGCGTCCGCGAGTCCAACCCGTGCACAAAACATGCCTGGTGCCCAGTGGGCACCAGCCTTGGACACCGACAAAAAACGTCAAATTTTGGGTGCCTAGGGCGCTACCAACCTAAAGATTGGCGCCCTGGGCGGCGCCCACTGTGCACCCTGGGCACCAACCCGAGTGGGTGGCGTCCTCAGGGGACCGGGCGCTACACACCTGGCGCCCAAGGCGTCGGTCAGCCGACGAGCACGCTTAGGGTCTGCTCCGAGTCCTTCTTGCGCGCTCTATCTTCGCCGAAACTGAGCCAAACTCCGACAAGGTTCGGTTCGGTTGCGGCAGCGAGCGGTGGCGGCGTTCGATGGTTCGATGGCGGCAAGCAACTTTAGCAAGTGGCCGCGGTGGTGTTTGGTGCCGACGAGCAGCTCTAGCGGCAGCGTTCGGTGGTGGCGTTCGGTGGATCGGTGGCAGCAGTGGTTTATTGGTTTGTTAAATCAGTGGCATACATAAAGAAAATTTGAAATGCTGTGGAGGGCAATTTTGTACACAACATTTCAAAGTTCTTAGGCTTAATACTATCACCTTAAGAGGAGTTTTCACCAACCCCCCTAAAAATTATGCATCTCCTTGGGTAATGGCACCAAATCAGACTTAGAGTGGATTAAAAGTTTATCCTCTTATGTGCTCTCCTCATAATCAATTTAAGTACGTTATGGAGGTGGATGTGTCAGGTGGTTCTCTGTCTTCTCGCTCTTTAAAATACAGCTTAAATGGATTTACACTGGTGAAAGGGACTAGCCATATAAGGCTTCACACGATCATTAGAGTAAAGCAGCTATCGATATTTTTTTTCAAGGAAATATGTCATAGGAAAAATTTTATTGGCTTAGCCAAAAGGTGAAAGTGACCCACTTGAAAAAGGTCCGGGTGCAACGAAAGAACAATATCTCTAGTGACATTGCAGTAAATCATCATAGCTACACTGAAAAGTGATGCCTTCGAAGCATTTTTGAACGTCTTCGTACGACCCAAACGAATGGCTCTACATGCTAATCAATGCTGTCACACGGACTCCCCAATCACAAGGGAGACACCCAACACGTTGCCTTAGCAAAGGCTGCGGACACTGAAAGGTGAGTTATGCCTTACTATGACAACCACCGCACTCGTCAAGCCAAAATCATGACCAGTGGTACGCACTTGTCACCCAAACATCACCCCCTTTCCTCATTAGAAAAGTGGCCTGGTGCACACCTAGGTGCGCACCCCCCCCCCCGGGATGGCTACGAGGAAGGTGCGTATCCATTTTGTCTTTTGCATGATTTGACTTGGTCTTTACTCTGATTCGTATAGGACTTGTTGCTGCGAGTTTCCTAGGGTTCCCTATGTTTGATTTTTTTGAGATAAGATGGCATCCTTGGGAAGGAGGGGGTTAGGCGGACCCCAACCTGTGCAATAATCCAACTCTAATAAAGAGTTGTAAAAGCACATGACCAACAAAACATCTGTAAGAAATGGATGAGATACATATATGCAAGGAAAAAAGAAGAAAGAAAGCCCAAAATACATGCGATGTATCTTATATATCACTCAAGAAAGTGGCCAATTTGCATGCCTTCCAAAATGTTTGCTCCATTGTCTTATGTTGGTTCCTGAAGACTCTCCCATTCCTTTCAAGCCATATACACCATACAGGGCAGACCATGTTCTTGTCCCATGCAGTCATGTGGTGTCAAGGAATGTGTTCTTGTCACCAATAACATCAAAGAAGTTTTATGGAAGCTTGAAGGGGTGGCATAAGAAAAGACACAAAGGCTTGACTTGTGCACACAGGAGGAATGGTTGATCGTTTTCAGAAGGGAACATAAGAGGCAAGTGTATGAGGTGTTGATACCCCTCCGGAGGAGGTTATCTTGCTAGTCCGAGTGTGCGGCTGAAGCGTGTTTCGCTACCCAAAAGATGGCGTATGAATTAGGATTCTGACTATCCGACGAAAGGTCGGGATGTAAAATTTTTCATATCGGATCTAAACCAAATTCGCACCATATCTAGATAATAATTAATTATGAATTATCATGGTCTCAGAAGAATTAATTCTAATAGCTACCGTCATCTATGAATTATTAAAAGTTTATCTCTTAGGACTTATAGATGCCTATGGTTGTAGATCCGATGAAGACGAAGGTTGAAGATGAAGTTGCGATTTTGCTACCGTATTGATTCAACGCCTATCACACGCACACAAGTCATGATGGTAGGCTTGTAGAAGTCTTCTCCTTCTCCTAGATTCTCGCAAAGAACACTCGATGAAGATGAATAGATCCGTCGTGTGGAAGTCCGAAGGGCAGGAAGACCTTTCTTCCTTCTCTTCTATATTCTTTTTCTTCTTTTTTTTTTTCTTTTCTTTCTTTCCTTCTCTTCTCTCTTGGCCGAACCTCTCAAGGAAAGAGAGGGGGCATAGTTTTGGGTTGGTCTTGGGCCAAGTAGGGCGATTAAGGTTAGTTTTTAGGCCGAAATCCCCTTTATGGATTTCTTATTTTTGGGGGATGAAGATCCCTTGGATCTCTATCCTCTCAACCTCCTATGGATCTTGTCTGTTAGTGAATTTTGGCTAGGACGTATCCCTTGGCCAAAATTCACATGGGTAGGATCCATAGAGGCCGGCCAACTACACCCAAGTTGCACCCACATATTCTAGCATCCACTTAAGTCGAGAAAGACTTGCGTACTTGGTAGCCCGATTTGATTGTAGTCAAACCCTAACTTGTGACATGGCTTTTCCTACTCCAACTAGGCAACCAATAAGAGAAAATAATTAACACTCAAAATAAATAAGAGAAATTAATTAATTAATTAATAATTAATTATCTATCACCATCCATATCGAATAATTATGATAATACCTCTGTACTCAGGGGTTATCTCCTTAGTCCACCAGGATGTCGACCAGAGAAGAAGATAGAGTCGCACTCCATCCAAGAGCACTTATGGCTCCTCTTATATTTTAGGAAAGTCATTAAAATCTATTTAACTAGGCTCTAATGACTTCTCCTAGAATGTCCTAGGTCTAATTTAGCCCTTAGTTGACACTAATGACTTTTCTAGGAAAAGTCAACTTAGTCAAGACCTAGTGATCATAGGAAGCCCTATAGAGCACACATGACTAACTTTCATACAGCAATATTCATATCTTTATTCCACGAGCCTGGAGCCTACCAAGTAGGTCCCATTGAGGAACCCTAGTTAAACTAGGTTTCCTTCGTGCGAGGGCCCTAGAAAGGAACCACTTAGGTAAACCTAACCTATAACTCATGATCCACTTAATCCCTAGGTTTACAAGTCTCTGTGGCGTTATCCACTATCAGTAAACCCTAGCGGCACTGAATCAAGTTGGATGGATATTAGTAATGGCTAGGAGTTAGAATCTTCGGGACCCTAATAACCTTGGCTCCTACTGGTTCCATGGCCCAGTGCATACCAATGAACAATGGCTACAACCACTACTAAGATACTGTTGTACTCCGACGTTATTAGTAATTATGCGAGTATCCTTTATCCTGTTATGCTGCACTTGAACCCTTCCAATCTGGTATCTGTGAAACTAACTGAGATTAGTACCAACTATCCCTCTCATATAAGTTCACCCACTTGAGTCTTGACTTCTCAAAGCTTTGTGATCACAATCTTAGTACGAGTATGGCTAGCTAACCTTAGTGATCAATCCTTCATGAGAGTCACTCAATGAGACACCGAATTTCCTTAAAGGAATATAGAATTCATACGAACTGCTTGTATTCCCTATAGCCTAATATAAATCACCTAATCTACCTAGGTTTAGGTCTGTGATAGACACAATATTTGGCTGGTCAAAGTGGTAAACAATAAACTAAGAGTTTACAACACATCCTAGGATTATGGTTCTAGTCAACTAGCAATAGAGGTCTTATGGTCTTGAGTGACAGTTGTTAAAATTGGTTTCCTCTTTTGATCTCGTTCGATGTATTCCGGTTACATCAACACTACATGACTTGATAAATCATACCAATAGTTAAGATAGACCATCTCTCCTATGAAGAAAGTCAGTGTGTTACAGTCTTGCAAGCTAGGTGTCCAGTCGAGCAACTGACTGCGAACCTACATGAGTGTATATAGTAACTCACATCTCCTATATGTGGATCTCATCAATATACCTGAGTCACCTTGACTACACTTATTTGGACTAGTGGATTTATGCATTTCATGCACTATAGTGTATGAGTATCAATGATATGATCATAATCAATTGTCGTCATTGCTGGAATTGGTATGTAGGACATACTAATTCCTATAATCTTCCACTTGTCCAAACTATCAATCATTTCTATTGCTTCTACTAGTGTGCCCTCTACCTGTCTCTAAAACATTCGTCATAAGATTAAATAGTATCTACGCACTTATATTAGCTAATCACCCAGCTGACACATCCCACTGGTTACCAAGTATGTGTGATCCATCTGGGATCATGGCCTTATCATCTAGACTAGCGATTCCACTATCGTTCTTACGGCCTAAAGGGTTGAGTTGGTTAAGGCTGACTAGGCCAATTGTTACTCAGATAAAACCACTCGACCAGGAAAAGAAAGGTACCCTGCCTTCCACTCGGCCAAACGATGCAAAACTTTAGCTGATTGAGCCACCAAATGAGCAACCAAAATACACTTCCCCGAGATGGGAATTCCTAGATAATGGAAGGTACCTTGAATAGTGGAAATAGCCAAAGAATTTTGAATGGCAACCCGTTGAGAATAAGGGACCAATTTCCTAAACAGCAAGGAAGACTTAGAGGGGTTAACCGATTGCCCAGAATAAGCACAATACCGCGATAAAATATGAACTAAGCATTGAACATGCTGATCATGAGCTCGTGTAAAAAATAAACTGTCATCAACATAATGTAGCATAGTAATCGACACTACATGAATCGTATGTCTCAATTCGACCAGCTGTCATTGCCTTTGCTCAAGCGTAATATTTCTATTCAAAACCTCAACCCCCAATATGAACAGGTACGGGGATAAGGGGTCCCCTTGTCGTAGCCCGCGTGACGCTCCAAACCAACGAGTTGGCGTGCCATTTAAAAGAATGGAAAAGCAAGGGTGAGTAATACACGCAGACACCCATCGAACCCATCCAGGAGTGAATCCAAAGGTGCGAAGGACGCGGAGCAAAAAACTTCATTTCATTCAATCGTAGGCCTGTTCCATATCAACTTTTAGAGCCATAACATGCCCATTCAAATTTTGGTACTTCATAGAGTGTAAAATCTCCTGAGCTAACAGAATATTCTCAGATATGTCCTCCCTTCACAAAAGCATTTTGTGCAGGGGATACCAACTTTGGGAGCACCCACTGCATCCAATTGACAAGAATTTTAGCCATTAATTTGTACAGGACAAAGCACAAACTAATGGGTCAAAAATGTCGAGGTTTGGTCGCTGGTTGACACTAAGGAATAAAAATGATGATGGCGTCCATCCAATCTCGTGGTATGCATGGAACACAAACTAAAAAATTTCCAAATGGCTCGACAGACAACTGGCTCAACCGCAGCCTAATTTTGCACATAGAAATCAACGGTATATCCGTTCAGCCCCGGAGCTCTATTCGTTGCTGGCCATCCCAAAAAGCGCAACGAATTTCACTATCCAACATCGGTTGCGCAAGGAAATGTTATCCTTCATAGAGAAAAGACTAGGTATTGGCGAAAGAAGGTGTTCATGGCATGAAGGAGAAGAAGACGACCACTTAGATTCAAAGTATTGTGTAAGAATTTGTTCAACCCCTTGTCGGGAGGACAAAACCTCCCTTTTCTTAGTGTACAAATACAGAATGCGATTCATCCGTCGTCTAAAAATAGTAGTTTGATGAAAGGATTTAGTATTACGATCTCCCGCCCTCAACCATTGAATACGAGACTTATGCCTCCACTTGGCTTTCACTATGGACAGATAATTGTGATACATAGCAACCAACCTCTATAGCACCACACCCTCACTAAAAGAAAGAGCTCCATCGTCAGTGGAGAGGAGTGGATCCCCTCAGTCTTTTTATATTTAAATCCCTTGACTCAGTCTCCCCGAACACTATTGTGAGTTTGCCTTTTTTTTTTTTCCTCTCCATTATCACTACTTTGGCAAGTGGGCCTTATTGTAAGATCTAAAGACCAAGTGGGCCTTAGAGTAAGGAAGAACCCGCAACCTTATTGTCAAAGAAATAGATAAAACCTGCTGAAGCCTTCAATTATTGAAACAAAATAAACTTAAATATTTGTTTTCCCTCAAAAAAATATAGTCCAAACGACAGCGGGGCCTTATTATTATTTTATTTTAAACTTAAACTTCGTAATCACGTGAACATAACATCAATAGTCGGAACTCAGGATTACGGAGTCTCCTCTCCACTGATGATCGTCTCATGGATGGTGGCGGGCCGGCGACGACAGATAGTGGACGGCAGCTGAAGGTGATGCATCCCCCCTTGGGTTCATCCCATGATCATAGTTCGTGGTTGTTTGTTTTCGGATCGTCACATGTCTCTTTCCAAATCATCATTTACACATGGGAGAGACGACCATCAGTGGAGATGAGTCGAACCCGAATAGAACAAGGAACCCCTCCAATAAAGGAGAGAGAAAGTACCACTCGGGCACAAGCCCTTTGGTGACCAGGGATGGATCCGGGGGGGGGGGGGGGGGGGGGGGGCGTGTGGGGATGATCGCCCTCCCTAGATTCGAAAGAGAACCCTTTATTATAGTAGTATTAGTTAGGATTATTTTAAAATTATATAAGTTCTCCTAAAGATTTTTCTAACATTCACCCCCCCTAAGGTTCGATTCCTGGATCTGTCCCTATCGATGACTGTGGGGCCTTGAATACTTAACAGTACTATGACGTGTTCCATGTTCATCATTGTTTTATTTATAAATGCACTGCTTGTGTGTGACATTATTTGAGATAGGGCTGGCAATTTCGGATCCGACATGGCAGACCTGACACGAAGTTAGCGGGTCTGGTTCAGGGCTAAACGGGTTCGGGTCGTAAACGGGTCGATACGATAGACCCGTTTAATAAACGGGTCGGGTCCGAGTTTAGGGTCTGGACGTGGTAGATCCGGGAAGACCCGTTTAATATTCAACGGGTTGTGTCGGGTCGGGTCTACCCACAATCCGATACTTTAATATATAATACCAGCGGGTCTATCAGGTGAAGGTCGGGTTGAGTCGGATTGGGTCAACTGAATAGAATCGGGTGGTAAACGGGTCTTATTGGGTCTACCCGTTTATTAGCAGGTCGGGTACGGGTTTAGGATCTAGACACGATTAGTTAAACGGGTCGGGGTCGGGTCTAGGGGTTTTGGACATGACCCGAAACTAGACACGACATGAACCCGACCCGACCCGACCTGTTGATACCCCTAATTTGAGATTCCCACAAGAAAATGCGGAAGTAGGTAGTCGATTTAATAGTGTGGTAGGGTAGCGCCTTATAAGTAAGTGGGTAGAATGGATGATGTTCAGTACGTCCGTTGGCCATTGAGAAGCGGCCGGAGGAAGAGGGTGAGGTGTAATTAATGGCGCCTAACATCAGTCTGGGTGGCCGCGGTGGAGGCTCATACCTTCCCGACGTCTTCTTCTCCAAGATCTTGAATTCGAGGGTGAATCAAGAGTGGTGGGTCGAGACCAGTGCTTGGGCTCGATTCATCGAAGGCCTGGAAGACATGCGGTCTGATGCTTTGATGGGCATTCAGGACAACGCGACTCTAGCCCCGCGCGTGCGGACGCTGCTCAACGCTATGCCCGTCGATCTCCCCGCAGCGGAGGATGTGCGTTTTCCCTCGGGGCCGGTCTTCTACCGGGTGCCCCGCCAGGTGAAGGACACACTCCATCAGATGACCTTGGTGGCTGCCGCCCGACAGAGGGCTCAGGTGGTTGATTCCTCCAGGTTCCTCCTGGACGTGGAGAATCTGGCCAACGCGCAGATGCCATCATACAATAGGCTCAGGTTTGAGAATGAACTCGGCGTGGCCTGGTACGGGAGGCCGTAGAGGCTGCTTGTCCGGCCAGCTACTCCCTCCGATGAGTCAACCTCCTCCTCCTCCTCCTCCTCCTTCTCCTTCCCTTCCCCCGTGGCCCAACCTCCGCCTCCTGTACGTGGTTGGGGAGTTGGAAAATAAAGAGTACTGTATCGATCATGAGTTTCAGTTTTTGTAATTTCTTTTGTGTGCTTTTGGTTTGAAGATTTGTCCACGTACGCTGGCTGCTTTGTAGAGATTGTAGTTAGTTATAATTTGTCCCTGACTTGCAAACTTCACTCTCTCTAGCTTTCGTGTTTATTGTTGGGTTTCTCTTCAGTACTGTTCGGAGACCTATCCGCCTTTTTCCCCCTGATCTGGGGTTTTGGGTTTTCCCTTCTTGGCCTTTTCGGACGTCTCCGGTGGCTTCGAAGAGGCCAGGAACTCGGGTGCGATGCTTTTCTGGGGATCGGATCTAGCTTCCCTTCACTCCCCTTGTAAATAGGGGCTCCCCGACAGCTCAGCTTTTTGTGTTCCTCTTCTCCGGAGTCGTGCAGTTCCCTCTTGCTTGGATCGATGTTCACCGCTCTCAGATTGTGGGTCTCCGGCCAGATTGGTGGATTTGGACCCTGGCCCATGAGTGACAAAGGTTCAGACGTGGTTTTTTCCCAAACCCCTCCTCTGCTTGGTGGGAGGTTCCAGGTGGTTTGAGGCGGCGACGGTGGTGGCTGGTGGTGGATGTCTTTGCTATATCCAGTTTTGGTATTTTTATTTTGTTGTTTTGTTATTGTTGGGTGTTTTACAGATGCGCCTGTTTTACTCCGTGTCTTCTTCGTGTTTTCCACGAGGTGAATGCCGGTTGTTTTCTTCCACCAGTTGGGCGACAGTGAGGCAGCGCTTTTGCCTAGGGGTGGGCCGGGTGGCAGTGGGTCGTGTCGGGTTCGTGTCGGGTCTAGTTTCGGGTCATATCCAAAACCCATAGGCCCGGACCCGACCCATTTAACTAATCATGTCTAGATCCTAAACCCGTACCCAACCCGTTTATAAACGGGTAGACCCGATAAGACCCGTTTACCACATGGATTTATTCAGTTGACCCGATCCGACCCGATCCGACCCAATCCGACTCGACCCGACCTAATCCGATAGACCCGTTGATACTATATATTACTGTATCGGACTGCGGGTAGACCCGACCCGACCTGACACGATCCGTTGAATTTTAAACGAGTCTTCCTGGGTCTACCATGTCCATACCCTAAACTCAAACCCGACCTGTTTATTAAATAGGTCTATCGTGTCGACCCGTTTACAACCCGAACCAGTTTAGACCTGACCCAGACCCGCTAACTTCGTGTTGGGTCATGTCGGGTCTGCCGTGTCGGGTCTGAAATTTCCGGCCTACTTTTGCCACCTCTTTCCGCCGGTAGTCTAATGTTGTTCCCGCATGGTGGCGGGCCCTACCTCTAGTTGCACAGACATTTGATGCCTCTTGGGGGTCCGATTGTGACCTCCCCTTGCAATGAATCATGAGATCTTTTGGCTAAAATCATGAGATTTTTTTCAAAAGGACTCCCAACTGCCACTTATTTGCTCAAATAGGCCATATTGGCCTTATGTTTTACTTTTAGGGTAAATTGGCATTGGGTTGTTCAAACATATAATATTTAGCCATAACGACCGAAAAAGAGATGCTTTAGTGTTAGGTCCTTTCGTTTGGAAAATATCAATTTTATCCTTACAAGCAGCTATACTTGAAAACTACATAAAAGAGTGACAATTTGGTAAAAAGCAGTGACAATTCTTTGAAATCATATTTCAATGCAGTTGCAGTGATTTCACAATAGAACCTACAATGACTGCTATAATGATTTCACTATAGCAAAGAGTAGCAACATGCAATTGTTACTCTTTAGTTGCAGTACTTTGCAGATCGTTACTCTTTGCTAAAGTGAAATCACTATAGCAGTCACTGTATCTGCTATAGTGAAATCACTGAAGCAATGAGTAATCATCTATAAAGTACGTACTGCAACAAAAAAGTAATAACAATTGCAGATTTTTACTCTTTACTATAGTATGTGAGTTTCTAAAGAATTGTCTCTTTTTTACCGAATTGTTGTTCTTCTATGCGATTTTATGATTATGGGTAGTTTTGTCATTTTGGGGGGAGGGGGAGGGGTGGTGTGAAGTCAAAGAGGGACTCGTTGTAAAATGTATATTTTCAGAAGGGACCTGGTTCATACATAACCATCTCTTTGTATTCCTTTTTCTCAAAAGGATTGTTGTCAGGTTTATGACGGGGCTTATCACTAAGCCTCCCTTCACGTACCATACTATGTCACGTTCGTATTTCTAATTTTTATGACAAAAATGTCCGAAACTCAGCATGTTACCACTTTCGTTGTAAAACATACTTAAGTTTTGAACTCCAGTCACTTTGCGTTTGATTTGGATTTCATATTTGGGTGACCTCCAACAAAGTAATGAGACAAGTAAAATCCAACAAACCTCTCGACGTCCTCCGGCGAGGGTTCTGCGGTTAAGAGAAACATAAACATAGTCTTTCCAATGACCTCCCACCAAAAAGGAGAGAGGTCACAACGACCTCTGGCAAAGAAATTAAGAAAATAAACTTTTGGGCACCATTGGCGAGGGTTTTATGGTAACGAGAAAAGAAAGTGGTCGGATCTCCGATAGGGGTGGCAATGGGTGGTGTCGGGTCAGGTTCACGTCGTGTCTAGTTTCAGGTCATGTCCAAAACCCGTACTTGACCTGTTTATAAACGGGTAGGCCCGATCAGACCCGTTTACCACACGGGTCTATTCAGTTTACTCGATCTGACCCGATCCGACTCGACCTGACCTGACCCGATAAGACCCGCTGGTACTACATACTACAGTATCAATTGTGGGTAGACCCGACCCGACACGACCAATTGAATTTTAAACGTGTCTATCATTTCTAGGCCCTAAACCCGGATCCGACTCATTTATTAAACGGGTCTACCATGTGACTTGTTTATGACCCGAACCCATTTAACCCAAACCCATACCCGCTAACTTCATGTCGGATCTGCTGTGTCGAGTCCAGAATATCCAGCCCTAATCTCAGATGAAGTATTGGAGAAAGCAAACTTCTGACGAAGCAATGAACATTAGACAACCACCGATAAGGGTTCCCGAGCAAGGAGGAACCCAACTGGTGAGGTTCCCAATAAGTTTTGGCAAAACAATAGCGAAAGCAAAGTCCCAATGACCTCCACAAGGCAACACAATCTCAACTCAAAGCCACGCAAGATTAACACATTGCTGATACAAGATTCTTAAATCGATGCGGTCTTGCGTCGATGCAAGGGTTGACTGAAAAATCTTGCGTTGGCCTTAATGTTTTTTTTTTTTTTGGTTACATCTGATGGGGATCACGACATCATGATCCTAAGATCCTCACACACAAGGGCCGAAATAGGAGGAGGTATATCATTAACCCAGTACCCTTCAACCCCGGAGACTCGGGCATCAGAAGCCAACCAGTGGGCTGCACTATTGGCTATTCTTGGAATCCACTGCACTCGGACCCCCGGCAACATATCCCAAATACGCAGGCAAGCCATAATGTTTGGGCAGATCGCACTAGAACACACTTTCCCTAGAACCAAAGCATCCCGCGCCATTGTGGCATCAGTCAGAAGTACTACCCTGATATCCAACCACTTCCTGAGTTCCGCAAGAGCCACGCAAGATTAACACATTGTTGATACAAGATTCTTAAATCGATGCGGTCTTGCGTCGATGCAAGGGTTGACTGAAAAATCTTGAATTGGCCTTAATGTTACTTTAAGTGAAGCACAAAGGCCAATGCAAGAATTTTGCAACAAAGCAAGATGTTTGCCTCAGGCCAATGCAAAGATCTTTTGTTGGCCTTATTGTTACTTTTGGTGAAGCAATAAGGCCAACTCAAGATTTTTTCTTTGAAGGTATTTGCGTCGACGAAATGTTCAACCTAAAGTTCTTGTGTCGATGCAAGGGTTGACACAAAGATCTTGTGTTGAGAAACTGACTTTTGTTTCTTGATGGAGGATCTTTTCGTTGACCTTGCATTGACATTATGGTTGCTTTCAGAGGTCGCCAGGAGTTGACTTTCCCATTGCTTCGCCAGAGGTCGTCAGGAACCGGGCTACTTATGTTTCTCCTTATCATGGAGCTCTTGCTGGAGGTCACCAAGAGTTTGTTTCCCTATTGTGTCACCTAGAAGTTGCTAGAATCTACACCACTTGTGTTCCAATTTAACATGGAATCCTCATTAGAGGTTTCTAGGAGTTTGCTTTCTCCATTGCTTCACCGAGTGTCATCACCACTGGATTCCTATTTTCCAGAGAACCTATGGTCGGAGGTCTATAGAAGCTTGCTTTCCTTATTATTTCAACGCAAGTCGTCGAAATCCCACCACTTGTATTTCCCCTTGTCAAACCCACTCTGAAGATCACCGGTGGTTTACTTTCCCGGTTGTATAGCTGGAAGATGCCTAATAATGGAATGCAAGTCAACACAAAGAACTTGCATTATATACTTAATAGGTTCTGTGGGTGCATAAATTATTCACCCTCTCACTTGGCACCACATTTCGTGCTCTCAAAAGGAGACTCATGAGATCATAGCAAGAAGGGAACATCAGGCATTCCCCCCCCCTCCTTTCAAAATAGAACCAGGACACTACGTCCAAGAACATCAAGAATGCCACCCCTACGAAAAGGGAAACACATCGTGCTACCTCTGCGAAAAGGGAACAGATCGAGCCAACCTTTCAAAAGGGAGAACCTCCTCAGCATGATCTACAATAATTTAGCACATGGTTACTATCCCTCTAATTAGATTAGGACTATTAACCCTAAATTTGGTGACGGGTCACTAACCCTCAATTTAACATAGGGCCATGCCCTCCAATTAACATAGGGCTATTAGCCCTTGATTAACACCGGATCATAGACCCGCTAACTAACATAGGAAGATTGGCCTTTTAATTATTATAGAGTCATAGACCCTCAAATCAATATAAGAATACTAACCCTTAAATAATCATAGGGCCCTTAGTCCTTAGACCAATATTAGGTCATAGAACTGGCCTCGTAACGATCGTAGGGTCATTAACCTTTTAATTTATATATGGTCATAGACCCTTAATCAGTAATGGGGCCATTAGCCCTTAAACTAACATAGGGTCAAGGACCCTCAATCAATGTAGGGTCATTTCGCCTCAAATTACCATAGGGCTATAAGCCCTCAAACTAACAGAGGGCTATGAGACCTCTTATCAACATAGGATTACTAATCCTCTAACCAACATAGAGTTATTCGGCTTTGCGTGTACGTGCCCTCGGGCCACCTAAGGGTTGCTATGGCGATGCCTAGTCCCGACTGGGCCAATTTGGCCTACAATTAATTATGGGGTAGGGTTGAGAGTTGATACTCTCGCCTACATCGGGACGTAGTCTGTTGCACTCAAGTCCAGGAAAAGCCTGTATATCAGCCCTAGAAAAAACCAAGCAAGTCCTTCGCCTAAGCAAGATATCAACTAATGTGTTCAATGATCTTAGAGTTTCATATTGGATTCAACCAATGCATCGTCGAAATGACCACCCTCCACGTACGATGTGGGGGATCATCCTTGCTCCATACGGGGTGGTCATATTGCACCCTGCATATATGATTCAACCTTAATCGCGAGGGGGTAAACCCTAATCACAAGAGTCAAACCTAATTGCGAGGGAACAAACCCTAATTACACATGGATCATCAGACCCTAATTACACATAATTAAGAATGCTTAGCACATTAACCTAGGTCAGGTCTCTATTAAAGCATGATTAGCCTCGCTAATTACACATGGCTATGGTCACTATTCATGAATAGTAATTGTGAATAGTGAATGTGAATAGTAAATATCCGTATGCTTATATGTACACACGTATTCATATTCATATAATATGCATGTATGAATACATATATCCCTATATGTATACATATACATATATGTATTCCCATACGCTTACTTATAAGTACATACATATAAATGTACGTATACACATACGTACACACGTATTCGTGTACATATGGTAACCTTTCAATTAAGCATAATAAAACCCTAATGACGATGGCTTATTTTCACACATTGAAAAATGATTGCAAATTCCTAATGAGATGGCATAAGTTGGAAGAAGAAAGCTTTTCATTTTATACACCCACAGCCTTCTCTCATTGCCGGCCTAACCCCTGCACACATGCCTAAAGAAGACCACCAAGCCAATGCAATCACGGGTTGCGAGGTGTTAGTGTTGGATAGATAGATAGTTCTTGCTAGAATCACTTTGATAGTAGAGAACGCTTCATCTCTCAATTCACAAAAACAAGTTCCCATACTTCAATAGTTGGACATCAACATCTCAAATCAAAATTTTAAAAGACAGAACGCAAGAGTCACACTTTGCTAGTCTCCAGTCAGATCCTGCTGCAACCCATCAGTTAGTAAAGGCTTCATCTCTCAGTTCTTCGGCCTCGGCGCCGCCCACTCGACTCCAAGGATCAGATTATCGTACCCATAGCCGTTGAGCTTGTTGATCGCTCTCTCAGCATCCTCCCTGTTGACAAAGCGGACGAACCCAAATCCCCTGTTCACTCCAGTCTTGTGATCGACAGCAACAAAGACGCGGCTCACCGGGCCGAAAGCGCCGAAGAGATCCAGCAGGTCGATGTCACGAGTATCCTCCGAGAGGTTGGTCACCCGGACCGTGTTCTCGTCGTTATGACCCCTAAGACAGGTTGTCACCGCACCTGGCCTCTTGCTGGGAGGAACGTATGCTCCCCCCTTACCGGTGCCACCAGGAGGAGGATCTGCAATATTCGAGGAGGATGCAGCGTTGTCATCGATGAAGCCATCGACCAGTCGAGCAAGATCCTTGTACGGGCATTGTTGCGTCCAGTGGTCGCCCTGCTTTTCGCAGATCCTGCATCTGATCGACTTAGCTGCAACTGGCTTTACCGTCGGTGCTTCTGCTTTGCTACCTGCGCTCAGTCCAGTCATAATTTGATGGAAATATCACAAAGTTGTATTTAGTTTATGAGTAAAAGAAGGAACATTAAAAAAAATAATTAGGTACTAACCCCTTGCATCTCATGGAAAGGAGAAAAAAATATTTGTTGACCCGCTTTTATAACAGGCAGCATGACCAGCCAATAAAAGAGCACCATGTGTTCAAATTTGAAACATGGACAGCCCAAGTGATAAAAGTTTGAACAAGTGGTGCAATAGTATTGACCGGTCATGCCACCGGTGATGCAACTGGGCAACAAATTTTTTCTCCATGGAAAGTGGTCAATACTATTGCAGTTAGAGCGTTTTTTTAAAATTTTCTATTCCCCTTCCAGTTAGAGCGTTTTTTTTTCTTTTTAAGGCAGTTATTAAATTTTAATTAAAAAAACAGAATTTGATGGAAATGTCAAAGTTGAGTTTCATTTGAGAGGAAAAGAAAGAACATAAAAAGAAGTTAATAGTATCAAGAACATGAATTTTATCTTTTTACCAGAGGCCTAATGACATAAACCAAACAAATATCACCCACTGCTACCCTCTACCTTGAGTCAGAAGCGATGATTTACCAAAACCATATTACAGTTTTTTAGTTTTTTTTAAGAGCAGTTTTTACATTTCGATCGGTAAAAGAAAACAGAATTATAACAAACGGAAGAAACCAGACCCCACGATCTCTTTCCATACCCCCCCCTTCTCTCTCCCCCTCGTCCCTTCTTCACACGCGTGCACCGCACATGTTGTCCCCTAGTGTTGACTAGTAAAAGAGAACAATCAGTGAAATACTAGTCCAATCTACCGATTGTATAATTTGCCAAAGGCGAAATTCTGAAGATCAATCCCAAACCATGGTAGGGATAACTTAGAATCCCTGATGTGAAGAATAAATATCACATTCATGGAAATTATTATGAGAATAGTTGATCTTTTCTTCTTTTTTTTCTAAAGGATGAATCAAATTTATTATTACTAAAAAATAAGAAAGTGTATATTTTATGTCACTAATTGATTCTTATAACCCAACAAACATAGAAGAGATATAACAGATGCAATACGCTGCAGTAAAATTAGGGTTAATTACACTTTGAGCCCCCTCAGGTTTATGCCTGATACACTTTCCACTCGGAGGCTTCCAAAATTTCACTTTGAACCCCTGTCATGTTTATCAAAAATTATTAAAACCAGAGCCAGTGGAAACACAAAGTTATAATAAAGGATATTTCATACTTTTTTGCATGTTATATGGGTAAAATGGTACTTTAAACTCAACAATATACTAACAGATCTCAGTTTTAAAGATCATTTTATCATTATACCATGAAAAAAGGCATGAAATACCCTTTATTATAACTTTGTCTTTACACAAGCCATGGTTATAAACTTATAATAAGTTTTCGACAAATAAACATGTCTGACAGGGTAATTTCTGAATCCTTAGGGTAAAAAGTGTAATAACCATAAACCTCAGGGGATCAAAGATGTAACCAGTTTATTGAGAAAAAGGGAGGACAAAATATAGAGGTGCCAAAAAGGCTAAACGGAGATTTTTTTTTAAAAAAAAGCCTAAAAGAAGGCGGTCGGACTGTCTCACAGCTTCACCTACATGCAGGAAATTCAAAGCTTTAAAGATGACCCAATCCAGGCTAGGACCTGATCTCATGTAGCAATTCTGTCGGAGGTCCTCATTCTCCTCTCAATCCAGAGAGTCCAGCAGGTTGCAACTAGGAGATCACATCCTTTCCTGGCCTGTTTGGGCATTCTACATTTATGCCAAGAAGTCCGCAGACCCACCAGAGACGTTGGCCTACTGTGAATGTCCAATTTGGAGTGGTCGAAGGTCCAAATGCTGGTTGAGATCTTGCAATGAATTAAAAGATTGTAGATGTATTCATCCCCACCTCCGCTCATTGGACAACAGAGAGCAGTGAAGCCTGTACTTCAATTGCATCTTGGTAAAGATCTTGCCATGAAAAGCTAACCAAGAGAAGATCTTGGTCTTCGGCAGGGCTTTAGTCTTCCACAAGTGGGAAGTGAATGGGCATTTTGTACCTCCCAAGTTCAGGAATTCATAGAAGGATCTGACCGAGGATTTCTTGAAGAGTTCCTATGACAGAAAACAGAGTCAACATTGGGGGAGACAGAAAAATTAGAGAGGATAGACAGGAGGTCCACTAATTGTTGGGCCAGCTCCCTCAAGATGATACTGCTGAGTTTTGGTTTCCACTTGGTATTGCCCTGTAGACCCCACACTGGTGTCAGATGGTAGCTCGAGGGTCAACTGCTTGAACAAATATATTGGGAGACATTACTCTGAGGGGACCTCCCAGATTTCGTTCAAGAACTGGGTATGCTTCCTGCCCCTGACCTGGAGTTTGTTACCACATCTGTATACACCCCCTCTACCTGTAGAATGGCTCTCCAAAAGGGCAAAATTTTACCAGATCTTCTGCTCCGAACCTAGGTGGTTGAGAAACGCTTGAAATATCTCCCGTTTACTATGTTACACCACTTGTCATCCAATTCAATTTCAAGGCGCCACCACCACTTCCCTAACATAGCTAATCGAAGTCCCTTAGGTTAAGAACTCTGAGGCCACCTTGATCTTGGGTTATTCAAACTCTACTCCATCTTATAAGGGGATAGGAGCCCGCCTCAGCATCAGCCCCACGCCATAGAAAATCCTTCCTAATATTGTCTACCTTCTTAACAATACTAACATGTATCTATTGTTAGGAAAAAAACAAAATCCAAAAGATTTTATTAGGTGAAATGAAGTCTTGATTAACGTCAAAGATGCCTCAACCTCATATCAAAATGCCAAAGCGGAAATTACCTTCCCTTTATAAAATGTACACAATTCATCATGGTAGCGTTATAAACTTGGGGTGACCCTTTAAAAATTGGATACCCTACTGTTAAAATTATAGAAAATTAGCATAGGATTCTAGTGTTTCCACACACATTTGATGTGAAAATGTGGAAGGAACTTGAGACCAAGGTACAAAATCTCGACATATTTCGCGAAATATCGCGAAATATTTCGGTTTTCACAAACCTCGGCACGAAATTGATATTGTGATATCGAACGAAATAGGAATCACGATAATATCGCGATATTTCGCGCGATATATTTGTTGGCACAAAATATCGCGATATTTCGCGCGATATATTTGTTGGCACAAAATATCGCGATATTTCGTGGAAATTTCGGGACATTTCGGAAAATTTCGAGACATTTCGGAAAATTTCGGGATTTTGACACCGAAATGTTGGGACTGACTGGTTATAAAAGGGACTGGGGGTTTCGTTCTCAGCAGCTTATTTACATATAATAACATTTAAGTAATCCATTTACTTTAAGTTATTATATGTAAATAAGCAAATACCCCCCCATTTGATTTCAATAAAAATATCAAAAAAATCAAAAACCAAGTGAATCAAAAAGTAGGTTTTCAGTTTTAGTAGGAAAAAACAGTTTTTTCGGTTTTTCATAAAATTTGTATGTTGAGAAAAGTGGTTAAATCAACTCATTTTTAGCTCAAAAAATTCCACAAGATGTAGAACTACAAGTACATCTAGAAAACCATGGTCCGTCAAAGAAAATTTTAAATGTATAAAAACTTTTCTTTATAAAAACTCATTTTTTCAGACTTAGTAAAAAAACAGTGTTTTGCATTTCAGCATAATTTTTGCACGATTTCAAATTTGTACAACTTTCTTGTTTTAAGTCCGTTTTCAAAATTGTTTGAAGCATTATTTTAACAATCAACTAATCTTTATTTTGACAATATTTTTATCCACAAAAAGATTAAAAGCTATTTTAAAAACATAGATCAAAACAGGATCAAATAAGACTGCACAAGACCCACAGACTCAAATGTAGAATACATGCTTTGTGATGATTTACACCTGTAGATTGGGTATAATTATTATCTGAGTGTTCCAAATTGTGTATATATACTTGGTTTATGACTATGCAGAGATTCAATGAAAAATTCCATTAAAAAATCAATATTTCCACCATTCTATAAAATCACAATATTTCCACACTGTCGAAATATTTCCATATCCAGAGGGGTCGAAATATTGACCGAAATGGAAATTTCGAACCTTGCTTGAGACCTTCCCACTATAGATAGTTCGCGCCAATGTTTTACTAGGATAGAATAAACTATCCCTCAGGCATTCTAAGGGTCACAATGGAAGCTGATAATTCAATAGCTGTATCCAAATAATATCTGGATATTCTGATTGATATGCAGTACATAAAAAAAAAAAGATCAAGTCCTGATTGGATTCAATACAGAAAAAATCGACAAAGAATCACATTTGAGTCTTTCTGAAACAGATTATATGGTCCCAATGGATATTTCTACAGAAATATGGAAGAATCTTGTATTGTTTTAAATATAATTATCTTAAGGCTATGAATCTACTAAGATCAGAATCCCTATACATATTGGAGGTACTTGAGTCATCGTTACCCCCCAGAAGTTAGATTACTTGCAATGTATGGAATTCCTTGGCAGGAGTGGGTTCCAAGAATATCCCAAAACAGCAATGGAGAATCCCAATCCCTCTCTCCAAATGACAACGGCTATGCAATGGAGCATCTGTCTCTCGGATGACGTTCAATTAAACGAGACGACCAATGGGCAACCATCGTGCAGACGGACAACTTCTACGGGTTCTTTTTTTCTATCTATAATTTGTTGTCAAACAAGAATGACTCAACCAATGATAGATTGTAATTCCTTAATTTGATCTGGAGATAGATTGATTTGAAACTTTCTTGAGTATTAAAAAAATTTGTAATTTTTCTCTTATCTTAATTTATTTTCAAACAAAACTGGCTCAACCAACCAAAATCAGCGAATCTTTTATTTGCTCTAGAAATGGCTCAACTAACATGATTTCCGCATCTCTTTTCAATTTTAAGGAAATGTATTAGCTTGAACAAAACTGGCTCAACCAACTTGTAATTTTTTAATCTGATCCAGAAACGGCTCACCAAACCAATGATTTATCTTTAATTAGTGTTAAATAGAATTACATTTAGTTTTTATACTTCATTACTTCAGAGTTAACTTGCAAGCGACTTCAAAATCAAATATTGTTGAAAAACTAGAATCCAATTTGAAAAGGAGATTGGAGATATTGTTCTAGTTCGGTACCTTAAATTGCAAATAAATACAATTCCACATTTCATTCAATTCAAATTTCAGTGGGATCATACTACATACCATTTTTCATGTGCGATCTTATATGCGCATATGCCATCCAAGACCATGGAAATTGGTATGCAGTCACTGCAAAGTGATTTGTAGTGACGTGCGACCGCACATCTGATACGTATCCGCATATCATTATGATAAGCAAAGTTTAGCGATATGTGGCCAGTGGGCACACATCTAACATGCAATCGCATTTCATGATATGTGATTGCACATCGATTTGTCGCCGCACTTCCCAAACGACTAGTTTTCAATAATCGAGTTGAACAATCGCAGAATGAGATGCGACCGCATAATGTAATAAGCAGTCACACTTCCCAAACGACTAGTTTTTCCAAAATATTCTTAATATTTTAAGATTTTTATCATTTTGTTGATTTTTCATAACAAAAAAGATTGCACTACCGGATATGTGATCGCACAAGCACATAATATGTGATTAATAAAAGTAGACTTTAGTGATCCCGTATCGCATTTGACAACATGATTACATATATGTATCCATGTGGTTGTATATACTACTTACAAGAGATACAAGTATTTGGTTAACCCCTCATGAGTACACCAAGTGTGTCGTTGATACATTATTTTCTTTAAGATGAATAGAGAGTTCGACATGCAATGACTGTAAGGTGATATCAGGAGAAATTTTGACCACAAAACACAAGGCTAGTCGTTATGGATATGTGCATTACGAGTGAGAAAAAAAGTAAGAAAAAATGATGTGACCAAGAACAAGGAGGTGGGATTTATAGAGCAATAGCAAGACAACTTTTAAAGAGAAGTTAGTAAATAATGGGAGTTATATGTTCAAAAATACATCAAATATGATGTAGGATCAAATGGCAAGCATAGTAACAAAGTTCGCCGATTTTTTCAAAAAAACGCGTTTTAAACGCGAATTTATGGGCTACCGATTTGTTGCCGATTTTTTCCCGATTTTTATAAGTTACAAAAATCGCCGATTTTTTGCCGTTTTTTTGAAAAAAAAATGTTAAAAAACGCGATTTTTTGCCGATTTCTGTGATGTTGGTTGGGCCCGGTTTAGAGTTAGGGATAAGTTGGACCCGGTTTAGAGTTAGGGTTATATAAGAACCCCGAACCCCTGCGATTGAAAAAAAAAAAAAAAACGAGAGACCGAGCGGCCGCCTCCTTTCCCCATCGCTCCTCTGCGACGAGCGACGCCGACTGCGACTGCCGACTGCAACGAGCGATGCCGACGAGCGACTGCCGACTGCGACGAGCGACGCCGACGAGCGACTGCCGACTGCGACGAGCGGTCGCCTCCTTCCCCCATCGCTCCTCTGCAACTGCCGACTGCCGACCTCCTTTCCCCATCGCTCCTCTGCGACGAGCGACTGCGACGAGCGACTGCCGACCCGGTTAGGGTTTCTCTAACCTTTCTCTCTTCTTCTCCTCTCCCTCTCTGTCAGTTGGTGAGCAGTGAGCGAGCAATCGGCCCTTTCTCTTCCCCTCTGTGTGTTTATGATTTATGGGCAGCAAATTAAATTTTTTCTCTTGTTATTTGGGGCAGCAGCTGGCCCTTTCTCTTCGAGGCTTTGATAGCAGCCAGCAGACAGCACCACAGCATAGCCAGTCCACCTCTTTGCTCTTCTGTGTCTTCTCCGATCAAGGTGATATTAATCTTCTGCATATCATGATAGAAAAACAGTGACAATTTTTTTAAAAAAACTGTGAAGTAGTGCTCCAAATAAAAAAATAGTGAAGTGATATTGCAATTAAAAAATCAGTGAATTAATTATACAATTGTGTTGTTGGCTTGTAAGTTGTAGCTAGTGTTTGAATGTCAAAGTTGGTTGATAGTTGATACTTGATGCTTGTTTTTCTATTAATGTGTATGCTTTTATAAATAATGCTCTCAGAATGCCAAGAGGAAGGGACCCTTTTTGGGAATATTTAGAAGAAGAAGGGGGGAAGATCAAATGTCTTTTTTGCAAAGAATTGTTTGTTGGTTCTATCACTCGGATGAAAATCCACCTATCCAAGCTATCAGGGAGGGATGTTCGTCCATGCCCATCTGTACCCGATGGTGTTTGTGAAGCGGCACATAATTCTATAAATGAGATTGAGTCAAAGAAGAGGGCAAAAATTTCAAATTATGCAAAGGCACCATCATTTTCAGCAACCCAATCATCGGTTGGTAGCTCAATGAGCACGTTTGTTAATACTTCAGGAGGAGGGTTAGAAACTTCCAAGCCGGTGGTGCATCAACTAAAAATCAACGAGTTGATAAAAAAGAAGGAGAAAGAAGTTGCTGACAATTTGATAGTAAAGGCCATGGTTGCAAACAACCTTGCTTTCCATTTGCTAAGGTCCGAAGAGTTCAAAGAGGCACTCGCAGCAGTTGGAACTTTTGGTCCAGGATACACTCCCCCGAGCAGTGAAACAGCTAGAACAAAGATATTGGGGTACTGGAAAGGTAAAGTGGAACAATATATCAAAACAATGAAGGAGTCTTGGGCCCATTCGGGATGCACCTTAATGTCCGATGGGTGGACTGACACGAGGAAGAGACCGTATTTGAACCTATTGGTTACTTGCCCTAAGGGTACTATTTTTCTGAAATCAATATGCACAGTTGGAAGGAAAAAAGATGGAAACTTCATTGCAGACTTCATATGTTCCGGAATTGAAGAGGTGGGGTCGGAAAATGTCGTGCAAGTTGTGTCAGATAATGCTTCCAATTATGGCGTGGCAGGAGCTATCATCGAAGAGAGATATCCACATATCTTTAAGACTTCATGTGCGGCACACTGTTTGGATCTAATTTTGGAGGAGATAGATGAATTGCCCCATGTGAAGCCTATTCTAGCGTCTGCAAGGAAGATCGTGAAGTTTTGTTACAAGTTTCAACATGTTTTGGATTTGATGAGGTCGCATACTAATGGTCGAGAATTGAAAAGGCCGGGTGCAACTAGATTTGCAACCAAATTCCTATGTTTGCATTCAATCATCAAAGAAGAACAAGCACTTCGATTTATGATCGCTTCTAACGAGTGGAGGTCTCTTCCCCAAAGCAAGATTGAAGAAGGTGTAGAAATACAAATGACAATCCAAGGGAGTGAATTTTGGAAAAGTGGAAATGAGGTAATAAGTAGCGTTGAGCCTTTAGTGAGGGTGTTGAGGATGGTGGATGGTGATGGTTCCACAATGGGATATTTATACGAAAGCATGGATCGTGCAAAAAAAGCAATCAAGGAAGTCTACAAAGGTGATGATGTGAAGTATATGCCTTATTGGAAAATCATTGATAAAAGGTGGAACAAGACATTACATAGCCCTCTACATGCCGTTGCCGGTTTTCTAAATCCAAGCTTGTTTGTTTCAAAATTGGTAAAAATGGATAAAGAAGTCAAAAGTGGATTTGAGAAGGTTTTGCAAAAAATGATGCCGGGACCCGATGCAAGAAAAGCTTTTCTTGCCGAAATCAAATTCTACCACCAAAAGGATCCAAAGATATTTGCACCCATGGCAATCGAGTCCTTGAGCATAGAGCATCCAAGTATGTTTTTATTTTTTGCAATAGTTTTCTAAGTTTGATTAGTTTGTTACTTGGATATTCTTATGATTTGATAATTGGGTATTTTGTATTGTATGCTCTGTGCTAGATAGGAGTATGGTGGCATATGTGGGAAGATGAGGTTCCAACTCTTCAACAGTTAGCAATCAAATTACATAGCCAACCTTGTAGTGCTTCGGCATGCGAAGGGAACTGGAGTGCTTTTGATGCCGCACACACAAAGAAGAGGAACCGGTTGGAACCTAAGAAGCTACACGACTTGGTTTTTGTTCGAATGAATTTGCATTTCATTAAGACAACCAAAGATAAAGAAGCGAACGATTCAAAACCGATCGATGTGGAGAAGATTTTGCCTTTCGAGGATATGGAGGTGGGAGCCGATCTCGAAGATGTCCAACTTTCTTCCGATGATGAGTCTGATGACATGGAATTCTTGGAGGATGAAGAGAATGAAGCAAGGGAGGATGATACTAGTTTGGCATTGGATGCTCTCGATGACATGATCAAGGTTCGAAATTTCCATTTCGGTCAATATTTCGACCCCTCTGGATATGGAAATATTTCGTGGAAATATTTCGACAGTGTGGAAATATTGTGATTTTATAGAAATGGTGGAAATATTGATTTTTTAATGGAATTTTTCAGTGAATCTCTGCATAGTCATAAACCAAGTATATATACACAATTTGGAACACTCAGATAATAATTATACCCAATCTACAGGTGTAAATCATCACAAAGCATGTATTCTACATTTGAGTCTGTGAGTCTTGTGCAGTCTTGTTTGGTCCTGTTTTGATCTATGTTTTTAAAATAGCTTTTAATCTTTTTGTGGATAAACATATTTTCAAAATAAAGATTAGTTGATTGTTAAAATAATGCTTCAAACGATTTTGAAAACGGACTTAAAACAAGAAGGTTGTGCAAGTTTGAAATCGTGCAAAAATTATGCTGAAATGCAAAACACTGTTTTTTTACTAAGTCTGAAAAAATGAGTTTTTATAAAGAAAAGTTTTTATACATTCAAAATTTTCTTTGACGGACCATGGTTTTCTAGATGTACTTGTAGTTCTACATCTTGTGGAATTTTTTGAGCTAAAAATGAGTTGATTTAACCACTTTTCTCAACATACAAATTTTATGAAAAACCGAAAAAACTGTTTTCTCCTACTAAAATTGAAAACCTACTTTTTAATTCACTTGGTTTTTGATTTTTTTGATATTTTTATTGAAATCAAATGGGGGGGTATTTGCTTATTTACATATAATAACTTAAAGTAAATGGAGAAAATAAAAATTAAGTAAGACGACATTTACTTAAATGTTATTATATGTAAATATGCTGCTGAGAACGAAACCCCCAGTCCCTTTTATAACCAGTCAGTCCCAACATTTCGGTGTCAAAATCCCGAAATTTCCCGAAATATCTCGAAACTTCCCGAAATGTCTCGATATTTCCACGAAATATCGCGATATTTCGTGCCAACAAATATATCGCGCGAAATATCGCGATATATCGCGATATTATCGTGATTCCTATTTCGTTCGATATCACAGTATGAATTTCGTGCCGAGGTTTGTGAAAACCGAAATATTTCGCGATATTTCGCGAAATATGTCGAGATTTTGTACCTTGGACATGATCGACGCTTAATTTTTATGTTCTATTTTATTTTGATGAGTGACAATTGAACAATGAACATCTTAAGTTTTGTAATATTTTCTTTTGGGATGGCGTTATCAACTTAACATGATGTTAGTAACTTAGTATGTTACTTTATCATTTTGTTGTTGCTTTGTTACTTACTTGCCTACTTGCATTTGGTAGCAACTTCGTTGACTTTTCTTGTTGTCTTATCATTTTTAAATCACGTTCGAAATGTCTTAGTTGCTTAAATAGTTAAATGTAGGCCAAAACTTTGTTGATTTGTTGTTGTTGATCTATCATCTTTATATAAGTCATGTAAAAATGTCTTAGGTGCTTAAATGTAGGCTAAAAACTAGAATTTTGAAGGCCCCGACCTTTCCGATTTTTTTCAAATTTCACCCTCGCCGATTAAAACCCGAACCCGTTTTTTTTCCCGACTTTTACCCGTTTTTTTCCCGAACTTTCCGATTTTCGCCGAACTTTTCCGAGTTTTTCCCTCGCCGACTTATTGCCGAACCCGAACTTTGTCACTATGATGGCAAGTAGCATTAAGAGGATTGGTAGAAGTACTAGACAATCTAGAGGTAGAAAATGCATGGCTCACATGGTGGTTGCATGATTAGGTTCAGAAGGCAAATAAGGAAAATATGTCATGTTTCAAAAAATGACAAAGAAAAATGACATTGAGGACTTGAGAATGTCTAAAAACTAAGAATGATGCTAAAAAGCTAGTCAGTAAGACTAAGTTTACAGGTTTTAATGACTTGTATCGATAGCACATCCATAAAAAATCAGCACATTCTAAACCCTTTAGACTGATCAACTGTTCTCTTCAATTTAACGGTTAAAATGAACTGTCGATAATGCTTTATAGATTTGATGCACCTAAAGGGTTTAGAATGTGCTGATTTTTTGCTATCTAAGGGAAGATGATCATCCTTACAAAAAGTCAATAAATTAAGAAACCTCTATCTAACGATTTGGATGTTGTGTGTCTAACGACTCTAACTATGTGGTAAAGTAGCGTGTCTCTGGATCCCGACCTTATATATATACATATATATATATATATATATATATATATATATATATATATATATATATATATATATATATATATATATATATATATATTAAGAAAATGAATCTTAACATGACAAAAGATAAATTGGATTGATCGTTATTGCAACAACACAAATGTTATAGCCTTGTAGGTTTGCTTTACGACTCTAAATAAGCTATTTAAAATATATTAAATCTTCAAATATGTATAGTTCAAATTCAATAACCAGATATAAGATATCAAATGTGATATTATAGCAAATAAAAAATTAATAGTAAATGATTGAATGTGTTATTTCATCTGTGTGCTTGTGCACATGCTTCTAAATCAGTATGAAAAGTCCAAATCAAGAAAGAGAGAAACTTATTGAATCTTATAATAGTTGACATAATATCAAAGTCATCAAATCCAACCCACAATTGCTCATATGGTCCTACCTAAGAACTATAATAAATAATTTTGAATGTAAATAATATTCAATCAATGTGCTAATATTCAGACTACCGTAATCATGAATCAAATCTACCTAATAACTTACCCATATTGCCAAAAATATCAATTGCAAGCACATAATTGCATATGCTTCAACCAGACGCGCCTTTTTTGCACCTGGAGCCTGGAACCTAGGTGTGCGCCTTAGACCTAGGCGCACGCCTCTCTAACAGAGCCTTCCTTATGCTTTTTGAGGCGTAGGGGGTGAGCCTAGTTGAGCCTAAGCCTAGGCGCGTGCCTAGGCACGCCATTAATAACACTGTCCAAAACTACTAGCATATGTTGTGCTGTCAAACATTCTCTTGGTATCACCTTACAATCTTTGCATCTAGATTTCTTATTTCTTAAAAGAAAATAATCTATTTGTAGTGCATTTGATCCCCTCTTGTAAGTAATTAAATGTTCATCTCTTTTTTTGAAATAAGTATTTACTTTCGCTAGACCATAGGCCAAAACAAACTCTAGTATAGAATCTCCAATTACATTTCTATCTCCAAAATCTTGTTCACCATGTACTCTCTCATATCCTTTATTACTTATCCCAACATGGCCATTTAAATCACCACCAATAAATATTTTCTCCCTTTGGAACTCTTTACATTATCCATCCATATCTTCCCAAAACAACTTTTTGACATTCTTATCTAGTCCTACTTATGGTGCATAAGCACTAACTACATTAATAATATCCGCACCTAAGACTAATTTTACAACCACCAATCTATCACTTATCATTTTAACCTTGACAATATATCATTTATCCATATCTTCTCAAAACTTATTTTTGACATTCTTATCTAGTCCTACTTATGGTGCATAAGCACTAACTACATTAATAATATCCTCACCTAAGACTAATTTTACAACCACCAATCTATCACTTATCCTTTTAACCTCGACAATCTATCACTTATCCTTTTAACCTCGACAATAATATCATTCATAGATCCACTAATATTCCAACTCCATTTCTACTATTATCCTTCCGTACATAAAAAATCTTGTACTCATCATCAATTTCCTTAGATTTTTCTTATTTCCATTTGGTTTCTTGTAAGCAAGCAATATTGACTCTTCTCATCATTGTATCTACTAATTTTATACAATTTCCAATCAAAGTCCTAACATTCCAAGTAGTAAATCTAACATTCCGCTTTTGTGGGATTATTTTCTTTGCTCGCTTTTGTTCCATTTGATGTGAAAATCTAATCTTCTTCTCTTTCCATTGCAATGTGCCACTTCTAAGAGACACCCTACCATATCTAACCATTGCATATTTTTCACCACAATCGGGTTTTGTTGTAACGCGCCATTACGGGTGACGACCTAGCAAACCCTTGCCCATTTCTCACCACAATCGGTTTAGGTTGTAGTGCGCCACTTGTGGGTGACGATCTAGCAATCCCTTGCCCATTTCTCACCATCGTTTGTGGCATGTCACTTACAGGCGACGACCTAACATTAACGTTTCTCGAATCAAGAATTTAAGATTCATTTAATAGTTTGACTTGGGTTTTACGACTGCCTTTCAACCTAACATAAACCCTCAACCTTTCTCATTCGAGCTTAGGACCGCCAATGGCAGTTTTGGTTACAACATTTATCAAACTTAATTAAAAAGAATACTTTAACAAAAGAAAAAATCTGAAAATATGTGTCATTGTAAATCGTGGTCCTTGTGGATAAGGTCATTTAAAGACAACTTTCTTTACCTCCGCCTCAAAACCCTGTATTAGTGCATGATAAACCAAGTTTGAAATTTCAGGTTCGGATCCAAATTGAGCCCAAAACTTAACGGTTTTGGCTGTTTTTGTGTATTGGGTTCAGGTTCCATTTACGTCAAAATTTAAAACTAATAATGAAAACATTTGAAAGCAAAAATAAGAAAACAACAAAAACAAGTGGATGAAAATAAAAACTTGTAAAGTGAAAAAAAAAATGCAGTAACTTCACATTTCAATCATATTTGCCCAACTAAGTGAGAAAATTGATTCATATGCCTACACTTTCATAGAGCCAAAACCATGTAATCTATCTTACCATGTTATAATAAAATAACACAATTTACCATAATAAATATCAATAGAGTCAATCGATTGTTGCATTACTTGTCTATTGCATGAATATGGATATGAGTAACAATCACTAAATAAGAAAGTAAAATATGATTCACAAGACAATCACAAATACAAGGCCAATTCTCATAATAAATGGAGCAGCTAATGGACATTTTTGAAGAAGTAATCGATTGGATGTATTGGAAAATAGACAAGTATTACTAATCTCTTGAAAAACTACACAAATATATAGAAACAACGGGAGAAAATATAATATTAAGTTTCAGCTCCTTTTAAGCCATTTTTGGTCCAATTCAGCTATTCTGGGTCCAAAACGGATCCGAAATGGTGGAAACTGACCCAAAAACAGCTGATATTTGGTTCGGAGGTTAGATTTGGTTCGGCCAGGCCCAAACCTGAAATTTTTTCGGATCCTGGTTCCGCCAAACCATGCTCCAACAAGATAAACCCTTAAATTGCATCTTTAAATACTCCGAAATCTTGAAGCAAACATTCCTTTTAGATCCTTAAACACAATTTCTGTGCTGCTTTCTTGATAGAAAACTAATTGCAAAAACAAGTTACAGTGGATTTCGACGGGTTTCGATCACAAAGAACACCTTTTTTTTCTTTTACCCTCATCTTCTTTCACAATCAAGGATTAGGGTTTTAACATACTAAAATCGAAACCCTAAAAGTATAGCAAAGATGGAGAGAAAATCAAGATGGAGGAACCAAAAGGGGGAAGGATCGAACCTGCGGACCGGGGCCTCTCGAGGAGGATCTCCTCGGTGCAGACCATGGTGAGGCGGCTTCCAGCGTCCCCGTCGGCGGCGTCGCCGAACTTGGGCCAGGACCGGCGATCGAGGGCGCGCTTGCTGAGCCGAGCGCGGTAGAGCCTGCGGACCAGGATGGTGGTGGTGTTCTTGACCTTGTCTCCGTCGTCGCTGAACTTATACGCGATCACCATCTTCACACCTTCCTCGTCGGGGCCCACCACCACCGGCGGCGGCAGCAGGAAGCGCAGCTCATCCCCGTCCTCGCCCTCTTCCAGCTCCCCCCATCGGGGCTTCCTCGCCGGCGATCGCGCCACATCCACAACCATCACGCCCAACACCTCAACAAACCGATTGACAACCACAAAGAAACCGACGTCAATGAAAGATCTCTTGCATGCTCTGCCGTGTGAATATATAAAGCAAAAAACCCCTAACGTTGGCGCGTTAACGAGCCGCTCCTATCCTGTTAGTGAAAGCCCAAACGGCCTGCGGGCCTTATGACTGAACTCACTAGGGCTCAAGTACGGACATTCAGAATCTGCCTCATGTTATTCTAACCCTAAAAGTATACTAGTAATGTTCGCGCCTATCGTACTCGAACGAGGCGGGGATGTCAAAATTAGTTCGACGACGCCCACATTTGGCATGGGCGTCAAAATTCATTCGACGATTCTTATTTTCGATGGTATCATCTACACCGTCGGCCGCCAAACCTTCTCGTGTACTAGGTCTAGCTGCAATTGGCAAAGCAGTATTGCCTTCAGCTGCAAAACACACTATGCCGCCTTAAACAGCTGCGCCAGTGTCGACAGGAACGAGATCCTCTTAGGAGGTGTGGGAATTTTGTGTTGGGGACGTCCACATTTCGTCATGGCGTCCATTTTCAGCGAGGCAGCCACATTATGTGATGACCGCCCCACCCAAAAATGGCCGCAATGGACATATGTGAGTGCGATGGTGCCCACATTCGACCATGGTGGCCATTTTCAGCAAAGGGGGCCACATTCATAGACAATCATCCCCGTCGAAAATGTTCACGAATACCAATGTGGTCGTTATCTCAATTACCGCATAATTTTGTTTATTTTTCAATTGTGTAAAAACTAAGAACAAAATCCGATGAATTATATTTTCCCTAATTTTGGTTTTTTCATAATGAACAGCATTTTACTGACAGTAGACCTGGATTTGATTAAAATTTGATCAAAATCCGATGAATTTCCACCGCAATATTTCTTTAAAAAAAAATCCACCAATATTAACCAATACCAGGTCCGTGGATTTGCCTGGCTACCCATCCCAGTCCATGATAGAAATTCATGCTCTCTCTCTCTCTCTCTCTCTCTCTCTCTCTCTCTCTCTCTCTCTCTCTCTCTCTCTCTCTCTCTCTCTCTCTCTCTCTCTCTCTCTCTCTCTCTCTCTCTCTCTTAATGGGTTCTATTCCATTATATCAACTTGCATGACAATTAATGAAGAAGTTGACCATAGAAATCATCTTGTAATGGCCTTGAAAAAGAAACAACCCTGATAGAGCATGGGTCTTCACCATGGTCATCAACCAAGCACAGTTGAGCTGGAGTTGAATTGAACCAACACGGTATACAGAGTGATGAGTAGATATTAGTATTTTAAACTGTGTTAATGCTTAGGGTAGTTGATCCTCAACCCTGAGAAACTATGATCGATGGACTAACCAGTTGTATGGTGATTTGATGCACCAACGTGTGAGGGACGATTATACTGCCTAATACCATAGTGTACTGGGTTACTTGGCTGGCGTTGCATTAGCATGTCACTCCTGTAAGACATCCACACCCTTAACCGGGAGTGTGTTCCATGGTCTGACTTGTGTCATACAAAAATCTAGCCATGTGGTCGATAGTTAAGCTGTTGAACTAATCTGGTTGTTTGGCTATCAGAAGGTATGATGCGCTCAAGTCAACCTAGATGGAACCTAGTCATGTGATCACTCGAGTATGATGGTGTTCTCCACCACTCGAGTGGACCATGACGCTAAGTGGAGGGACAATGTACTTACCATACTAAGTACAAAGGGTATGTGAGAGAACATAACTAAGTCTAAGTGAGTGGAGTGTAGCATGCATGGTACTATGGATGGTTTCGTAGTTTATCTAGGATCCAAAGGATCGACAAAGAATACTTGGTAAGTGTGTCAATCGGGTCCGGTTGTTAGCCACAAACTTAGTCCCTAATGGTTCCACTTTGTCCACACCATAGTCCGAGATATTACCTGACATCTCTAGCAATAAGAACTCAAGAGCCAAATATACTCCATATATATTGATCACTAGATCATGATAGAGGTATATGTGTTTACTGAGGGTAACCCCCTGAAGCAGTATAGAGACACACAATCACCCCCTTCCTTATAGGTTTCCATTCTGTGGATGCATCGTACCAAGGCACGATAGAGATGGACCATTGGATTTTTACTGAGGGCATCCCGAAGTATGGAGAAATCCAAATGGAGCACATGTAGGTACCCGTTCACATGGAGGAGTAACGTTAGAGCATGCGAGGGTGTTTTAGTCAAACAAAAACCCCTACCTGCCCTAATGCAATTTAGCCGTGATGGTGGGTAGTTATAAATGCCACCCCCTATAATCTCCATAAATAAGGAGATAATTCTCCATTAATGAGAATGATTTGAAAAAAAATCCTATATGGAAAAAGGATAATGGTAAGTTTATCTCGGGATTCCAAATAAGGCAGGTATAAGATATGGGTATGATTGCATGTTTGTTTTGACTACAAAAATATTCGCATTTGAAACTTCTCTTGAGACAAACTTTTATAGCCCTTTCAATCAGATTTCTAAATCATCTTGAAATACCTCATTTGGAAATCAAAACTAAGAGCTATGGTCAAAATACGAGGACGTGTCTGACCAAAAGTCTAAGAGCTTATCATTTCCAATTAGGGCTCCTGCCACACTATAAGGATAGAAAGGGGAGGCCATACATGGGGACCCAAAGGAATCCTTTGTATGGGTTGATTTATCTTGAAAGTTTCTAGTGAAGGAGTTCTCATAGGAGAAGAAGGTTCATAGAACTTACACTTAGAAACGGTCGTGTGGTGTTACAGGTGCAGTGCAAGACACAGTGCACTAGAAGGCGCGTCTTGTGATCTTGCACATACCGCCTCCATCCCTTAGAAGAACTAACTTCGTGGTCTCATATTCCACACGGAGGTATAATATCTGAACACGTAATCTAGTGTAGAGTGTATAATAGTCATATAAGAATCGTGCATCGTTAAACAGCTCGTTAGAGAGTTCCATTCATATAGAATTCCTATGTCATATTTGCAACGTCGTGATTGATGAAGCACATACCTAATCGGTCTTAGGACCTCTTATATTCTTTCGATGCACCTCTAATAGGAAATTAAAATTCCAACACACGACTTTAGGTTAATGCGCACGACTTGGCTAAGACAGACCCTTAGAGATAAGGATCTCTTGTTTGGTCTTAGCCATCCACCTAAAGGCTCCCTTGGGCTATAAATAACCCACCCCTACACTCTTTAGATTCTAATAAGTTTTTGGTTTAAGGAAGGAATTAGAAGAGAGCTTTAGATTTAGTGAGTTCAACTTTGAACTTCATCTCTTCTCTTCTTCCCCTCTTCATCCAATCTTCAACCTTCTTCTAAGATCAAATCTATGAAGGTTGTGCTCATGATTTTAATGATCACTTATGAGTCATCAAACTTCTAGTAAAGAATCTAGGGTGTCATCCAACACCTCGATCTGGATCTAGTCTTTGGGGGTTTTTAGAGTATTTGAATATCTAAAGTGAGCTAACCTTTAGAAGCTTGATCTAAAGTCTCGAAAGAGATCAGGATCACATTCTTCCTTAGTCACTCTTTAGATCCAAACTCTTTTTTTTTTTTTTCATTTTTTTTCTTCCCACTTCACTTGCACACACCTTGTGCTCCCACCGACGTATGGAAGGCTCTTGCGAGAGCGCTCCGTGACACCGTTCATATTGAGCACCTTTAGCAATGCCGCTCACTCTGAGAGGCCTCTTCAGAGAGAAGTGTTGGAATTGGATCCGCTTATCAGAGTCGCAGTGGAAGCAAAAGATAGATCCAAAGATCATACGGTGTATGTTTCATTACAATTAATTCTAGAAAACAATCTATATGCAAATATATGATCTTAGCATATGTGCGGACACCCTAGAGGCATACTACGATCTACGGAAGACATGCATGCATCTAGTTAGGTGTTTAGAATCATCATACCTTATGGATCTATGATCCGGAGAAAACGGAACGATGAAGAACCGCACTTGAATCGCAAGGGAAGCTATCGGATAACACCTTGTCCTTTGCGAATGGAGGAATCCTCGAAATCCCGTCTCTGAGTGCAAGGATTACGAGCCGACGGAGGAATCCGTTGCGAAGACGATGGCGAGCCGTGAGATCTCCTCCTTCTCTTTCTCTCTTCTTCCTTCTCCTTCCTTCCTCCTTCTTCTTCCTTATTCTTCCTCTTTCTTCCTTGGCCGAAACCACAAAGAGGAGGAGAGGGGGGAGGTTCGGATTTTCTGGAGAGGGGAGACCTTTTGGGCCGGCCCTCTCTCTCCCTATTTCTCTTATAGGGCCGGTCCCCTATTGCTTTAAGCAATCTAGGGCCGGCCCTTAGTAGATAAGGATAAGAGGGGGGTGGTTTCTACGGTTTCAGGTGACTATCGTGAAGCCTGGACGAAAACACCCTTCACGAAAAGTGAAACACTGCGAGAGAGATTGAGTGAGGTGCGCTACTCGGAATCGAGTTCCGTCAGTGCCTATGAGCTCCTGGAATTATTCCGCTCATTCTAAGATCCATATTCAATGTGTTCTGAGCCATATTTCAGTATTTACCAAAATACCCCTACAGCCCCTAACACATGTGAATTAGGTTCTTAGGCTCTGGGCTTGCGCTCCATCGCGCTACTTCGCATCCAACGTATCCAACCAGGTCGGGAAATAATTCCTATACACAACGACAGGGTGGAACCTTCAAGGTTCAGGATCTCTAGCTCCAACCGGATCCCTGATTAACTGTTCCGGTGACACACCGAAAGTTCAGTTAATCAGCCCTAATCCGATTAACCCGCGTAGCCACCCAGAGTGCGACGCGAGTTGAACTCTAGTGATCCTAAATTTATGTTACTCCCTCGTAACCCTGTTCTCTACTATACTCCGATAATCCTCAGTCCCTTCTATTACTGGTGCCATGATACGACTCGGGCGGTGGGGAGCACCGTCAAATCCCGATCGATCATCTGACTAGGGTTTGATGACTTGTCATCTATAACACCACACACCTTCCAATGCTAAGCCTAGCATCCGGAACATCGTCAGTCATATTGACAACACCGGGCCTGGGTTAACTATGTGGACAGATTGACTTATCAAAACGTCCAACACTGGACGTCGGATAACCTGTAGGGATTGTATGCCACTCAAGCGCCAGCCGGGTAACCCAACGTATCATGGTATTGGACTATGGAAGGTTCACACACGTTAGCACATCAAAGGACCACACAACTGGTTGGCCCAATGTACATGGTCCCTCAGGGTTAAGGACAGATTATCTATAGTAGTAAGACGGTTTATGCACCAGTGTCTGAATCACTGAACTGTGCACCGTCTTGGTTCTTGTTCAACACGATCATCGTGCTTGGTCAGGTGAATGGGAATCCCACGTTCCCGTGGTGGAGACTTCACCACATCCTCTACCTGCCAACAGCTTGTTCTCGGTGAAGCGACCGGCATCACCTAAGCTGTGAACTAGTTCTAGGTCTACACACAACTGGTCCACTGGGTCTCCCAAGCATGGATCCACCATGCGTCTCGGTGGCCTACTGTGTTCCCTAGGGTCCTTTATAATATGTGTATTAATATATACCAAATTAGTATTCTAATTAAAGCAATAACCAATGGCATCTTTATTAATGTTAATACAAAAAATCCACGTTCAGGACACACGAGCTACAACAATAAGAACAAGAGGAGAAGAGGAACGACGACAGAGGTGCACGAGTAAGCTCAGTTCAATACCTATGAAGTGAGAGCACCACCTCCACTTCACCAAAGGCACGTGTCACGGACCTAGGGGCTAAGGGGTAATCTTTGTATAATCACGTCTAATTTGCGTGTAACCTTGTCCTGATTTTCGAAGGGAAACTAGACCTCTCTATGTGAAGGGTCTAGGTCCGGTTTTGGCCGGAGGATGGTTTTCATCCCTATTAAGGGTTTCCACCTTTAAAATGCTGGAGTGTGCTCTTTGGCGTTATTCGTGTTGATCTATACTTATAACTTTTGTTATATCTAGATAGAGTGATCTATTAAAACTTTTTAATCGAAGAATTTCACCCTCACGAATGTAAAAGCTAAAAAACTTATGCTTAGTTTTCAAGATTTTGTTGGGTAAACCAACTTTCTGATCGGTTCACAAATGCACTAGATTTCTCATGTGAAAACCAGTTTGGTAATTGGAACCCACTATAGCTCTGAACCAAAAGTCCAAAATCATTGCCAGGTGCACCTTATATTAGCGATTGTTGTAGGATTTTAAAATTAATTAAAGGATAAATAGTGAATGTCCTAGAAAAGATATCAGTTTTAGCTAAAGGACACCCTTATTTCAAGGACAAAAATACCTCTCAATGTGCTTTAAATTTTTATTTCAATGTCACTCTTTTCTAAACTAAACCGAATCTTAAACTCTAAGATTTACATGCCATGGGATGAACCCTAGACCTCATCCTAATCCTAAACCTAATCCGAACCGAACCCCTCTGTCTGCCGCCGGCCTCTCGTCTCCGCTACTCGCCACCACCGGGGTGGTGGTGGCGAGCAGCTACACCTAGCACCGCTGCTCTCGCTTGCTGCCACCGCCATCTCCGCTTCTCGTGTCGCTGCTTGTAAACAGTGACGGTCATTATAAACAGCAACGGTCTATGACCGTCGTTAATTGATGATGTAGTGTTTTTTTTTATTAGGAATGTTGTCGCAAAAATAACAACGGTCTGAGACCATTGTTATATCTGGCATAAGTCTTGAGAGAACAAACCTCGCCCCCGACCTTTTCTGTTTTTCTTTCACCCCCGGCACCCCGCTCCCCCTCTCCCCCCCCCCCCCCCCCCCGCCCCCCCAATCTCCTCTGTTCTTTCTCTCTCTCTCTCTCTGGTGCTCTCCTGACGAGCTTGCCGGGGTTGATCGTGCTCCTTCGGCCATCAGAGGTAGGTCCTCCCCCTCTCTTCTCTCCTTCTCTTTTATTTTTCTCTCCTTTCCTTCACTGATCCTTCTTCCCTCTCTATCAGTCGTCTGTGGCACCTCCCTGAACTCCTCCAGCCATCTCTATCACCTCTGATTTCGGATCATGTCGCCTCGGACCCTCCCCGAGCTCCTCCGGCCAAACCCTAGGTATGGGTCTCTCGATTTTTTGAAAAAATTACTACGAATTGACCCACCACCATGTATGATTTTATGGTCAATTCAGAGGGAAAAAAAAAACTAGGTATGATCAGGGGCAAAGGTAACATAGGCCCATAGGGGCAACTACCCCCACTGAGATTTTGAAAAAAAAAAAAAAACAGAGTAATCTTATTTGTGCAATCTCTATCAACAAACATATTGACAATCCAGACCAATGAAGTGGAGATGGGCTCAATGCATCGGCATTCACACCAAGCACTGAGATTTCGAAAAAACAAAAGAATAATGCCCCGCCCCCACTTCATGGATCAGGTTTGTCATTGTGTTTGTAAAAAAAAAAAAGCAGTAAATATAGTACACTTTGCCCCCCTGAAGCATATGGTTTTGTCAATGAGAGAGATGAGTCAATTCGGAGGACAACTCTCATTGACCAATTTATTTGATTTTTTCTCCAAAAATCCGAATTAAAAAAAAAACTATATATGATTTTGTTTTGTGGTCAATTCGGAGTAAAAAAAAACTAGGTATGTTTTTGTCAATGAGAGTGGTGGGTCAATTCGGAAAACAACTCTCATTGTTAGAATTGACCAATTTCTTCGATTTTTTCTCCGAAAAACCGAATTGAAAAAAACTAGGTATGTTTTTGTTTTGTGATCAATTCGGAGAAAACAAAACTAGGTATAATTTTGTCAATGAGAGTGGTGAGTCAATTCAAAGGACAACTCTCATTGACCGAATTGACCAATTTCTCCAATTTTTTCTCCGAAAATCCGAATTGAAAAAAACTAGGTAAGATTTTGTTTTTTGGTCAATTCGGAGAAAAAAAGCTATGTAGGATTTTGTTAATGAGAGTGGTGGGTCAATTCGGAGGACAACTCTCATTGGCCGAATTGACCAATTTCTCCGATTTTTTCTTCGAAAATCCAAATTGAAAACAACTATGTATGATTTTGTTTTAAGGAATTATTCATGACTTTTTGAAATTATTTGTCATGTTCGAGATTTATTTGGAGAACTGACCAATTAGATGATTAATCGTCGTTTTATTCGACTGATCCTTAATGTGAAAATATTTAAAGATTTATAAAAAAATTCGGAGAAATTTATGACTATGTTCACCTAAATGGCACATTCAGAGAAAACATAGTCACAAAGTTCTATGAAGTTTTTGAAATTTTTTTGAATATTCGCGCATTAAGTGTCACGCCCCAGAAATCTGAAACCGATCCCTGAGGTGTGAGGTGAGAAAAACCAAGGGAATTTAGGGTTTAGTCAGATATCTATGCCAATTAGGGTTTCTCACAGGACTGCAGCTCTCTCCTAAATGAAGAAGAAGGAAGAAGGAGAAACAAGGGGTATTTTAAAACTTGATTTTTAAAAATATTTTATTAGGAGGAAACCGAGAGAGCTAAAAACTTTTGATAGAGATGATCACGCTCGACCTTCAAACGGGCTATCCTCTCAGCATGTGGGGTCTGCCGGTGCCCCATATGCTGACAGAATTCTCTCTTAAGGGAGCACGAAGCTCAAGCCTCTGACAGCGAGCCGAGTAATCTCGCCTGCTCTCTAGCACTTGGGCCCTGGTTTAGGGATACTATCTACGGGGCTAGTCGATTAGGTCACTTTAAGATTTATATTTTCATAGTGAGCTACCCTAGGATTGGGCCCTTGAGGAGAGGCCTACCCAGAAGAACTCAGCTAGAATCATTGCCACTAAATATCACAAAACACTAACACTCGATAGCTCTAAGATTAATCCAATCAATTACATCGCCAGAATAAGAAAAGATTACAAGACGACAAACTGAAGAGAAAACTCTATCGTAATCCTAACTCCGCCTCTGGCCTCCCACTGCTACTCCTGAACCTTTGTACCTGCAGGAGAGTCTACTCGTGGGAAAGAGTAGCCCCCAATGAGAAATTGAGAGATTAGCCAAATTAATGGCTAGTGACATCCTAGTAGCCTTTAATAATATAAGATAACCGATCTAATTGAATTATATTATATTTAGCAGTCCTAGTACATATCATTAATGTTTATAGAATGATAACCTAATCCTACCAGCAGTCTATGTTCTCATGCAATACCTACTGTCACTAGATTGTCTAACATAAAGTTCGTTCAATATTCTACAGTATTAATGAACAAGTAAAATTACCATCTAAATGTCACTAGGTTATCACCTTTACCATTCCATAATCTAACATTAAGATTCCATAATTGTTAATTAGCAACCATATAAAATATCTATCCTAATGTGAACCCCGGATATTTTGTTCATCCTGCCCCTGGTCGGGCATTATTATAGGGCCTTTTATTTCGATGTAGAGGGCCAACTCTCTCGCCGCGCATACTCCGACACCATGCGCAAAGTCACCCATATGATCATAAGGGGTTTCCTGTCTTTAACGGTGGAGCTCTACCGCCCAACTTGCTTTCTTTAAGGTCTTCAACTACCCCGGGACAGGAATTGCTAGGCCAATCCCTACTCGAGGGCACCACCTATTGGCTTTACCACAATCCTTGCCCATGACCCCATAGCCTACTGATCTTCAGCTGTGCGCGCAGGGTGGTTCACGACCCTTACGCGCACGGAGTCCTAATCTTCTAAATTTCATCCATTTTAACAAAGTATTAAATGCTTCATAATAATAATTGTTACACATACTGAGACAAATAAAATAAAATAAAATGTATACGGTGATTAATGATTTGCAACGTTTTAACCTTGGTCCCGCACTGCTCTCGCAACCCATGCATCATAATAAACCTAAATTACTCTTGCCCGTATTTCCGTGTGCCCGGGTCTTCACACTCCACTCAGGAGGGTGGGCCCCGATAATTATCAAATTATATTTTAATTTAAGGGAAATACCTAATTACGGTGTCCATGCAATAATTATGATTATTTTATTAATATTATAAACATGATTATTTTATTAATATTTTAAAGCATACTTAATTTTAATAATATATTTTAAAGTATGCTTATTTTAATAATATTTTAAATCATACGTCGCCGGACTCGCGACTTCGCATGCAAGGAGGGGTCTACGTGACCACATGTAGCGATGCCCAGCGGGACCCGCATGCAGTACCATGGACACCTACCCTAGTTGTTCTCATTTCCCACTATCAAAGATCACGGAAAGGGAAGTAAATGTCACCTAGTCGATGCACACCAACTCCTGCTAGTTGTCGTTGATCCACCTCTAGCTGAATCATCACGATCATGAACTGTCAGACAAACTATACGAACATGCGTTAAAATCTAAAGTCAATGGATCGATCTCTACGGGGGGAGAAAGGTCAAGTCTGGTTTGATTTGCCAATCATCCAAAATGCCCTCGGCAATGAGCGGATAAGGAAAAATAGTAAACCGATAATTATATAGATCTTACCGAGTCTGAACTTGGTTCGAGATTAAATAATTTAACCTATCTGATTGGACCCTGGGATCAGTAGGGTTGACACAAGGATTATAGAGGCCATTATCACTGAACCATAGGTAAAAAGGTCGATGCGATCGATTCGATTGCTATATGGCACTATAGCCAAGCAATACGGTGTAGGTCGAGGCGTAGGTGGTGGTAGGATCTGTAAGGCTGCCCACGGTCGGGTTGATTCATCCTCTACTAGAGACGACCTCGGGCTAGGGTGCGGATATGGTCAGGTTGTAGGTACAACAATCTGATAAGCTAAGCCTATGCTTGGGATGGTGACAAGAATGATGTTCCACCCGGTCGACTTTCGGGATTGTCAAAATTGGAACACAAGGGTATAGAAGTCACTAATTTCAATCCTTAGGCACACAAATTGAAAATACCGATTTGGCGGCACGGTGGCACCGCGTGCAAAAGACAATATGGCTTCACACCCGATACCAAGGAGGCAGAGTTAGAGGTCGATTCGAGGCCACAAAAAAATATCGATCGATGATCACCGATGCCCCGAGGTGGCTTACATGGCTCGACTTCCAGGGTTGGCTGAGTTGGCACGAGGGCAGCTAAGCAACATGCTGTCGTGCGCACAAGAGCACAACATTTTATAAACAACAAGGTCAATTGGCACGGAGCTATATCCGCGACCAATGAATATAAAATAACTAGCGTCGATGCGCAAGCATCGGTTCGAAGGCCGAGTGTGGTCTAAGCCACATCAGCTCAAGGGGATTTGTGAGACTTGCTACCTTGAGGTGTAGGCTCAATAATTAACCGAAATCGATCGGAATCGAATCTGTATGGTTAAATAGCCATCGATGAGGTTTCCACTAAATCGCACCACACAAAGGACCGAAAAGAACTCAAAAGTTCAATGGGTCAAGGGATTTCGACGGTCATGATGGGCTCAAATAGTCGGGTGTCGGATCGACACCGCAAGGGAGGTCGGAGGCCACATTACAGTTAGTCGTTTAGCCTTCCGGCCGATGGCAGTCTCAACAGAAAGAGGGGCAAAGGGGGAGGGGGCTGTCGACTGGTTCGGTATGTGACTGTCAGTGGGCTTGGCCGGACTTGGTTGGGCTTCGTTGGCTGCACAGTTGTCGGCCACATGGCCAGCGGCCATGGCCGCGACATGGGAAGAAGGGCAAAAGGGGCGGCTGCGATCAGTCTCAACAAAGCCAAAAAGGAAAAGGAGGGGGGTCGGGCTGGTCTCCACAGCACCAAAGGGAAATGAAGGGGTTGACCTGGTGCAGGGGCTTAGCTCCGACCGTGAGCTCCTCCCTTCAAGCTCCGGCGCGGCGACGCCCTCCTTTGCTCCGGCCGACCGTATACAACACCTCCCGTCGGCCACTTCGTGGCACTAAGAGAGAGAGAGAGAGAGAGCTTTGGTGCGGGGGAAAGAAGCTGGGGGGTTGGGCTGATTTAAGGAGGACGGGTGGTCGTCGGGCCGGATCGGGCTACGGGGCACAGGAGGTCGGGTCGGGTGGGCCATAAAGAGAGGGAGAGAGGCAGAGGTGAGAGAGAGAGGGGCTCGGTTTAGGGCTTTAAAGGGAGGGGAGGGGCGGCGGGTAGGACGGCGAAGTAGGAGCGGCAGATGGGGCGGTAGGGTAGGGCGGCGGATGGATAGAGGGGGCGGCTCGGCGGGATTTGCGGCGGGGGATCCAGGGGATCGGGGTGGGTGATAGCAGTGAAGGTTAGGGGGAGAGGGGATTAGAGAGATGGGAGAGGGATCCGGGTGAGAGGGAGAGAGGGATCCGAGTGAGAGAGAGAGAGAGAGAGAGAGGGGGGGGGGGGGGGGGGGGGGGGGGGGGGAAAGCTGTGTTCGGGTTCGGGTTTGGGGGGTTTGGGGTTGGGTGGGGTTTTGGGGATTAAGAGAAGAGAGAATGAGAGAGAGAGAGAGATGTTGGGTTGGGTTTAGGATTGGGTTGGGTTTGAGTTTTTAAATTTTTTTTTTTCTCTTCTAATTCCGGTTGTTACATTAAGGTCAGGTGAATAAAGCGGCGATTAATCATCTAATTCAGTAGTTCTCCAAGTATTTCGAACATGCCGAATAATCTCAAAGGTTATGATAAATCTTTAAAAACACATGAAAATTTTAAAATCTTCAACAAATTTCAAAAAAATCATAACTTTGTAAAAACTTAAGTAATATTGTAAACAAATAATTGTCGGGTTAGGTTTATGGGTGGGTTTCTAAACCTTAGGTTTGGTAGGTGGGTTAGGATTGACATTTTGTTACTTAGGCACGTAAAAAGCCTAGGCCAATCCATGAAGGACAACATTTGGACCATGTGCAATAAGACTGACACCAGGCATATGACTGCTTTTAGGCATATGGTCCTTTGAAGATGGAAACTGAGTGCTTTTTTTTTGCACCCACACCCCGAGGACATGTCAGCTCTTCTTCTTGAGTCCTCTGAAGGTACTTGTAAAAAGACCCGGGCTCTTTTTGAGTCCAAATCCTTCGGACACTTAAGTCAGACCAATGGTCAAACTTCAAAGTACGTGGAGATAGGATGGAGTTTTAGCATATCACATCTTAATTGTCTAGTATAAGGGCCTAATTTATAATGCATTGGAGAAAATCTTGATAGTAATGACAGATTTGGCTTCGTAATCCCATAAAAAATCACTCAAACGGTTTTTCGTACCTCGTACTTCCTGTTTATATTTCTAACAAGATATCGGATACGTCCAATCTTAGCCACACTGGTCAGCAGGCAGGCCCTTTCCACACTAGGGAGATGTCAGGTTAGTATGAGTTAAATATTCATGCTTACAATTTGTTAATTATCTATTGTTAAATATTCATTATCTTACAATTGTTATTTGATTATTCATTATTAAATGTTCAACCCAGGAGCTCACAGTTATACAGTGGTCTGAGGATGGGTAGCCTATAAGGCCAGGATCTGAGGCTTACTCCTCGGCCCTAGGTGACTTCACATGGACACACTGGCTGATCCACTACTCCTCCTAGCGCTTGGTCCCTGACCGAGCGAAAGACGAGCTGATGGCCGCACTGCAGGTGAGCTCAAATTTACTTTGCAATTATAATTTTTGTTATTTAATATACAGAGTCTTCATATTAATATTCAGAATAATTTTTTTACAAGCGAAGTACACCGTCCCTAAAGGAGTGCGCACTTAAGTATTGAAGAAGACGAACGAGTACTGGTGCAAATACAAAATGAAATTGCACAAAGGATAAAATTTAAAAATCTATGATATAACTTGTGCATTTAATATCCAACAAAACTTTAATGTCTGCAATTTAGGTTCATAGATCCGTTCCCGACCGTCCAGGAGCAGATAGAGCACTGCCCACAAGGTGTTCAACTCGGACTGGGAGGTTTTTGTGGACCTCGATGTGGATGCAAATTTTGGCCAACGCCCCACAACGGAACCCACTAGCCTTGCCTGAGGGGTCCACCGAGACGACGACAGGATCCACTAGCCCTGTCTGGGGGGTCCACCGAGACGACGACGGGACCCACTAGCCCTGCCTGTGGGGTCCACCGAGACGACGACGGGACCCACCTGCCCTGCCTGTGGGGTCCACTGAGACGACGGCGGGGCCCACCAGCTCCCGCCTGGATCCGAGCAGCAGCTGTAGAAAACCGCCTTCTACCCCGATTCCCATCCAGAAAATTCTATAAATAGCAGACTCAACAAGTGTAATGGATCGAATATCTGATTTCTAAATCGTTTCAAAAATCCAGAGCTCTGACATCCTAAACTTTCGATCATCTTTTAGATGAAAAACTGGTGACACTTGGCCTATCGAGGTCACTTCAGCTCAAGTGTTAGTGAATTCAGGTTGCTCCTTATAGTATGGAGACGTAGGCTTCAGCTGAACTCCGAGATCACACCTCGTGTCAACAATCTTTCGACTATTCAGAAATTCAAACTCCAAGTCATCGATATCCAAAACTGCAAACTAGACAAACATTCAATCAGACTTTCGACTCGACTCGATTGACTGGTTGGGCGGAGTCTTCGGGTCGACATGGAGATCATCCCCCACAATTTGGCACCGTCTGTGGGATCGATCGAGAAGCTCATTTCGCTCTACGACAATATCGGATCGGTTGAGCAGACAACCGATCTTGATAACCATACTTCTCAGCCCCCTCGGTTGAGCAGACAACCGATCGAACACCGGCGATCTGGTTGCTTCCTCCGCTTTCTCTAAATGGCGAAGACAAGGCATCAAGATTATCCAGAGGGAAGTAATACTCAACGAAACCAAACTCGTCAGGAAACTCTATCGATGAGTCAGCGACTCAACTTCGGGTTGCCTCTTACTCACCCTAATGTAGCAGCACATTCAAGAAATGGGAGATCGGTCGACCGACCGATCTCTCCGCTACTTCGACAATCAGTCGGGCAAACTACTCCCGCACCAACGAAAGATCCTCTGCCAACTTATCAGATCTCGACGCTATACTTCCAGCTGCTGCAGTTGAAGAAACAGAATGCCACTCTTACTGCTGAGAGGGACGCTATAAAGAAAGCAGCCTCCGATGCTGGGGTTGTTCTTCCTATCCCTTCCATTAATGAAGGGGCCGATATACCTCAGCGATCCATCCACTCTGAACAGGGGGGATCAATGGGCAATGCAACCCAAGGGATAAGTCGCCGTGCGCCCACCCCCTCTACAGCTCCAAGGATGCAGAGCGTTTGGGATCGTATCGACGACCAATCTTTGCAATCATCTCTGGGCCGCAACTGTGTTAGGCAGGCACAGTCGAAACCCAACCTGCGAGTGCGGCATCAAACGAAAGAGACTACATCGAAGGACCGATTCTCTCCATCTCTCCCAGTCCGTCGAGACTCCCAAATCAATCTTCGTCACCAGGGCCACCCAGTGATAATTCAAGGTGGAGACCAAGACCTCTCAATCTTGCCCCTAGACCAACGACAAGGTCAGGGACTCGGTCGAAGGAAAGGATACTTTTCGGTCGGGCCTCTCCATTGAAGTCTATTTCAATCACCATTCTTGAAAAGCTGGAGAACTCCGACTTTACCGAAATTCAATTGCCTAAAGGGAGATCCAACTCTTCATATTCTAGCATTCAAACAAGATTTGACGCTGCACGAAGAAGAGAATAATTTACTCTGCCAGACCTTCATCGGTAGCCTCGACGAACCTTCTCTCGATTGGTATCACAACCTTCGAGCTGGATCGATCACCAAGTTCGGAGTCCTTACGAATCATTTCGTCCAGCACTATCAACTCAACCTTAAACCAGAGAAAAAACTTGATTCTCTATATCGACTGAGGATGGGAGCTGATGAGAGTCTTCGTAACTTCACGCGAAGATTCCGCAACGAGCATACCGCTCTCTCCGGACGACACCTTGACGACGAAGCTATTATGTTGGCCTTCCAAAATGCTCTCTGATTCGATCTGCACATCTACAACAACTTCATTCGCAATCCTCCGCTTTCCCTCGGTGTAATATTCGATTGAATTTAGTGAGAGATAGAGGTCGAAGATGATCAAATCGCCCAGAAGGGACGTGAGCCCAGACGACGACCTGCCGAGAGGGAAGCGCCTAAGCATATGGCCAAAGCCCATAACGCAGAAGCACCAGCACCTCCGCTAGTCAAGCGACCAAGAGAAGACGGTCGTAGATCACCTCCAAAGAAAACAATATTCACCGATTGGACCCTTCCGATCGAGCAAATTCTTGATCAAATTCAACACGAAGGATTTCTTCGGCGGCCGAACCCTCTACAACCAGATACCAAACTCACTGCCGATAGATCTGTTTACTACGACTTTCGCCGCAGCCATGGTCATCCAACCACTCGATGCTTTCGACTAAAGTATCATTTGGAGGACCTATTGCGTGAAGGCCATCTCCAAGAGTTCGTCAAAAATGGCCGGGACCAATGCCAACCTTCTTCAACAAAAGGGAAGGAAGCCTGTGGATCCACCGTATCTCGACTAGCTCATCGCCAATCGTCGTGCGAGCCAACGTCTTCGACATCCACGGGGCATTGCACCATCAAATGCTGACCGGGAAGAAAGTCGACCGACAAGTTCGCCGCATCTTTAATGTTCCCTCTGCAGCAAACAAAGAAGACACTTGGGTCGAGAAACCCGTCAAGGGCTTAGCTTGGCCATCTATCGTATTTAACGACTCAGACCTTCAAGGAGTGCACACTCCACACAGGGATCCCCTGGTCCTGTGGCTTATCATCGATGGGAGTACCGTCAATCGGATCCTCATCGACATCGGTAACTCAATCAATATTATGTTTTCAGATTGCTTCAAGCGTTTGGGACATAAGTATTCAAGCCTGGACGTTATCCCCACCGTCATTACCGGCTTCAATGGCGAGCAGAGCATGACCATGGGCGAATCCAGGTTCACCCTGGACCTTAGTAGAGAGATTCGAGTCTCCGTGCGGTTCGCTGTCGTCGAAGGTACTTCTAACTACAACATCATTCTCGGGCAATCCTTTCTTCACCAGATCAATGTCATATCCTCCTCATACCATCAACTCTTCAAATTTGCAACGGGAGAGGGCATTATCTGTATTCGAGGTGATTAACAAGCTGGGCGATCTTGCGAAGCCGCTGCAGCAAAGACAGATCGCAGAGTGGACCTCGCACTACCAAAACGTCAAAGAGACGAAGCTGGTCCTTCTACGAGTTAGCAACCACAGGAGCCCCCACTATCAGAATCTCTATTTGTCGAGTGGGAGGCTTCACCTTTAATCGAAGGGATCACCCGATTAAACATTGGTGACGGTGATCTCCTTCAAGAGATATTCATCGGTACCAGTCTCAGCGACGCAGAAGCGTGAGACATGGTATCCTTTCTCCAATCCAACATTGACGTTTTCGCATGGTGTTTTAAAGCCATGCCCGGGATTAACCCGGATGACACATGCTATCGACTCGCCATCAAAGAAGGAGCAAAGCCTGTCAAACAAAAGCTCCGAACGATTCATCCAGAGCACTTGATTGCTGTTCAAGAGGAGATCAACAAGTTACTCGCGGCATGCTTCATTCGTGAAGTAGAGTACCCAACTTGGATCTCCTACATCATCGTGGTTCCTAAGAAGAACAGAAAGATCAGGGTCTGCATCGACTTCACCAACCTCAACCAAGCTTGCCCTAAAGACCCATTCCCCATGCCAAGAATAGACAAACTCATCGACGTCACTGGTAGGCACGAGCTTCTGTCATTCATGGATGGATACTCAGGGTACAACTAGATTCCTCTGCATCCTGACGATCAAGAGAAGACATGCTTTGTGATAGACAGAGGCCTCTACTGCTACAATGTTATGTCTTTTGGCCTTAAGAATGCTGGATCTACTTATCAGAGGTTAGTCACGAAGGTGTTTAAAGAGCAAATCAGTTGTAATGTCGAAGTCTATGTCGATGATCTCCTTACCAAGAACCTCAGTCATGAGAATCATCTCTTCGATCTTGCAAAAACATTCCAAGTCCTCCGAAAGTACTGCATGAAACTAAATCCAGCCAAGTGTGCCTTCGGAGTTCAATCGGGTAAATTCCTATGTCATCTGGTGACTAGGAGAGGCATTGAAGCGAATCCCGATCAGATTTGAGAAATTCTTGAAATGCCCTCACCCTCCAACCGGAAAGAAGTACACCACCTCACAAGAAGGCTAGCGGCCCTCAATCGATTCATCTCTAAATCTTTGGAAAAATGCAAGCCTCTCTTCGATAAACTACGAAAGCAGACACCTCAGGATGGAACCTAACTTGCAAGCAAGCTTTCCAAAGTGTCAAATACTATCTCACCCAGGCTCCTATTCTGACGACTCCACTGTCGAAAGAAGACCTCTGGCTCTATCTAGCTGCCACTGATCAAGCCATCAATGCAGCTCTAGTCAGCAGAAGAGAAGGCATTGAGCGTCTCGTCTACTACATCAGCCATGCTCTTCTTCCGGCAGAGACTCGCTATTCGAAGATCGAGAAAGTCACATTGGCATTGCTTACAGCATCCCGACGGCTCCGACCCTACTTTGTTTCTCACCCGATTACGGTTGTCTCAGAACACCCACTCAAATACATCCTCAACAAGGCAGGACGAGCTGGTCGAATGACTAAGTGGGTGATCAAGATGAGCTCCCTCGGCATCCAATTCGAACCTCGTGTCTCCATTAAGAAGCAAGCTATTGCCGACTTCCCCGTAGAGGATCCCATCACTTTGGAGGATGACATTGAGATGCACCTCGACGACGGTGATTGATGCAGGCCTGATCAGCACCATCAGATCACCGCCGCATCTTCAGTTCATCGCCAAAGAGTTTTATTTCAGTCGTTTTATTTTATGCATAGAAGACATTATCCATATGAGGACTTGTTGCCGTTTATTTCAGTTTTTGGCCCATTTGCTATGTTTTTCGCCTAATTTCTGCACTTAGTATTAGTTATGTTCTTGCCTAATTCATGGGGGATGTCCATGATCTCATCCGAGGGCTTTTCGGATTGAATCCGGGTCTTCTCGGATGAGTTTTTTTGCATGTTATTAATAAATTCTAGGTGTGTGTGTTTGCGGGGTACCGACGGACGAGATTATGTCTCAAAACCGACGGTTAGATAGCAAAATAACTTAAATTTGATGATGTGGCATCAATTGGGCTTCAATTAGGGCTATGTGGGCTTCAATTAGGGCTTGTCCGTCCCTTGCCCGCGTGAAAACCGAGCCAATCCGCCCCCTCTTCCATCCCCTCTCTTCTCTCTCTCTTCTTCCCCTTATTTCTCTCTCTTTTCCTTTCCTTTCTTGGCCCATTGCATCCCCACCATTCCCCCTTATTTCCCTTTGATCTTGGCCATCCAAAAAGAAACCCTAGATCTATAAAAAAGGGGAAGATAGAAGAAGATTTTAAATTTTGATGATTGCTAAATTGCATGCCTCTTCGTGAGAGCTTCCGGGAGAGACGCGTGTCCCCGACCCTCGCCGCATCCGCGACTTCACCTCGCGAAGACCTTGACTTGTTCTTCCAAAGGATCCGGCTTCTCACGACGTCCGGCCTTGCTCCGTGTGCGGGATCATCGGCGCATCCTCACATCGACCCACGGCAGAAACCTCAGGCACTATCTATCCGTTTATCTTAATTTCCCTTCGCATCCGCATCATTTTTCCTTTATTTTCATTGCCTTCGCTCCGCATCACAGCCGTAACCATCCCGTTTCATCGCTAGTTGAAGCCCTAATATTTGCCTACTCATTATATTTGCTATCTTTCATCTGTTGGTAACCCTAGTAAGTATATTTAGCCTATTTTATATAAAATCTGATGCAAACCTCTCTTTATAATTTGATATCTATTGCTGCGATTTAATCTCTTATATGCTGAATTTGTTTCCCGTGATAATAGTGCATTCTATCTTGTTAGATCTTAAACCCTGCTTTATGTTGCATGCATAGAACCTTAGTACTGCGTGAAATAGCTTGTGTTTGCCGCCTCTTTGAGTCATACGGCGTTATATTGATAAATAAATCTTAGTTATTGGCCAAAGGGAAACCCTAAAGGGTTTAAGATTGTAGTGCACCGTATCGGCACCTGCATCAAGTTGGTATCAGCACCATCAGATCACCGCCGCATCTTCAGTTCGTCGCCAGAGAGTTTTATTTTAGTTATTTTATTTTATGCATGGAAGACATTATCCATATGAGAACTTGTAGCCGTTTATTTCAGTTTTTGGCCCATTTTCTATGTTTTTGGCCTAATTTTTGCACTTAGTATTAGTTATGTTCTTGCCTAATTCATGGGGGATGTCCATGATTTCATCCGAGGGCTTTTCGGATTGAATCCGGGTCTTCTCGGATGAGTTTTTTGCATGTTATTAATAAATTCTAGGTGTGTGTGTTTGCGGGGTACCGACGGACGAGATTATGTCTCAAAACCGACGGTTAGATAGCAAAATAACTTAAATTTGATGATGTGGCATCAATTGGGCTTCAATTAGGGCTATGTGGGCTTCAATTAGGGCTTGTCCGTCCCTTGCCCGTGCGGAAACCGAGCCAATCCGCCCCCTCTTCAGTCCTCTCTCTTCTCTCTCTCTTCTTCCCTTATTTCTTTCTCTTTTTCTTTCCTTTCTTGGCCCATTGCATCCCCACCATTCCCCCTTATTTCCCTTTGATCTTGGCCATCCAAAAAGAAACCCTAGCTCTATAAAAAGGGGAAGATAGAAGAAGATTTTAGATTTTGATGATTGCTGAATTGCATGCCTCTTCGTGAGAGCTTCCGGGAGAGACGCGTGTCCCCGACCCTCGCCGCATCCACGACTTCACCTCGCGAAGACCTTGACTTGTTCTTCCGAAGGATCTGGCTTCTCACAACGTCCGGCCTTGCTCCGTGTGCGGGATCATCGGCGCATCCTCGCATCGACCCACGGCGGAAACCCCAGGCACTATCTATCCGTTTATCTTAATTTCCCTTCGCATCCGTATCGTTTTTCTTTTATTTTCATTGCCTCCGCTCCGCATCACAGCCGTAACCATCCCGTTTCATCGCTAGTTGAAACCCTAATATTTGCCTACTCATTATATTTGCTATCTTTCGTCTGTTGGTAACCCTAGCAAGCATATTTAGCCTATTTGCTATCTTTCGTCTGTTGGTGGAGCGGGATTTATCTGTGCCCTTTGATCCATTCCGATTGGACAGGCATGGTTTCACAGTTTGATCCAGAGTGGGATTTCGGTCTGCTGTTTGATCAATTCCGATCGAACGGACGGTGTTTCGCAGCTCATTTTCTCTGCCACAGCGCACAACGCAACCTAATATATATATATATATATATATATATATATATATATATATATATATATATATATATATATATATATATATATATATATATATATATATATATATATATATATATATATATATATATATATATATATATATATGCTAAAATGCGGCATGCGGTGCGTGCGGCATCGCACCGCAGCCGTCTGATGCAAGCGCTGCGTGCATGCGATGCACGCAGCAGTGCATCAGACGGCTGCGGTGCGATGTCGCACGCACCGCATGCCGCATTTTAGCATACCCCTATATATATATATATATATATATATATATATATATATATATATATATATATATATATATATATATATATATATATATATATATATATATATATATATATATATATATATATATATATATATATAGAGGGATGCTACGTTGAGCTGTGAGCTGCGGTTTTAGAAAGTGAGCTGCGGGTATTTTGACCCCTCTAAAAGTTTTGGAATTTGATGAAATTTGGTGAGGGTGTTTTCTAGGGTTAGATGATCATCCTCACCAATTTTCATCAAATTCCAAAACTTCTAGGGGGGTCAAATGGTTGAAACAAAATCTGCAGATTTTAATGGTGACTGCGGACGGCAGATTTTGCTTCGACCATTTGACCCCCCTAGAAGTTTTGGAATTTGATGAAAATTGGTGAGGATGATCATCTAACCCTAGACAACACCCTCACCAAATTTCATCAAATTCCAAAACTTTTAGAGGGGTCAAAATACCCGCAGCTCACTTTCTAAAACCGCAGCTCACAGCTCAACGTAGCATCCCTCTCTCTCTCTCTCTCTCTCTCTCTCTCTCTCTCTCTATATATATATATATATATATATATATATATATATATATATATATATATATATATATATATATATATATATATATATATATATATATATATATATATATATATATATATATATATATATATATATATATATATATATATATATATATAGTAGTGATACATTGCGGCCGGTAACGTGCGGCACCCCCTTCGGGGGTCTTTTTGGTTTTTTTTTTTTGGGATTGATCACCCACCCTTAGATAGCGCACACAAAAAATTTCAGCTCGATCCAAGACCTGTAGGCTTCCAAATGTGTTGATCAAAATGACGATAAAAAAGAACGACCGATAAAAGTCGATCACATTTGGGCGGCCTACATGTCTTTGATCGAGCTAAAATTTTGTGTGTGTGCTATCCAAGGGTGGGTGATCAAGCACCAAAAAACAAAAAAACCAAAAATACCCCCGAAGGGGGTGGCCACACGTTATGCCCGCACGTTACCGGCCATAATGTATCACTACTATATATATATATATATATATATATATATATATATATATATATATATATATATATATATATATATATATATATATATATATAGAGAGAGAGAGAGAGAGAGAGAGAGAGAGAGAGAGAAATGCTATAGTGCGGCATGCGGTAAGTGCGGCACCGCACCGTTGCCGTCTGATGCACCGCTGCGTGCATGTGATGCATGTAGCGCGTGCATCAGACGACTGTGGTGCGGTGCCGCACTTACCGCATGCCGCAGCATATATATATACTAGTAATGCCCGTGCCTGTTGGCACGCAAAAGATTTCGAGGGCGAAGACAATATTTCGAGGCAGATGAAATTAGTTGGAGGGCGAAGACAATATTTCAAGGAAGATTATAATATTTCAAAAGTGGCAACAAAACATTTCGAGATCGACAACAATATTTCGTGGGAGATAAAGATATATCAAATATGTAATAATATTTTATGAGCGGTGATAACATTTCGAAGGAGGTGATAATATTTCGAGAGTAATGATAATACTAACTGTGTCTATTGGTACTCGAACGGGGCGACAAAATTGGTTTGGCGGCGCCCACAATCGACGGGGGCACCCATATTCGGATGGGAAGTCCACATTTGAAGAAAATAACCTAATTCATCGGTGAGCAAATGGTTATCTTTTTTCTCCTTTTTAAAAATTTATTTTTAAATAAATTCACATATATCAATTTTGGATTGAACATGGTGTCACATCAACGACCCGGATGTCGCATTTAGCATCTTCAGCAAAATCCCCACAGCAAATATTTTTGGGTAAATTACACTTTGCCCACGTGAAGTTTAGCTCAAAAACACTTTGTTGTGATCTAAAATTTAAGCACAACTCGGAATCTTAATAATCCAAAATCAGCAGCTACTGTTCTAGAGAAACCTCCGTGCATATATCCTTTTTGCTGGTAGTAAAGAGACAATCTTAGACGTTGATGTAAAGATGAGAGGCTTAGTTTGTACGGAGGAGACGAAGCTTGCGGATTTAGTTGATAATTGGTCGAGTTTTGCTTCTGCTTCATTGGGATTTCAGTGATTTCTATTCTCCTCACAGTCCAACGGTTGAAGCAGCTTATATAGCACTGCATGAGGCTGCCGGTCAGCTAGTTTTGTTCATTTTTCTTCCCTGATAATGGGCTTCATCGAACTTGGTAGATGGACGGTACAGTTTAATTATGGTGGGCATTTCTGACATGAATCTCCACCATACATTGATCAGTGAATCCCTATTCATGTATCGTGGATCCGTTTAAGCAAACTGAAACAACTAATTATCCCTCCAGTTGCATTGAAAATTTCTCCGTAAGTTGGTGCTATAAGTTCGTACGATTTTGTCATGACGGGTTGAACTTAAGAAAGACCTGTTTGGATGTCTCCTTTTTATTTCAAAGGGTTCAGACTTCAGAGGGTGGCTATGAGGTGGGGAAAGCATCCTCGCTTGTTCGTATTGGGCCTATTGGCTAACTGATACTTTTTGATTCTTCACTAATATTAAACTACTAATAAAGATAAATATTATAGCCCTGCTGTCCAATGTATTACATTTTTTTTGCAACTTGACTTATTCACAATAATGGTAACGGAATGATAAAGTCACTTATTTTCCATGCATACAATAGATCACAGATTCACACATATTGTTAAAAAAAGCATTAGCAGTTTCCGATACACATAAATTAGAAATTATCAGCTGGCCTGAACTTTAAGAGGATGGTCTACTCCAATAACTACTGTCTTGTACCCCACAACCATCATGAACATGATTTTTTGTACTTCTGTAAAAACAATTTATTTTGCCAAGTTGTGTCAAAATGCCTCCGTGCAACTTGGGCAATCTGACGGTGGCGGCGGCTTTCCTCAGCTTGCAGTCGTGTCACCTCTGCAAACAATAATCTACCAACCTTTGAAGCCTCTCGTTGTCGCCACCTCGCTGCAGCCTGCAATCGTACTTCCTCTAGATATTGTCGTCGGGCTATCACGATCCTCTTTCTTGTAAAAACTATTATAAGTACACGACATTTATACTTATAAATATCTTTTTAAAAAACTATTTAAATTTATACATACGCTCGGTTTTGATGTGATTCAACGTTCTTTGTATGTATCGAAATATTCTAAATGTGTCCATTCGTATACTCCAAAAATCACCATTGGTATCGCCGCTGAGCCGCAATATCCTTTCGGAGACATAGCGTGGGCGTCAAATGACGGGCCATTGTCTCCACGCGCCAGTCTCTACCTCAGGAATATATTGTACATACTTATCCCAAAACTGAAAATTGAATGAGTTATGTTATAAGTCGAATTATTCACAAAATGGATTACCAAATTTATAATAGTACTGTATGAATGGCAAGTATGAACAATACGTATCATACTGATGTCAAAAAAATTTCCATAACAAAAACATGCAACATTTGAGGCAGTGCTTTCATCTTAACATAAAGTTGAAAATGTTCCATAACAAAAATATTTTTGATAGCATAATAATGCCAAAATGGCTACAAAGGTGATCAATAGTGATTATGCAACTGTTGCGGTGATGCATTCGTCGCAAAGTGTCACATCTTTTTCACTCGTCTCAGACTTGTAATAGCTGATAAACAGAAAAGAAATACCAATATGTCAGTATCGACAATGACATACGTATACGATAAACTAATTGTTTTATGTGAAAGATGGCTTACACATGTGTCACGCATCCACAGCAACAATAAATTATCATCACATTATGCCAACTGACACTACCACAGACCTGACAAACTCAATAGCATAGTGTCAATGTATATGAATTGCATATGATTAATTACTTAATTTTTAATGTTAAAAAGGGTTACCTATATTAGTTTTTGAGTCGTATATGATCAGGTCAATAGGACTTCAGGGTAAACAATATTTGTTGTCAAGTTATCTTCATTCGGTGGAAGAAGAATACTGATTCTATTTGACGAAGTACATCTGGAGAGTGCTACATATAATTGCCCATGACTGAATTGGCATTTTAAACAAATTGCATTTTGAACTCTTATCCAATACCCGACCAACCCGAAATTTCAAATTTGAGGTTAAAATCGGATTCTAAATCACCATATTCAGATTTCGCAAAATGAATTTGAGGCATGAGACACCTAACATTTACCTGATAGGTGGAGCGGTGCCCATCGGTGGCTGTGACATCCTCTTCTTCCTCCATCACAACCTGCTAATTTTTTAGATCGACCAAGAATTTCAGCTTAAGTAATTTCATGGAATATTCAAATGAAGTTTGAATGCATACAACAATTGCTTGAGAAAGTTCACTCCTCCCTCGATTTACCCAGGTATGAAGTGGGAATTGCCGAGTGGTCGGGCTTCACTACTGGACGGATTAGTCCGAGCCTAAAGGGGGCCACTGCCCGAAAGGTTTCAGGACACCCGCCAATCTCAAAAATAAAATCTGATTCTATAATGAAAATGCATGCATGATACACTTATATTATCAACATTAATAAATCAAGACAATGTGTGGGTTAAATTATCAGAAATAACCATATTCCATGCAAGTTTTTCACTCCTACTAATATAGATATATAATGAACATTATTAAACAACAATTGTCACATACATTAAAGTACAATGGATGAATAAGCTCAACTCCACATATTCACATGAATGGGGCAAGCATTATGGGACCACAACACAAATAGTGATGAGCGTATGACACCCATATGATCATATCCATGTTAATTATGGAGAGTTCACTCAAGGTTTGTCTTTGTAAGTCAGAAAGAGGTGAGATAAACCTAAAGACCCAGATGGAAGTTAAAAAAAAAAAGATCATAATAAGCATACCACAATGATCATAATAACCTAAAATTCTTGCCATTGAAGAATTTTGTAAATATATATTAAAAATATATATTTTTTATGTGGTTCAAATGGTTTAACCATCAATTTGAACCGATTTGGACTGAATCGGATGTCTTTTCGGTTCGCCTTCCGATCCGGTTTTGAAAACATTGGTCGCTACTTGACCAATGATCCGTTTCATAGAAATCCACGTATTACTGAGCAAGTTCCATCGGTTTTGTGATTCGATCCTAGAGCTTTTATCTATAGCCTTGGTGGTACTATTTTGAAAACCAAACCGGACACCTTTGGTTGAACCGGAACCGGGAGACAATTCGGTTCAAAGTGTGACCCACCGGTTCTATGGTAAAATCATTTTTAAAAAAATTAATAATGATAATGAGACACCTAACATTTTAAATCGCCATATTCATATTTCGCAAAATAAATTTGAGGCATGCACTCATTTTAGGCTTATCGGATCTGGCCAGAGCTCGAAAATCAGAACCTAAAATTCTTTTGCAAAAAACATGATTCCGAAAACCAATTCTCATCAATACCCTAAAACCTAGACCAAGACTATAAGCCATCTAAAAGCCACCTTAGCAGTAAACAAACCCTGCAAGCCACTGAATTTGAGGCATGAGACACCTAACAATTACCTGATCGGTGGAGCGGTGCCTAGGTGAGACCGCAGAGGGCTGGTGGATGATGGTCTCCTCTTTCTCCATGTCGATATCCATCGCTTCATGCTAAACAAAGAGATAGAGAGATCAGAAAAATCCTAAAAAAACGATAGTATAAATCATCATTTTTTTAAATAAGATTTTTAAAAAAATTTCCAACAACAACGCACACCTCGGTGGTGTTGGCGACGGGTGAGGGGGATGAAGAGGCATTCGGTAGCGACGATGGTGACATCTGCATCAGCAGAGGATATGAGAAAGAGAGAGAGAGGGGGGAAGGGATAACCTCGACGACGGAAGGGGCAAACCTTGACGGCGTGCAATCGGCGACGGGCTACAGAGAGAGAGAGGAAGAGAGAGGAGGGTGCTGGGTTCAAATCGGGGAGGAGGGGAGCGGGAGGCAGGTGATTAAACGGGGATGAAATCATCGTGAATTCGGGGCGAAATCGAGGGAGATCTAGGGCTGGGTGAGGGAGAGATTTAGGAAAAATGGGGAGAGAATTAAGACCCCATCCCCATTTGGCCGATCTCTTTCCAAATTGGGCAAGCGTCATCGAGAGAGAGAGAGAGAGAGAGAGAGAGAGAGAGAGAGAGAGAGAGAGGATCGCGCTCGAGAGAGGAAAGGATCTGCAGGCGTTGATCGCGGGGGTTCAAGAGAGAGGGAGATCGAGAGAGAGAGAGAGAGAGAGAGAGAGAGAGAGAGGACCTGATCGTCGGATCGTAGAGGACCTGATCGCCGGGTTCAAACCCCATCCCCATTTGGCCGATCTCTTTCCGAATTGGGCAAGCGTCATCGAGAGAGAGAGAGAGAGAGAGAGAGAGAGAGAGAGAGAGAGAGAGAGAGAGAGAGAGAGAGAGAGGATCGCGCTCGAGAGAGGGAAGGATCGGCAGGCGTTGATCGCGGGGGTTCGAGAGAGAGGGAGATCGAGAGAGA